>CM074721.1:439058379-439553379 GCA_037306005.1 Rhinophrynus dorsalis
GTTGATTGGAATATCCCTTGTGCGTCCACATGTAGAAGTAGGAGCATCGTAGAAGCCCTGACGGGGATGTCCCTAAAACAGCTGGTGAAGGCGCCAACTAGAGGGGACAATATCCTAGACTTAGTATTCACAAATGGAGACCTGGTATCTGAGGTGAAGGTGGGAGAAAATCTAGGTTCCAGTGACCACCAATGTTTGTGGTTCGGAATCCAGACTGACTACGAGAAATCCCATTCTGCAACCAAAGTATTGGACTTTAGGAAGACGAAGTTTGAGGATATGGGAGAATATGTAAAGAAAGAATTAAAAGGGTGGGATAAAACACCGAGAGTGAGTACTCAGTGGAAGACACTCAAAGAAGTCCTCTTAAAGGCAACAAGATTACATGTTAGACAAATTAGCAAGAGGAAAAGAAAGAGAAATCCACTATGGTTTACTAGAGAGGTAAGAGCTATAGTGAAAGATAAAAAGTCTGCCTATAAGAGATATAAAGAGACTGGAAGTGAAGCGGACAGAGAAGGGTATAAAACTATACAGAAGAAGACTAAACAGATGATAAATGCTGCTAAAGCCTCAAAAGAGGAAGAAATGGCCAAATCTGTTAAGAAGGGGAATAAAACCTTCTTCAGATATATCAGTGACAGGAAGAAGAAAAACTGCGGGATTACAAAAATTAACAACGGAAAAAATCAGTATATAGAAGAGGAAAAGGCGGTCGCTGACCATCTGAATAACTACTTCTGCTCAGTTTTTTCAGACGGCGGCCCTCATAATCAGAAAATGGCTGAACACAGCATTGCCTCTAGTTGTATAATTTTAGCCCCAGTGTTTTCAGAGGCCGATGTTCTAGAGGAACTTGTCCGGCTAAAGTCAAATAAAGCGATGGGTCCGGATGGAATCCACCCTAGAGTTCTTAAAGAACTCCGATCTGTCATAGTTGGCCCCCTGACTAATCTGTATAACCAGTCCCTTCTTACGGGAGAAGTTCCTGATGATTGGAGAATGGCCAATGTTGTACCCATTCACAAGAAGGGTAGTAAAGAAGAAGCTAGTAACTACAGGCCAGTCAGCCTGACATCTGTAGTGGTAAAAATGATGGAGACTCTTCTAAAGAAGAAGATAATTGACCATCTAACAAAAAACAACCTGATGGACCCAAACCAGCTTGGCTTCACTGAGGGCCGATCCTGTCAGACTAATCTCATTGATTTCTTTGACTATGTAACTAAAGTGCTGGATGAAGGTGGTGCTGTGGATATCGCCTACCTGGATTTCAGTAAAGCTTTCGATACAGTTCCCCATAAAGAGCTGATAGATAAATTATCAAGAATTGAACTTAACCCCTGGATAGTTCAGTGGATCTGCAGTTGGCTGAAGGACAGAAACCAGAGGGTTGTTGTTAATGGAGTGTATTCTGAGCAGAGACTGGTTACAAGTGGAGTGCCACAAGGATCTGTTCTGGGCCCTGTTCTGTTCAACATGTTTGTAAGTGACATAAGGGAAGGCTTGGCAGGGAAGGTTTGCTTGTTTGCTGATGACACAAAAGTGTGTAATAGGGTTGATGTTCCAGGAGGTGTCTGTAATATGGAGAATGATTTGGCACTATTAGATAAGTGGTCAAAACAATGGAAACTTCAGTTCAATGTTTCCAAATGTAAAATAATGCACTTGGGGAAAAGAAACCCTCAATCTGACTATCGTATTGGCAGTTCTGTGGTAGCAAAGACTTCAGAAGAGAAGGATTTGGGGGTGGTCATCTCTGACAGCCTCAAGATGAGTAACCAATGCAACCAGGCGGTGGGGAAAGCAAATCGTATGCTTGGCTGCATAGCTAGAGGTATAACAAGCAGGAAGAGGGAGATTGTGATCCCTCTGTATAGAGCTCTAGTGAGACCACATCTGGAATACTGTGTACAGTTCTGGAGGCCTCATCTGCAAAAGGATATAACTAAAATTGAGCGGGTTCAAAGAAGAGCTACAAAAATGGTGGAAGGTCTAAAGCATAGAACTTATCAAGAACGACTCAGAGATCTAAATATGTATAGTCTGGAGGAAAGAAGAGAAAGGGGGGACATGATTGAAACCTTTAAATATGTTAAAGGACTGAACAAGGTTCAGGAGGGAAGTGTGATTAATAAGAATCTGAATACAAGAACAAGGGGGCACAATCTGAGGCTAGTTGGAGGAAAAATCAAGAAAAACATTAGAAAATATTATTTCACTGAAAGAGTAGTAGAAACTTGGAACAAACTTCCAGCAGAGGTGGTTGATAAATCCACAGTAACACAGTTTAAACATGCCTGGGATAAACATGTATCTATCCTAAGATAACAATAAAGGAATACTAAAGGGCAGACTAGATGGACCAGGTGGTCTTTTTCTGCCGTCAATCTTCTATGTTTCTATGTTTCTTAATGGTAGCATCTTTGGGGGCTTTTTTTTTTATTAAAGAGCAGAAGAGAAGAAGAAAGAAAAGAAGAAGAAGATGGCCATGATCCAGCTGGACATCAGCATTACTGGTACATTTTTATTTGTTAGGACGTGTGAGAAAGCACACTCTTTGTGTGAAACATGTTGCAAGTGAATTCCTTCCGGCTGGAGGTTATAGCTTTTGTGTACTAGGATCTTTAAAGCATTATGTAAGTGAAATCCTTTTTTATATATAACTTAAAGCGGAACTACCACCCGACACAATCTTTAGCTTCACTAAGTCCCCATCTGGCAATTAGCTGCTTAGTAGCACTAGTCGCCAGAATAATTACCTTATTTAATAGATTTCTGCTCTCTTCCATGGGTGACAGGCAGGACGGAGAGCGGACATCTTGCCATTGTGACATCTGTGCACCTGCTCTGTCAGTCCCAGCCGGAGCCAAATGGCTTCTAGCAATGCCTCTTAGACCCATCTGGGACTGACAGTACAGGCGCACGGACGTCACAATGGCAAGATGTCCACGCTCCGTCCCGCCTGTCAGCCGGGGAAGAGAGCAGAAATCTATTAAATAAGGTAATTATTCTGGTGACTAGCGCTACTAAGCAGCTAGTCGCCAGATGGGGACTTAGTGAAGCTAAAGATTGTGTCGGGTGGTAGTTCCGCTTTAGAATATTTTAAGTTTTCATATTTAAAGGGAATTTGTGGACCTTTTGTATGGGATACACATTTTATATCCCGTTTGTATTTGTATACTATTGTTAGGACATATGTAAATCTGTGCTTATAACATGTGGATTGTTGTATCCAAATAAATTAGTATTTTTATACTTGTTGATGTTAAATTGCTTTATTTGAGAGAAAATACTGCTTTTTATTTTTTGTTCTTAAAGGGATAGTAATACTTCATTTTAACTTTATTTATTTTGTAGGCATTAAAAAAACATGAAGAATGATATAAGTCTTATCTCTGAAACCTTTATGGTTTAAGAGATATTCACAAACAAAGTATCCCCCCCTGTTCAACCAGATCAGAAGGGAGATGCCCAGGTAGACTGCAGAGAGGGACAATCTTCAATTAAGATAATGGAAAAAGCTGAAAAACTTGTCAAGGGGGGAAGGGCTTTCATTGTTTTCATACAAAGAAAATTGTCCCCTTCTGTTATCTGTACTGTCATACAACCAGACTCACATCTGAGAAGAGATGGCTTACACTAGGTAAAAGGGGCGGGGAGGGGAACTTTGCTTGTGAATATCTCATAAACCATAAAGGTTTGAGAGATAAGACTTATATCATTCTTCATGTTTTTATAATGCCTACAAAATAAAATAAAGTTAAAATGAAGTGTTACTATCCCTTTAAAAGTATCTTATCCGGGAGAGTTACAAGTGTCAGCGCCACCTCCATTACATCCAACCGTCATGTGTGAACTGTTTCTGGATTAACCCTAAGACTACCAGTGGAGTATGCAACGCTGTATAATGCATTGCATATCCCACTGGCACTCATAGGGTTAATCTTTTTCTTTGTTTCTTCCACAAGTATGTGCTGGAAACCAGTTTTTCAACACATACCGGTGGTTTTCACGGTGTGTTTTGGACTCTGCTCCTGCCTTCTCATGGCGCAGGATTTGCTCCATGAAAAGTGCGGCCCTAAACATGCAGTAAAGCCACCGCATGGAATAGGATAGCAAAGGCACTATTTTTAAGTGATGTTCAATGGGTGAAAATTGCGCACCCATTGGACATTTTTGTGCGGTTTTTGGTGTTGGCATCATAGTTTATAGAATTGTAAACTGTGTTGTCAAAACCACTACCACTTGTTTTAGCAACTTACAGCACTGGGAGTACCCTTGTTTTATTCAGCAGCAACAGCCCTATATCATATAGGTTTTCATAACAAACTAGTTTACTCCTCTTTTATAAAGGGCTTTTAACCCTTTGAATGTTAGGAAGATCCCCAACACATTGGAAGGCAAAGTGATAGAAATGTCTATTTAAATGAAATTGAAATGCTTGCCCTATCTTGCAGTAGATTTGTTTTAGCATACAGAATACAGCCGTAAATTCCCACTTCTCTATTGCCAATAGATTAACATGGAAAATGCCTTCTGCAAAGAGAATGTAATAATCTTCTCATCTCAATGCCACCTTACAAATGTCTTTTTCTTTGTACCTGATCTGGTAGATTAAATAGAAAAACAGGTGTATGTTTAATCACATTGAACATACAGTGCTTTTATTGTATTTGAGTATAAGCTTAGGGTTGTGAAAATGTTTTCTCCAAACACTATTCTGGGAAGGTTCCATGCTGAGATTTTAATAACCGTCCACTCTTGTTGTAAATTGGTAGCACCTGCAACATATGGTGGACAGAACCCCCACACAGAATGTCCACTGTTTTGTTCTTCGAAAAAAAAATAATTAAGGAATGTATCGCTATTAAAAAGGTGACAAATTGATAGCACTTTATTCATTCAACAGGTATTGTGGCCTTCTGAAAGCTTCCCAACAGTGCTGCCTAGTCCCGTAGCTCTTGAATGTGTTTCTACCACCTTGTGTTTGCAAATCCCTTTTCCACAAGAATTCTTTATAGCATTTGGAATGCACTTGGGATCATAAGGGGACTACGTTATATACACCCATCTTGGCATTGTAACGGTGGTTCACTGAATAAGTTATTAGTAGACTTGTCATTAGTGCACCCAAATGAACAAAAATCATGTATTCTTCCACAGAAGTATGAACAATATATCATATGCACACAAGAAATGAGAAGGATTTGTGGACCACACCAAACTGCCACATATGTGGGAAACAAACATTCTCCAAATTCTCATTGATTTAAAATGGGGCTTCAAAATCCTAATTTGTATAAATGGGAATGTTTATTTCTCCTCTATGGTTCTTTTGGTTAACTCCAGAATAGCACCTTGTTTCTTTGTACACAGAGTCTTTAGCTTCTTGGAGGGTAATGAGATCTTCAATGTATTTCAAAGAATTTTAGTATCTTTGTGGGTATGTGTTAGCGGCAGAGGTTTAAGTAGGGTTTCAAGCAAGTAGGACCATACTTTAATTTAGGCAACCCAGAATGCTTTTTTGGAATACTAAAGCAAATTTTGTTTTGGGTTCTAATAGAAATCAGACTGTTATAGTAACAATGTGATGCTGTCCTCTGTATACATCAGTGAGACAGTGGCATAACAAAAAAACAATGGGGATTTCCGGCAAACTTTGAGGGGGACCACGTTACTGGGATATAAAGGGCCCACTGATAGTTAAAACATTGTACATGCACAGTCTGCCACCCCAGCTTTGTTCTACTGTCCACTGGAAGTCATAGAACTACCATATACTCTCTGACATCCAACTACGTTACACTGATAATCACAAAGCCACATATACTGTCTGATACCCCAGTCTTGTTTTACTGTCCACTGGTAGTCACAGTACCACATATATACTGTCTGACACTCTAGTCATGTTCCCCTGCCCACTGGTAGTCACTCATACCTACATACACTGTCTTACCTACTTGCTTCTTCCACTGCCCAGTGGTAGTCACACATTCTGATATTTACAGTCTGACCCACCACCCTTCTTACACTGGTAGTCACATATCCACATATACACTATCTGACCCCCACCCATCATCTGTTAATTACAGTCGGGTTCCACTTCCCATCGGTTGTCACAAATCCCAAAATACACTGTCTGTCCCCTGCTGGGTTTCACTGGTAGTAATAGATTCCCTCATATATTGTATGCTCCTCAGCCTGGTTTCACTGATAGTCCATGCTCAACACATACACTCTTTACCCCCAAGTCCTCACATACACTGTCTGACCCATCCAGCTTTGTTCTCCTGTCCACTGGTAGACACAGACTCCACTTATACCACCTCTGTTCCCCTGTCCACTGCTAGCCACGAATCCTCATAAACACTGTCTGACCCCCTACCCTGCTTCCCCTGACCACTGGTAGCAACCCATATAAATTGTCTGACCACCCACCCCGGATTCCCATATACACAATCTGTCCCCCCACCATTGTTTCCCTGCCCAATGCTAGTCACAAATTCCCCATTTACATTGTCTGGCATCTGCAGCATTGTTACCATGCCGACTGATAGCCACAGATCCCCACATACACTGTATGACCCCAACAGACTTTTTCCCCTGCCCCTGGTAGCCACAGATCTCCACATTCACTGTGGAAACCCCCCCAGCTTTGTTGTCCTGTTCACTGGTAGGCTCAGCTCTCCATATACACTGACGCAACCCATCCTTGTCCATGCCAACTCATAGCCACTTATTATTTTAGATTACATCATGGTAGGCAAGCAGTGTGTCACAGCTTACCTTGGTTCCAGCGCCGCTGCTTCATCGACGCTCGGCATCATTCCACTAGGCACACATTTTAGACCATTCCAATGAAGGGATTCCGTGTAAGTAACGAGATCTCGGCACTTCTCAAGCACCTCCGTGTCGACCGACACGGATCTCCTGCTGACAGCTTTACAGCTGTCAGTAGGAGAAATCAAACTTTAAATGCCCGTATCTCTTAAACCACAGCGGTTTGAGAGATACGTTTTTTTGCATTGAGATCAGCTTTTTAAGCTCTTCTAAATGCAAAAAGTTTTTTTTAGACATTACTAACACTTTAACATCAGTTTATTTTCAGAATATAAAACTAATGGAGAAATGAGAGACTAAAATAATAAATTAACCCCTAGGATATTAGATATATCACCAACACTTTGTTTCACAATACTTTGGTGCTGTCAACAGCATCCAATAGTTTAAGACTCTTTAGATACATTAATATCTTTAACTCTTTTAGTGCCTGTGGAAAATTATAACATTGTGATGGAATGCATTGCTCTCTGCTCTGGCACTCAATAGGTTAATGATTTCTTCAACATGAGATGAAAACACTTTAATTAGAAGGAGACATAAGACATACTGGGGTTGCACTTTTCGCTAAACCATGATATATGTGCATTCTTGTTACTATTCATATGGGATAAATAGATTTCACTTAGAATAGCTTTGGATGGAGAGTCAAGATTAATGGCCTATATGAATTAATTAACAACAGCTATTACACTCTCCTTGCCTTATTCATCCTCTCCCCTTTCCTGCAACCTCTGATTTCATTTAGAACATTTACAAATACCAGTCAAATGCATTTCCCACAAGATTTAGTACAAAAGCTCCAGAGAATTTATAACCTTTTCCACATCTGCTTCTCTCTGCTTTTCTTTTATTCCCCTCCCTATTTTGTAACCCCTTATGTGCCAAATGATAATGCAGAACAAAATGTTTATTTGGCTTGGTATTACCTTTTGATAGGTGTTAATCCTTTTGGTCTGTTTAGTTTTGTTTCAATGATAAATTAACCCTTCAAGAACCAGATGTCTGAGCAATACATTGCATACGCTTGTGGTCCATAAATGTTTAAACATGTTTGCCTATATGTAAAAATGAAATGTGGATGAATTCTGGGGCAAACCAACTGCACTATCAGGAACAAAGACGTGAGTTACCTAATGTTTGCTACTGGAAGTAACAGAAGGTAAGACAAAATGTTCTTACCTGTCAATTCCTTTAACTTCATGTTCTCCACTGATAGCACACCTGAGAGCCCCACCTTCCAGATAAGACAAGAAAGATTAAAAAAGGACCTCCCACCCAGCCATCTCCAGTGTTTGAACACAGCCATACTAGGCATGATTGATGCTTACACAATTTTAACAGAAACTTTTCTCTTCTCTTGCATTTTGAGGATTGGGTACTGAAATTTCTTGATACCTGGGAGAGGATGAAGACACTTTTGGAGCAAACTAAGGTGGCATCTACAGAGTACGAAAGCCAGTCTTACAGAGTAAAAAGGATTTTTTCAAAAAAGTTTTCATTATTCTTAGAATCTTCTTGCTGAAGTGAAAAGAAAGAAAGACGCTTCACAAAACGTTTTTTCTAGAATACCAAAGGACTGAATTCAATTGTCATGAAGGATAGAAAGGAAAGATTCTAGGTCTTAAAGTATTAATACATTTGCTGAATCTCCTGATAAGGTGATTCTAAGCAAAGAGACATCCAGAGATGTTTCCTAAGGCTGAAACCTGAATTTTTAGTGTGTACTAGGACGCAAACTTCTTATGTTGCAAGAGTTAGATGTACTTCTTATAAATGAGGAAGAGTTAATCATATGTAATGATAAGCCTTAGTCTCTAAGCGTTCGATCTTGTAGGAAGCAGCCTAAATACTGGGTAAAGCAATACTGGACATTCATGTAGAATATTCTGCTTTAATGGGAGAATGATAGGAATTTTTTCAGAAAACTTCATTGTGGTGGTGAACCAAGCTCTCCTGGGCCATTCGGAAGCAATTAGAGAAATAAGACCCACTGATGCTTTTTCTTGCATGGTCTTATTTATACTAGAGAAATGAGCACTGGGGGAGTAAAGATGTAGGTCAACTGAAAGTTCCATGTCTGCTGCATGGTATCTATTGCTTTTAGATTGTCCTGGGGAGACATTCCTAAGTTCTCTATCAGATTGGAAAAGACTTGATACTCACCATATTGGTCTTAATTTGTTTTTCTTGCATGGATTCTGCAGTGGCATATATTTATGAATATATTTATCGAAAAGAATGTTGAACAAATTCTATCTTTTTTGTGCATTGTTACCTTTGAAAATTATACCCCACTGAAGATCCTCTAATATTGGTTTTAGCATTGTAAATCTAGCCTTTTTAAAGTTGAATGCTTTGATTGTACTGTTCTTAAAAGGTTGCTCATAAGAAATTTCAAAGGATGCCATATTATAGTCATTGCTGCCCAAATGTTGCCTTACCTGTATATTTTATACCATTTCAGATTTTTTTGAGATCACTATATCTGGCAAGGCCTCTGTACTAGCTGGCTTCTCTACTAGTTGGGACATAAAGTTATCTGTGTTGAGGTTGAGAAGTGAATCTTATTTTGTACCCTTCTGATATCCCCTTTAATACCCTGGAATCTAAGGTGGCATCTCCATTGTTCCTGAAAGAAACATAGGCTTCCTTCTACTGGAATGACAGGTTTGGCATCACTTTTGGGATTTGGATCTTTTTCTGTGTAAGGACTAGTAGACTTCCTGTTCTTGTAGTTTTTGTACGAATGAAAAATTGCGTTATGAAGATTAAAGTATCGAGACGCAGATGTTACTTCTGTTGCCCATCTTGATGATTAAATCAATCAGCTCATCCCCCAAAATATATAAGCATTTCAAGGTCACAACAAGGAATTTCCTTTTTTGAAGTAATATTTTCTTCCCACTATTGAGCTCTAAGTCCTGCTGTGGTAAGGACTATCATTCTAGCAGCCATCTATACATTTTGTATAGAAGAATCACAGATAAAATGCAATACTAATTTAATCATATACATGGATTTAGAAAGATTCTCTCTGGAATCTTTATTTATGATATCTTCCTCTAATTGATAATTCCATTCTGTGTGAGATCTAGTTATACAAGTTGTGGCCATGCTAGGCCTAAATGAAATATCTGTGGGCTCATAATAACTGGGAAAAGTAATTTTTGCTTTTTTTCTATAGGTTCTCTAAAACCAGACCCATCTTCTACAAAAAATTTTGTTTTCTGAAAATCACAGTTTGAATGTGTATTTTAATCCCCAAAGGCAGTGTAATTTAATCTCTTGGGAAAAGTAAACCTTTCTCTGGAATGATCCATCGCTAATGTAATTATTGACAGTGTTCTCTTACTCTCCTCTTCCATCATATCATACTTTCTCTAATGCATCCAAGACTTTTATGAGCTGTACTTATCTCAGGACTTGTCAAACTCTCTCAAAATCTCACCCAGCTTCTCAACCTTCATACTTTTTTTAAAGATTCATATCTTTAGAGCACCTAACCCCAAACCAGATAGCATCTTTCTTATTCCTTCCTTACTCCTTACAAGTACCATATCTAGCCTGTGATCATCATTTCAATTGGCCTCTTTTCAAACACCCACTCCAAAACCCTGATATTTACTGTTCTGTATAGCACTGCCAACTACCCTCACCTCCTGGTTACTTGCCCCCTTCTACCTCTAGATTGCAAGTTCTCATGAACAGGTTCTTTTCTCCATTTGAATCGGTCTGTAAATGTATGTCATATTATTTATTTGTATTTTCCCCCTTTGTGAAGAACCAAAGAATATCTTAAATGCATTGCAAATTAAATTTTGTTTGTTGAAAATGCTTTGTTCCCCATGGTGCAGTTGATTTCTTCAGAATTGCTTCACTTGCCCTCTGTGCATTTGGACCTCTTTATCACTTGTACTTCTATTCACACAGGTGTCTGCCATATAGTGCAGTACCAGTAACATCCCCAATAACATCAGCCTTAGGGCTTTACTAAAGGTAGTTCTTGTCGGGAACTGAGCACTACTTTAATACCCAAAGGATTAAGGGACACTGCAAGCAACTGTTAAAATAGGAAATGGGGTTTGTTTTTAAGATATTTGCTACTGCTAACAATTAGTAAACTGTTCATTTTAAATTGTTTCAAGGGAGACTATAACTGTGGGAATAAGTAATTTTTAAAACATTAGATGTTAGAGAGAATTTCAATGCATTCCAAACAATGCACTGGGGATATTTCTAATATTGTAGAAGTTAATTTGCAACCCATTGAGGGCCAGATGGTTATACAGTGCAGAGCTTTGCATTGTTAGATACCCCTTTGGCATGCAAAGAGTTAACTAAGGCAGATGTCCTTAATACAATGATCAGCTATAGAGGTATTGTTATGTAATATTTGAGGAGGTAAAAGGAGGCCACATGCTTAACCACCTGAATGCCAAGTGTGTCAGGCATTGCAAAGAAATAACTGGCACTCAAAGTCTTAAAGAAGTCATAATTTTTTTTTATTTTAAAAGTATATTTTATAATGTTTTTTCCTGCTGTATAAAACTACGTCCCCTGCTGGAATATTGTTTATCAACTAATGTGTGAAAGGCACTCTTTTTATAATGAACTCTATAGGAGAGCTGGGTTCTTAGACTACATATCCCCATAGTAAGAGAGAGGAATAAAATCACTTGATGACTTCAGGTAAAAATTGCATATTTATATAAACAAAGTTTGAGCTTTATTAGATTTTGAGTGTAAAATATCCCAGCAAAATCAGTATATATATATATTTTTCAAAACCCTTTAAATCCTTGTGTTTTGTTACATTTTGGCAAAAAAGGTTAATTTGGGGTGCTTGATTAGTCATCCTCAGAGAAGGGGAACAGTACCTCCGGGGAATGGGGGCAGCCCTCTGATTGCTTACTTTCACTCTCCACATCTTGTGGTTTAACCCCTTAATGATCTCTCGATCTGGCACATGGATGGCCATTAAAGGGATAGTAATGTTTCATAATTAAAGCAGCTCTAATTAATCATCATCGTATTTGGACATTGGAGAGTGTTATTTCAATTCTGTCAGAGTTGTAGTACAAGAGTAATTCAATGACAAAGTATCCCCCTCCTGCCCCTTTTACTGATGTAACACTGCTCAGCTAGATCAGAAGGGAGGTGGCCAGGTAGATTGCAGAGAGGGACAATCTTCAATTAAGATAAGGGAAAAACCTAAAAAACTTGTCAAAGGGGGCAGGGATTTCATTGTTCTCATAGGAAGAAGATTGTCCCCTGCTGTTATGTGTCTGGTCTATGGACTGGATTCCACATCTGAGAAGAGATGGCTTACACTAGGTAAAAGGGGCGGGAGGGGAAATTTTGCTTGTGAATATCTCTCAAACCATAAAGGTTTGAGAGATAAGACTTATATTGTTCTTCATGTTTTTTAATGCCTACAAAATAAAATAAAGATAAAACGAAGTATTACTATCCCTGTAAGGACCATGGAGCTTTTCTTTTTTGTTTTTTTAGCGCATTGAATTCTGGAATGGCATAGTAGCATGCAGCCTCAATGCCATCCCAGAATTCCATGATGTGCCAGGACTGTCACTGGTCCTTAACGTCCGGCGTGATGGTCCTGGCACACAATGTGTCACTAAGGATAGTGTGTGTGCTGTGAATTGGTAAGACAAATCTTTGTAGCACGATAAGGGGGACTGTATGTGCACTGGCTGGTCCTGCTTCTAAAGTCTGCAGTTGGACCAGCATAATAGTTGCCAAGTTGTGTTGAAGGACAGACCTAGACTGGTGGATTATCAAATAAAGTTACTTTGTGAATTTCAGTCCAATCCCGATGTGGTTTCCTTCTATCATTCAAGGAACAGCTCTGCTGCCGGGGAGAGATTCTCCAGAACTAGAAACTGCAGACACCTTAAACTTAACAAGGGCAAACTAGGAGGGTTTTTACAATTGCCTAGAAACCACCTTGCACTCAGCTAACACAATGTTAACTGAATGATCCTCAGGATCAACAACGGTGATATGGCAAAGGCTGAATTTGGTAGATGCAAGGTTTTTTTCAGTCTCACCTATGTTAATATGTAAAATATGTAATATATGTTTGTTTATATGTGCCAAAATTTATGTCAGGAGTGACAGACCTGCAGCACACCTCCATCTATTGTTGGACTAATACTCCCATTATTCTCAGCTTTCCTACAGATGGAAAAGAGTAGCAGGTTCTAGATTCAGAAGTACACAAAACAAGTTCTAGGAATTTTTATGAAATCATATTTTTTCAACTGTGTCTGTATATAAATAGACAATCAGGACTAGGTAAGGTCTTATGTTAAACAAATTAAGAGCCCTTTTCTCTTGTGTATATAGATTCCCTATAAATGACTCAACAACCAAAGATTATACAGTGTAATTCCATTTATGCTGAATGATCTCACTAAGCACCTTTGTCTGAATCAGTTATTACTTGTGATTACAGATTAGACAACCAATTGCTGTGCAGTTTTTAGAATCAGCCAGTTCAGGTTCACTGATGACAATTCAAATTCAATTAAAGTCAATGGAAACATTATAAAAACTGGCAAATTGAATGTAAAATAATGCTAAAATACAGATTGCTTTGAAATGTGCATACATTATCATTCACATATATATATGTAAAAGCTCCTATGCTCTTATAGAAATTAAAGTTTGTGATACACTATGTGCTGCTTGCTATTCAGTAGGTTAGAGGAAAAAAATATATCTGGACGTTTCATTTCCTGGTGAGTATGTTGTGTTCAACTGTATCACACACCACAGGAAGAGAGGTGAGCACTGAAAATTGCTTCCTTAGCACTTGCAATATCATATATCTTAGATGAACACTAAAATGTCCTAATAATTGCTGATGAGTGATGGGTAAAAATGTCCATTGGCGGACTAAATCAGAGGAACTTAGCATGTTTTCAGTGAGAAGAAAAGTGAACTGTGGGTACACCCCAATTTTTTTCGGTCCCCACTCACTCACTGTTAGCAATATCTTCTAAAATCAGGTCTGTTAAGCCATAGAGGTTTAGACACAGTTTGTAATACAAATAATTTATGTAATCCATATGATGTGGAAATATCTAATAGATAGAATTTACCTGGAATAACAAGGAAGGTTAGGTATATTTTGACCAAACTATGCAACAAAACCTCATCTAGAAATAAGTGAGAGTAAGAACCTAGTTTTCATGGTGCCCATGCTCCCCTTGCTACATTCTGTCAGTCTACGCTGTGCTTTGCACCCATTGTCTATTCTGTGTTTGTCCAGCCCAGAGGAAAATTGCAATATTTGGTCCATTGGAAGGGCTATGGCCCTGAGGAACGTTCCTGGGTTGATCAGAATGACCTTCATGCTCCTAGATTACAGCAAAATTTTCATTCTAAATATCCTCAGAAACCAGGTCCCTTTTCCAGGAGAGGGGGTCTTTGCGAGGGGGGTACTATCACAGTGCCCGTGCTCCCCTTGCTACATTCTGTCAGTCTACACTGTGCTTTGCTCCCATTGGCTATTCTGTGTTTGTCCCACCCAGTATGGCCTGCCTGACTACTCTGCATCTCGTCTCCTGCCTGTGTACCGACCTGGATTTCCTAACCATTCTTCTGCACCTGCTTCTGTGTACCAACCCGGCTTGGCTGACGTTCCTGCTCCTGTGTACCGACCCGGCCTGGCTGACGTTCCTGCTCCTGTGTACCCACCCCGGATTGGCTGACGTTCCTGCTCCTGTTTACCAACCCGGCTTGGCTGACGTTCCTGCTCTGGCTGCCTCTGTGCTGCCTTTGCGACATTCCTATCCATCAGGCATTTGAGACGCTTCCGGTTGGTTACGACCTCAGGGCAAGTTGATCAGTTGCCCAGTCAGTCCGGTCGCTGCAGTGTTCAGTTATGTCTCCGTTACTGCTTCTGCAGAGTGCAAGTAGCCTAGTCTCCGTTAGTGCTATGGCAGTGTGCCATTGACCTTGTTTCCGTTACTGCTCCTGCAGAGCGCAAGTGGCCTAGTCTCCGTTACTGCTATGGCAGTGTGCTATTGGCCTTGTCTCAGTTACTGCTCTTGCAGAGCGTAATTGGCCTAGTCTCCGTTACTGCTACAGCAGTGTGCCATTGGCCTTGTCTCCGTTACTGCTCTTGCAGAGTGCAAGTGGCCTGTCTCCGTTACTGCTATGGCAGTGTGTCATTGGTCTTGTCTCTGTTACTGCTCCGGCAGAGTGCAAGTGGCCTGGTCTCCGTTACTGCTACGGCAGTGTCATATGTTGCTCAGTTCCTGATATTACTCTGGCGGTTCACGTTTGTTCTGCTAACCTATTTCTGGGCGTTACGTGTCCTTAAGCTCTCTATATTGAGTGAGCTCCATCACAGACCTCTCTTCACGTGGGACTGTTTACCCTCATTGAAGACCATTAACCCATGCAGTACCTGTCTCCTGGGAATTCATTGTATTCTGCCTGACCTGTGTCATTATATGCTGTTATGCACTCTATGGTTATACTGTATCTGTGTAGGCATATGTATATGTAACCTGTTGTGTGTCTGTATTATTCTGCTTAAATACTACAGGACCTGTGAGGGTTACTATATTACTGTGATTTCAGTAAAACTGTGTTTTATCCTAAACCACTGTGTCTGTGTGTCAAACAAACCGTTACACTAGTCCAGGAAGTCCTTCTCTGCATTCTTTGCTCCAGCTCTCCTACTGCTTGTGATCCTGTATGCTTTCCTGGGCATCTTCCAGAGGACTATGTCAAGCAGCCACACATTCCCTTCAATGTCTCTCTGACTAGGGTTCCAGAGTTTTAATTCCATTATGCCCTTTTTTACCTTAGCTTGTAAGTCCTGTCCTCACTTCTTTGCCACTTACCCTGACCTTAGATACATTCCTTACCTGATTTGGCATGCCGACTCAGGTCTTGTGACCTTGATTAATTTCTGAGCTCCTTGTTCTTACGTAAAAGCATCCTGAAGGTCAACAGTTTTACCCACAGCTAGTAGTGACAGAAAGTTACACTTTCAGCTGACACCACTCACCCCAGATTTGCTTTCAAATAGCTCTTCAGCTACAACTTTAAGACTTTTTTCTATTTGTCAAACTGCAATCTTGATCAACTTTGAAAACTGAGTAAATAGTTTTCATACCGCTTCAACTGTATCTATTCCTGCTGGTGTTTCAGTGTCTCTTCTGCTTAGTAGTTCTCTTCTGCCTTGTGGGTTCTCCTCTTTTTCCGTTAATGAGAGAATGAGTTGATATGTGGCTTATAATGTATGCTATACACAGGGCTCACATTAAAGTCATTCCTAGCATCTATGTCATGGTTTAGCTGATATGCTCTAACACTCTGCTGTTGTATAATAGGTGCCTTAACTTCCCTGGGTCAGACTGACACAGATGATTAATGAACTGCTTTTACCTTTTTGTTTCCATGGTTACTCACCTGAATGTTATCAGCCAACCCCTTCCAGGCTATTTAAAGCAGCTAGGCTCACTTCCTCTTTGTGTTGTTTCTGGCTGCAAGTGCTTTCTCCTGTGTTCCTGATTATCCGTGCATGACCTGGCTTCCTCTGACATCCCTTCTTGCTCCTGACTCCTGGCTTGTTCCTGACATCATTGAACTCCATATTCCTAACCCCGGCTTGCCTCAATACCTGCCTTGGTTCCTGACACCGACTTGATGTTTGTAGGGATGGGCAAAAATTTCCGCTTCAAACTGAAATTGGCGAAAAATGGCACTTTCCGCTTGGCGAAAAAGTTCCAGCGGAAAGTACAGATTTTCTGCTTTTCTCCACTTTTTATGATTGCTAGTGGTGGTGGTGGTGATGCGCATCCTCATCCCTGTCTCCCATTCCGTCTCACTTTCTGAGAAAAAGGCCATTAATTTCTCTTACACCCCAGCTTACACCACCACCACTAGTCCCTACATGATGCTGCTCTATTCCAGACATCTCACTGCTGCTTGGAGGAGGTGACAGAGGGTCCCCTGCTGTCACACTTGGCATCATTTTCTCCTTCCTCCCTGAATACTATAAGAAACACTAGCAGCAGGCAAAGTATTGGTGGCAGCAGGTTCAGCACTGGCATCAGGTACAACACTAGTGGCAGCACATCTGGCAACAGATACAATACTAGTGGCTGCAGGTACAGCTATGGTGGCACTGGCAGCAAGGGCAGCACATCTTGAAACAGGTATAACACTAGTGGCTGCAGGTACAGCTATGGTGGCACTGGCAGCAAGGGCAGCACATCTTGAAACAGGTATAACACTAGTGGCTGCAGGATCGGAAATGGTGGCACTGGCAGCAGGGGCAGCATGTCTGGCAACAGGTACAACACTAGTGGCTGCAGGATCAAAAATGGTGGCACTGGTAACAGGGGCAGCATGTCTTGCAGCAGGCACAGGCAGCTGACCTGTCCTGTGTCACTAGTACTACCCTTTTCTCCCTCCTTTCTCATTCCCTTTTCTCCTTTCCTTCCATTCCCTTCTCTTCCTTCCTTCCCATTCCCTTTTCTCCCTCTGTTCTCATTAAATTCCCCAAAATCCCTTGGGGTGATTTAGGGGGACTTGACAGCATTGGTTGAGTACTGCTAGTCCCAGCCTCCTCCTCCTCCTCAGACTCAGTGTACACATAATAAGGGTCCTTCCAGTTCCTCTTTTTGCTGCTCATAGTGAAAGGAGTCACTATGAGCCTCTCCTGCTGCAATTTTTTCTAAATATCACAAGAGAACAGCACAGCACGTCTATCTTGCTCTGTAGCTGCTTCTATTGTGTCTGCTGTCAGTAAAAACATGACTTGATTTGTTTGCTTTGGTTATTTTAATAATGGTGTTTTGCATTTTACATTTTTGTGTCTGTCTGGTTCCTGGTCCCTAAAATTACACAAGGGTCATGAATCCAGAAGGCGCAGGAAATCCACTAAATGTTTTTATCAGGTTGGACCAGGTACACCAGTGCATGGACCAGTTTGCGTTAGTCCTCCAGACTGTTGTTCCGTACTGCTCATCTGGCTCCACCACCTCAGCAATCCCTGACTCAGGCTGCCTCCATAGCTGCTGTCGCTCCCACTCCCGCTCTGGCTACCATTGGTGATTCCAGTGTTCCTAGAGGCATGACTGGGTCCACCCTACTTCCCCAGCACTATGGGGGTGATCCGAATCAGTGCAGAGGTTTCCTGAATCAGGTCGGTATTTATCAGAAGATGGTACCTCAGGCCTTCCCGTCTGATAGGAGTAAGGTGGGCTTCATGATTTCCCTACTCTGTGACAGGGCCTTAGCATGGGTTAATCGCCTTTGGGAGACACAGAAACCTGTAATAAACAATTACCCTGAGTTTGTGGCATCCTTTAAAAGGGTATTTGATGTACAGGCCCACTTTACTTTGACTACCAAACAACTAATGTCCATCCAGCAGGGTACAAGGGCCAGTTTCAGTTTAAGCCATCGAGTTTCATACCCTGGCAACCGAGGTTTGTTGGAATATTGAGGCACTCGTGGCTGCTTTCTCTAATGGGCTCTCGGATATGGTTAAAGATGAGATTGTAGCCCAGGCTCCCCAGAGATTTAGAGGACCTGGTCTCATATTGCATCCTGATTGACTCCCAAATCCATGAGAGACCTTGCTTCAGGGAGCACCTGTGGAGGCCTCCTATCCGTTTAGCCCCGAACTTTTCATCCCCACCAGTGCCCCTCTCTACTCCCACCTCCGGGTCTCGAGACCCCAGGTGGTGTGGAGTCCATGCATCTTGGGTTCACCCGTCTTTCGTTTGAGGACAGAGCCTTTAGGAGAAGGAAGAGTCTGTGCCTTTACTGCGGTAAGGCAGGACACCCCTGCACCTAAGGCTCTATAGGGGACAGACCTTAAGTGGAGCCTCTGTGTCCCCGGCTATTCAGAAGGATAAACCACTAGTCTCCATAGGGCTCTGTTGGGGAAAGTTTTCCATTATTACTGAGGCAGTCACTGACTCCGGGGTATCGGGCCTCTTTATTGACAGTGCCCTCACCCAGAAGCACTCCATCCCATTTCAGCTCCGTACCCCTCCACTTGTCATTGAGGCAATTGATGGCAGACCCCTACAGCCTCCACAGGTCACTCACAAATCTGCTCCTGTGTCTTTGGCTGTAGTGGCTCTCCATCACAAAATCATACAATTCCAGATGATCCACTCTCCTCACTATCCTGTGGTCCTGGGTTATCCGTGGTTGCACAATACTACGTTCGATTGAATAAGGGCCGAAGTCATGGCATGGTCACCCCACTGTTCCAAGACATGCCTAGTGAAAGTGGTGAAGGTGCTAGCCACATCTCCACTCTCTTTGCTGCCTGAGGTATACCAAGAATTCTGAGATGTATTCGATAAGGGCCTGGATGGGGAGCACCTGCCTCACCACCCATACGATTGCACCATTGATCTGCAGCTGAGTGCCATACCTCCTTGTGTCGAGTCTACCCAGGGCCGGATTTCCCAAAAGACAGACTAGGCACCTGCCTAGAGCTCCAAATTTCTGAATTGTGGGTGGGGCCAGAGCAATCTCTGTGTCCATACAGTAGCTTATACACCCATTACAAGCTATCATTTAACCCCTTGGATGCTAGTGAGATCTCCAACGCATTGTGGAGCAATGCATTGGAGGTTTCTCTAGCCACCAAGGGGTTAAACCTTTTATGTCCTTGCTTGTTGTAGGCCATGTGGTCATGTGAGGAGTGGGGTGTGGCCATGGGCGGAGCTAAGGGTGCCCAGAGGGCCTTGCCTAGGTGAGCCTAGAATGCAAATCTGGCACTGAGTCTACCCTCTATCTGTTGTGGAGGATAAGGCAATGGAGGAGTATTTTGTGGATGCACTATCCCTGGGGTTCAGCTGCAAGTCCTCCCCTCTTGCCGGGCCAGATTCTTTTTTTGTGAAGAAGAAGAGTAGAGAACTGAGACCCTGTATTGATTACAGGGGACTCAACCGTATCACGGTCAAAAATGCCTACCCGATTCTGTTTATTACCGAGCTATTCAATTGCTTGAGAGGGTCACTAAGCTCAACCTGCGAGAAGCGTATAATTTGCAAAGGAGGGCCATGAATGGAAAACCGCTTTTAACACCAGGAGCTAGCATTATGAATAGCTCGGAATGCCCTTCGGTCTCTGCAATGCTGCCGCGATTTTCCAGGAATTCTTAAATGATGTCCTACGGGACATGCTCCAACAATGCATGATGGTATACCTAGATGACATTTTGATCCATTCTGCCTCCATGAAAAGCTACCATGCAGATGTAGCCCCAGTTCGTCAAAGGCTAAGGGAGAATAACCTCATTTGCAAACTAGAGAAGTGCAAGTTCCACCAAAAACAGGTCACCTTCTTGGGGTACTTAATTTCAGAAGTCGGTTTCGCTATGGACCCTGGAAAACTCTCAGCTGGTCTAGGCGGCCGCAACACCTAGGTCTTCGCTCTCTTCAACTCTTTCGGTAAGGGGCTGTAAAACCTCTTACCAAGATTACCAAAAAAGATTGTAACCCACTCACTGGTCCCTGGAAGCCATCAAAGCCTTTGCGTCATTAAAAGTGGCTTTTTCTCAGCACCCATTTTGGCTCACCCAAAACCCGAGCTTCCATTCGTACTTGAGGTTGATGTATCTGAGACAGGAGTAGGCGCCCTCCTGTCTCAACGTCCTACTCCTGAAAGCCAGTTGCACCAGTGTGGGTATTTCTCCAAAAAGCTTAGTCCTGCAGAATGCAACTACGAAATTGGTGACTGAGTTGCTCGCAATAATACTCAGTCTCAAAGAATTTATGCATTTGCTCGAGGGATCCTTACGGATCATGAAACCTTTCCGAAGCTAAGCGCTTGACTCCAAGGGAGGCTCAATTGGCCTTATTTTTTAATCTTGTTTTAACTTTGTGGTCTTGTACCTGCTGAGTACCAAAAATGTCCGGGCTGATGCCCTTTCTACACAATTCTCGGGTACTAAGGAAGAGAGTTCTCCTAGTCCTTTTATTCCTCCGGACTGAGTACTGGTCACCATACGTACCAGCATAACATCTCCTCTCTGGGAGAAAATATGAGCCGCCACCTGCTGAGACTCCTTCAGGGAGCTTTTTCATACCTGTTAACCTCAGTACCAAGGTACTTTCAACTTACCATAACACTAAGTCAGCAGAGCATCCGGGAAAAAGACAGCTTCTCTGGTCGGTTTCCCGTCTCTTCTGGTGGCCAGAATTTACCAAAGATATTGCTGCCTTTGTCGCTGCCTGTCCAGTCTTGGCACAGACCAAATCACCCCGTCATCTTGCAGTGGGTCCTATCCCACCCATGTCCAATGATGAGAAGCCATGGTCACACCTTGCCAAGGACTTCATAGTCGACCTCCCACTGTCCAATGGTACCAGTCATCCTCATGGTTGTTGACTGATTTTCTAAGATGATCCACTGCATACCATTCAAGAAACTCCCATCCACTAGAGTTGGCTGCGGTCTTTATCAAGGAGGTCTATCGGCTACACGGGGTTCCTAAAGTATTAAGTTCCGACTGGGGTAGCCAGTTTGTCTCGAGATTCTGGAGGGCATTCTGTGTGCAACTAGGTATCAAACTCTCCTTCTCCTCGGCCTACCACCTGCAATAGAATGGGACTGAGGAAAGGGCTCATCAGGACATGGAGCAATTCCTGCTGTGCTACATTTCAGACCATCAGAACAAGTGGTCAGACCTGCTACCTTGGGTGGAGTTTGCTCATAAAAGTGCTATTTTGGCTGTCACCGCTGTCAATGTCTTATGTGGGAGCAGGAGCAGATTGTCCTATAGGGAATTGGGGTTCACTCTGTGGGCCTTGCTTTCATGGGATAGTTGGGCTAATTGCCTAAATTTGTATTCCTTTTGCAGGACAGTGAGAATAAGCACGGTGCACTCTGAGGCTGTACATGGAGGGCTGTGTTTAGGTGCTACGTTCACATTTGCTTTGTATCTGATACAGAGCACAACTGAACATAGCACTTGAATATCACCCTCAACATGCACCCTAGCATGAACTGTGCTCATGCTCACGGTCCCATCTCTCTCTCTCTGCTTTTGTCATTATTGACATTGAGTTGGGAGTTGCAAAGAAGTCACAATTGCACAGTACCTGTTGGGTAACATGAACCACATTCTGTGCTAATGCCCACTTCTCTCTCCTTTTCTAAGTTGTCTTCATTATATATTTTATCTGTTCAATGCTTGCTATAGTCATTGCCATGGGCAGGCGTCTGGTATGAGAGCCTCTGCAGATATATACTCTGATGCTGGGGTTTTCCTTCAGCTGTCAGAGCACCTTATTTGTAAATTGCAAGTTTTAAATCTGTGCTTTGACAGCTGAAGGAAACTCCAGCATGCACCATGTCACCACAAAGGCTCATCATGAAGAATGCCCAGGTATGATTAGTGTATCTGTGTGTATATTTGAGTCTTTGCAAAACTGGGCGTGTGTGTATATACACATACACACACACACACACACACACACACACATACAACCTGTGCTTCACCGGTTGTTGTTGGACTACAATCATAGGTTATAGAGCCTATAATTGTTAGTAACCAGCTACTGAATGACACATAAAAATTACTTTTGCTCAATAATCCAGAATTCAGGGGTGCATTAGAACATTTTCTGTTGTAGTGCAACCCTGCAGCATGCAGTTTTCATTGCGTTATTTTAACAGTTTCAGTGCTAGTAGTACTCTATGAAAAATGGATTATACAGAAACAGACTGGTATCACTAGTGTAATACCATTTCTGTTGTAAGCTTTGCAGTATCACTAGTGTAGCTTCATTTCAATAGTAAGGTCTCTCTTAGCATTAGTGTAGATCCATTTAATTTGTAAGCTCTGTGTTATCACGTGCCTTACTTCATAAATTTTATACCAATTATAAAAATAATGAAAGGATGCTGGCTGAAATGTTGGGCTGGAGCAATAGTAGAAATGGGCCACTTGATTGTACTTGCCTCCCAGGCCAAACATTGCCAGCCCTCCCCCTCCAGCACCTTGCGTAGTAAATTATGATGATCCTCCTCCTCCACCCATGGACACTTATTGACAAGAGAAATTACACCAGTAGTACTAAACTTTTTAACAAAGATGAAGACAACAGTGAGTTGTGTTCTAGTGTTATTACCATAGTGGAGGAAGATTTAGCAGGGAAACCAACTAGTGCATCAGACAATGACAGTAACAACACACCATAAACTAGTGGTCAATGTTCCATAAATCCCTCCAAGCAGAAAAGTAAAAAGAACCTTTACTAACCTCAAATAAACCTAGAAGAATATAAAAGTACTGAGGTTCACCTAAGTTTTGATGAAGATGTTGATATAGAATATGTCCATACAGTAGAAAGTATGAGTAATAATAATATAGCCAAAAATGGTTAAAAAGAAAAGGTTCAGACTGGAACATCTGAAAAGGAGCAATATGCCTTTTTATACACGCATTGAGAGCTGGAAAGTCTGACTCTGGACAAGTAAACATGCCTAAATAAGATGGTATCTCATTGAGGTGATGGAAATAAGATGGTTGTCATATAGACCCCTAGATAAGCAGAAAAGTTAGATCAACTGTAGGGATTTTCACCTAAAAGTGAAATCAGAGAATAATGGCATTTCTGTAGTAGGTGTTTGGCTTTAACATGTTTGAAATAAATGTCATAGTTTCTGTGTTCCATGTGTGTTATTAGGGTGGTTGTGCCAAGGAGCGTTCCTTCCTTTCCCCTTCTCACTTGCTTGTCACAAATTGTGCACAGTGCCATTGGTGATGACTGCAATGTGCCTGCCCAAGAGAAAAATAGTCCCACACCCATGACTTCTGGAGGGAGGGGGAAGGTGGAGAAGAATGGCCTTTTTCTTCCTGTTCTTCACATTCCCCTTCACTGTCTGAGGCAGAGGATGATGTTGCTGCTGTTGCTGCTACTGCCTCAGAACAAGCACTGCAACTAGGACCAGGAGTATTGCTGCTGCTGACAAAGTGGAACCTTTCCTAGTACCAGATCAATTGTTGACCCCATTCCCACTGTATCCAAGGTGATACACTGAGTGATACATTGAGATGAGTTTATTAACTCTGTACACCAAGAGTATAATGACATAGGGGTGTAAACAGGTGCTATATGCTAAATATAGGCTTTAATGTTGAACACATCACTACCCACCCAAAGTAACCATTGATAGTATCAAATTATTCAGCGGTAACATCCAACACTATTACATTTACATGGCTGGGGTACTTTGAAGATTTTGCGTACTTCCTCTAATACATTTTCTTTTACTAGTTAATTCACAATGTGATTTGATTATATTATTCACTACTAGTATATCAAATGACTATACATATTGTAAACAAGCACACTTGTAAATGGTGCTTAAGTGTTACATGCTTGCTTGTAACATTGTAATTCATGTGTCAGTGTTGTGTTGAGTACTTAACCATATCACTCTGTAATAAAATATCTACCTTCATTTTTTTCTCTGCCACAAGAGAAATAATTTGAACGGATATTGTAACGGTTTGTTCGACACACAGACACCAGGGTTTAGGATAAAAACACAGTTTTATTGAAATCACAATAAAATAAGAACCCTCACAGGCCCTGTAGTATACAGGCAGTATAATACAGACACACAACAGGTTAACAATGTAAATGCTCACACAGGTCCAGTACAACTTAAGGTACAAGCAGTCTATACTGACACAGGTCAGGCCAAATATGTTGGTTTTCCAGGACTAAGGTACTGCAGGAGTTAAAGTTCATCAAGGCATGTAAACAGTCCCATGTGTTAAAGTTCTGTGATAGCTCTTCCCATATAGAGAGCTTCTGGATGCTTAATGCTAGCAGAACAAACGTGAACTGCAGAGTACAACAGGAATAGCGTGTAAGAGCACTACCGGAGCAATAATGGAGGCAGACACTAGCAACCGGTAGGAGCAGTAATGGAGGACAAGCCAATGATACACTACCGGAGAAATAACGGAGGCAGACACTTGCAACCGGTAGGAGCAGTAACGAAGGACTAGGCCAAAGGCACACTGCCAGAGAAATAACCGAGGCAGACACTTGCAACCTGCAGGAGCAGTAACGGAGGACAAGTCAATGGCAGACTACCACAGCAATAACGGAGGCAGACACTTGCAACTGGTACGAACAGTAACGGAGGACTAGGCCAAAGGAACACTGCCAGAGAAATAACGGAGGCAGACACTTGCAACCTGCAGGAGCAGTAACGGAGGACAAGCCAATGGCAGACTACCGGTGCAATAACAGAGGCAGACACTTGCAACCAGTATGAACAGCAATGGAGGACTAGGCCAAAGGCACACTGCCGGAGCAGTAATGGAGGCAGCCACTAGCAACCTGCAGGAGCAATAAAAGAAGACTAGGCCAAGGACACACTGCCGGAGCAGTAACGTAAACTGACTCTCACGCTCTGTAGAGCAAATGGAACCGGATAGTCTGGAGAATGAGAACGTCGCCAAGGCGACAATAGGCTGTCAGAAGCAGGAACGTCAGCCAAGCCGGGTTGGTACATAGGAACGGGAATGTCAGCCAAGCTGGGTCGGTACACAGAAGCAGGAATGTCAGCCAGGCCGGGTCGGTACACAGAAGCAGGCACTGAAGAGTAGTCAGACAATCTGGGTCGGTACACAGGAGCAGGCACTGAAGAGTAGTCAGGCAATCCGTGTTGGCACACAGGAGCAGGAGAACAGATGCGGAGTAGTCAGACTGGCGAAGTCGGTACACTGGGAAACACTGAGCAGAAAACTAGCACTGGAGCCCAGTATATAAAGGCCATACTGGGCGGGGTCAAAACAGCACAGCCAATGGGGGCACACACAGGATAAAACGGACAGGAAAACAATAACACACCCAGGGGTGTCCATAGACATTTTTCCAGGGAGACAAAGCCATACTATGACACCCAGGCTAGTCCATCCAGCCCTTTTGTTTATATGGAGGGGGTAAGTGTGTGGGGAGGAAAGTGCCCCCCTTGCCCCCCCCTCCAGAATCCCATGGTCACACCATTGTTTTAACAGGTTATTATAAGCAATTAATGGATTCTGTATACCTGTTTTAAATTTGTGTGGTTTTTAAGAATACTTAATAAAGGTTACTTTCTAATAACTTGCGAGTGTAATAAACTGGTCTCTCTATACAGGAAGGGAAGGTTTGGGATAGACATTTTTTCATCCCTCATCATTATTCTCAGATAATTCCTGGATTTCTTTCTTTATACCAGTTTACCCAATTTCAAACAGACCTGTGGTACCTACCACTAATATACCCTGAAAGATATTATAACTTTGTTGCCTCAAATAATATTTATATTGAGCTTCTACAGAGGAAGGTGAAGGGATGGGATCTGCGTTAGAAAAAATAAATAGCAACACAAGGGAAACATACATGATTGTAGAGGAAGAAGGTCTACTTTAACTGTCTAAGGCAAAAACAGACAAATCAATGGGACAAGATGGGATATTTTCAAAGTTATTAAAAGAACTTAGGAGTGTTCTGGCAAAACCTTTCATATAATCATTACAACCCTCATTATTGACAGGAGATTGGAAGGTAGCAAATGTAGTATCGCTTCTCAAAAAAGGTAGCAGGGAGAATCTGCCAACTACAGACCAGTAAGTCTTAACTCAGTAATGGGAAAGTTAATGGAAACCATGTTAAAGAAAAGAATTGCTAATTATCTGAATTTAAATGGCTTGCAAGATCCAAAACAGGTTTACAGCAGGGAGACCTTGTCAAACTAACCTAATTTTTTTTTACTGGGTAATTAAAATAATAGACCTGAGGGAGAAGTAGATATAGCTTGTCTAGATTTCAGTAAGGCATTTGACATTGTTCCTCAGAGACGATTAATTAATACATTGTAATGTTTGGACCTGGATGTAAAAATAGTTGAGTGGATAAGGCAATGGTTGAGTGACAGGAGACACATGCTTGTAGTTAATGGAGGATATTCAGAGAAAGGGCATGTTACTAGTGGGGTGCCTCAGAGGTACATGTATTGGGGCCCATTCTTTTTAATATTTTCATTAGTCATTTTGCTAAAGGTCTTCAAGGTAAGGTATGCCTTTTTGCAGATGATACTAAGATCTGCAACAGGGTAGACATTTCTGGGGAATAAGCCAAATGGCAAATGATTTAGATAAATTAGAAGAATGGAAGACAATGTGGAGACTGCAGTTTAAAGGGGAAATTTCACCTACACACGTTTGCTTTAATCCATGTACATTACCGATTCAAACTGTGCTGTGTTGTTTTTTTAAAAAATGCAATAGAAAATAAGTTTGAGGGTTTACCTTTTCCCTCCTGACGTATTCTCATTCTGATCGGCACAATTTGTGCCGATGAGAATACATAACAGATCCTCCTCCCCTCTGGTCTGTCAGTAAGCTGGAGAACTCTCATTGGTAGAGATCGATATCTAGCCAATGAGAGTACTCCAACTTACTGACAGACCAGCAGGGAGGAGGATCTCCTGTATTCTCATCGGCAAGATGGTGCTGATCAGAATGAGGAGAAGAGGGATAAAGTTAACCCTCAAACTTAATTTCTATTGTGTTTTTTTTAAAAAACGAAACCCAGCACAGCTTGAATCGGCAATGTAAGTGGATTAAAGCAAACATGTGTTTAGGTGAAAGTTCCACTTTAATGTTGATACATGTAAAATAATGCATTTCTGAGGTAAAACTCCAAAGGCAGAATATAGTGTTAAGGGTACTGTGTTGTCAGAGACAATGGAGGAATAGATTTGGGAATTATTATTTACTAGTGTAAAAGAATGTGTACATGGGCCAAGGTCTGGGCGATGTTAAACCTGTGAGTTGCATACCCCTCTGGTACTCAAAGGGTTAAAAGGCCGGTCCTGCTCTGTGTCCTGCCGCCAACGCAGTCATGCACTGTAGAGACTGGACGAAAGCACAGAATGCTACCAGACCAGAACTCCCAGCATTCTGTGCTCCCAGCACGGAACTCCCAGCATTTTGTGCATTTGGGCAGTCTCTGCAGTGCATGACGGCTTCTGACAAACATCCTAGCAAATTATTATCTATCATGATGACCAAAAGTTAAGCAGGCAATGTAACAAAACAGTGGGGAATGCAGTCAAGGTAACAGGTTGTACAGTTGTAGGCATTAGTAGCAGAAAGAGGGAATTGGCCATGCCAGTCTATAGATCTCTGATTAGACCTCACCTAGAGTATTGTGTACAGTACTCAAGACTCCCTTTCCAAGAGGATATAGATATTCTGGAGAGAATTCAGAGAAGGGCTAATAAAATGATGGATGGTTTGCAGGATAAAAAATATCAGGATAGACTAAAGGATCTAAACATGTATAGCTTGGAGGAGAGAAGAGAGATACTGGATATGAATATTCAAATACATGAAGTAATTCAACCAAGTACAAAAGGTAAGTACAATTCAAAAAAGCACAAATGTTAGGACAAGAGATCATAGTCTAAAACTGGAAGAGACAGAGGTTTAGATGTAAGCCTACACTAGCCTACAAGCAGAAGTTGTAGAGGTTAATACAGTGAGGGAATTTAAGTATGCATGATATGAGAATAAGGCTATACTGAACATAAGACAAGACTAAGGACAAAATAAGGTTTGAGGTTTTTACAGAATGAAAAATGGTCAAATGAGATGGGCCAAATGGATCTTATCTGCTGTCAAATTCTAAGTTTCTATGTTTCTATGTCTAATACATCTCATCTCAGCCATCATAATCAGTGTCACCACTTCCAAGTCCCACCCTCACCCAGTCACACTCACTATTACTGACTAAGCAACAACACATGTTATTAAATTCCATAACCCTGGCTATGAGGGCTTCTGCTCAGGGCCAGATTTATAATACGGTAGAGTAGGCATCTGCCTACAGGCGCACCCCACAGAGGGGCGATTGTCATTTGGATCATTTTTTGTTTTTTTTATTTTTAAATTAGCCTCGTCACACAGTGGTGTACCAGGACCATCACTCCAGGGGCCTGGCTGCCCCCTGTGACCCCCCCGCCCGGCGCCCACAACATGGTGAGGTCTGTACCTTCTTCGGCACAGTCTTGTAGCTGCTGAGCTCCCTCGTCGGCTCTTTAGTAATGCAGAGCGCTGGGAGATGAAATCATCTCCCAGCGCCCTGCATTACTGAAGAGAAGACCGCGTGGGAGCTCCAGCAGCTACAGGTCTGTACAGAAGGAGGCACAGACCTCTCCTGCCATGCCGCTGGACCACCAGGGAGGTAGGGAACGGGCATGGGGGGCAATGTGAGAGCAATATGGAGATGATGGGGGGCAAGTTGGAACTGATGGGGAGCAATGTGAGGGCAATATGGAGCTGATGGGGGCAAGTTGGAGCTGATAGGGGCAATATGAAGCTGATGTGGGGCAATGTGAGGGCAATATGGAGATGATGGGGGCAATGTGGAGATTAGGCGCATTGTGGAGGTGTCCAGTGGAGATGACCACTGGGGGGGGGTCAGTGTGGTTGGGGGGGCACTTCAGATTTCTCTGCCTACAGGCTCCTGAGATGTAAATCCGGCCCTGCTTCTGCTGCTGTTTGAAGTACAGCACCACTGACAGCAACTGCTAATACTATTTCAACATCTAACCCCTGTAGTAATTGTAGGCCCTCAGGAACCCATCACTCTATGAAATCTACAGTATTAGGAGACTTCACTTATAATCCAAAAGCTACTGTATCTGTATATGTATAAAAAAAATTCTGAATTTTACCCTTGTGCCTTTGTTTAACCCTTTGCATGTCAGAGAGGTATCCAAAGTGGATATGTCTCCGGCACTCAGAGGGTTAAGATATTTCCTTCTAGATGTAATGTCCATGGAGGCATTTATGAAAGTTGCTATCAAGACCCCAGTACACAAACTGTGCCCACTTTATATGGAAATCTTAACCTCCACTCTTGTCCTTAAATGGTTAATTAGGCTCATGCGCTCTTCCTGCTTCAGTTTAAAAAACTGCCAGCAGCTGTCATGTCAGCTCCCATGAACATGACATCTTGATTTCAACTGATTGAAGATATTATCAAAGTCACAAGGACAAAATTCACAGAGGCCATTAGGGGTTTCTGGCTATAATAAGGTAAGTGGGTGGTAATTATTAAGTGGAGTTAATTCTCCATTAAGGTTATATTTGAAGGGAAATTTCTTGCAGACTAACTAGATGTTAATTAATGTTGTCCAGCATTTTGACTTCCCAGTGAGGATTTTGTATCCCAGACTGAGCACTATACAAACCAGAAGACTTCTTTGGGTCTATTGCTTGTATTTATTCAAGTTTGTACTCTGTAAAATGAAATTGCATGTTGAAATGAAGAAGTCTTTTGAGTTATACAAGCTCAGGCCACAAGTGAGAGCGCTTTGTGTTAAGGTTACAATTTGTGTAGTCTGGGATAGATGACTGTTTAAAGATCAAGTATAGAGCTGCTGAGATGCTGCCTGACTGGCAAACTTTAATTTACTGTCACTGTTAGTTCCTTTGAGGTTTATAGTGGTATTTATAATACACAACATCAATCACATGAAACAAGAAGGGATTTACAGTTTGTTTTAAAGACTGCAAATGCAATGTAATGCAAATAGCATGCCTCATGGGCATTTACATTTAATGGGAAAGTTACAGATGCAAAGGATTGGTTTGGAAAATGTTAACACATTGGGTACTAGAGAGGACTCCAGTGCATCACAAGCAATTCCTTGGAGAACTCCCTATCATTCCAGGGATTAACTTATCAGATCTTGGGCTTCTATTTCAATAGTACAAAAAGCACTTATGACAATAACTCTGAGGCTGAGGTAATACACTCTAGACCTGTCTAGCATTAAAGTGCTTAAAGCCTCATTTAAAGCAAGGGGGTATTTGTCCCCTCAGGTGCAGTTGATTTTCACAATAATTGATCCAGTTCTCAGTAAATCAGCTTCCCTATGGATAAATCCACTATAACCCCTACCCTCCATAATTCCTACTATGAATAAGTAAGGGTGGTACTGTGTTAGAAATAGAAAAAGGCAGGAACCTGCTTATATAATAACTATATTGGCTAACTTAGTGGCTCTAGGATACAAGCTTTCAAGACACTAATAGATTATTCCTGAAGAAGAGACCTAGGTCTAGATTTATAAAAGCAAACTGGAATTATTATGGAGTAAACCAACTGCACCATAGAGGACAAATAAAAATATCCCTTAAACAGTAAGAAGATAGGGGGTATGGCCTGACCGTCGGAGGATATGGAGACACATTAGGATCGCTCTGGACCCCGTTAGCATTTAACTAGCTCATTTAGCTATCATCGGCTCTCTATCCCATCTGGAATATCCCCCCTTTCTATTGGGGACATCCTGCAATGCGGGGGAGAAGGAGTAAATCCCAAAAAATCATGGCATTTCTCAAGGAGAACATCACACCGCAGACAGCCTCTGTGTCGTGCCTTTCTGATCCCAAAATGGCAGATCAAAGTTTGGGTTCCCCATCAGTCAGTGCTCAAGACCCATGGCAGGAGGTTGACCTGGGGGCATACCAAGGGACGGTATATCTGCGGTCCTTTGCTACCAAGGACGACATCCGCTCTCACAAGATCTGATTTGGAGGCCCGGATAGACAGACTCCTTTCGTGGTGACATTACGGATTTTAGTAGAGACATGAACCAGATGGGGTCCCGTGTCGCGGACCTAGAGGAAACGAATGTCACGATTTTGAATGAACAATGGGCAACCAGACAACATCTACTATCCCAAGAGGAAGATTTAGCTAAACTGCGCTTCCATTTGGATGATGTCGAAAATAGAGGGAGACGAAATAATAAACACATAAGAGGCCTACCTGAGACAGTACCGCCCCAGGACCTTTGTGACACAGCGGGGAACTTTTTCGCTTCCATCCTGAAAGTGGACCCTATTCTGGTGCAGATTGAGAGGATTCATAGGGCCTTGCGGCCTCGTGGGCAGAGTGGTGAGAGGCCTTGTGATGTGCCTGATGAGATTTTCCTGCTGTGTCTTATCTAGACTTGTACCTGTTTCACACCCCTGATGTTCACCGCTATATGTTCAATATATGTATACTGTTATTTGCTGATTGCGGTTACTAGTATGGTAATTTTATTCATCCTCACTGTTTTACTGCCTTGGACACTGGTCCTCCCTTCCATTGCCAAGACGATGGGGAAAGTATTAAAAACTGTAGCTAGTTGAAACAAAACAAAGGCACTGGCAAGTAAAACCCTAATTTTAAAATACATGTTCTCATTTTATTTTTGTCAGGATACCTCGCGTGGTGGCTGCTCGAGCAGACCACATTTGTCCTCAGCGGCTCCAGCCGCATTGTCCGCTCCACACTGTGCCTCCGTTGAGGCAGGATCCCCTTCTGTTTGGCAGCTCAGCCGCTGGTTGTGATGGTGCGGCTCAGCCGCCTCTGTTGCTGGACTCCGGCAGCAGGTGACGTCATTACTGGGTGCACGTTCAAAAGCATGAACTTGCGCTCCATTTAAATAGACAGCCACCTGTTGGCTGCTCCTCCTCTTCCTTTTGTTCCTCCTATTTAAACTGCCTGGACTCAGGGCTTAGTTGCCCTTTCGTTGGTGTCCAGTGCAGTTCTTGAGTTTGGGCTCTGTGTATGATCTGGCTTGTCTGACTAACCAACCTGGTGCTGACCTGTGGCTCTGTCTTATTACCCGCTCCGTGTATGACCCTTGGCTTGTCAGACATCTATTCTGGTGCAGACACGAGGCTCTGGCAGACTATCCTTTCCGTGTATGACTCCTGGCTCTGGCTGACAAACAGCTCAGTGAGTGACTTCTGGCTTGCCTGACTACGCATTCTGGTGTTGACCTGGGGCTCTGTCCACTGCACCTCCAGCATACAAATGCTTCAGTGGACATCCTATCTGGTGCAAACCTGTGGCTCTGGCTGATGACCCACTCTGTGGATGACCTCTGGCTTGTCTGACCACCCAATCTAGCACTGACCTGTGGCTCTGTCTAACTACCTTGAGAGTGGCCTTCCATTCAGTTAGATATCCAACCTGGTGCAGGCTTGTGGCTCTGGCAGATGCTTCCCTGGTGCCTTCCCAGTTGCCGGTGCTCCCAGGTGTGGTCCTGGGACTTGGACTCCCCTTGTCTCTTTCTGGCTTCACCTAGATGTGGACCTGTGGTACTGCAGATCCTAGTTGCCGGCTTTCCCAGGTGCAGACCTGGGACTTGGGCTCTCCTCGTCTCTTCTCGCTATCCCAGTTGCGGACCTGTGGTACTGCAGATTCTCCTAGTTCCATTGCTGGGATACTGTTGTCAGAGAATCACACGGTAGCAGGCTTCTATTCTTGGTAGCTGTCTCTTGCTCCGTTGTGCTCTTCTCTTTAGCCTCGTATATTTCTACACTGTCTTGTGATATCTCTGTATTATTGCTGCCTTAATAAAGTTGGTGTTAGCTATAGTACTTGTCCTGTGTTTCCTTGCTGGGACCGTGACAATTTTTTGCATGACAGCTTCCTTCTAAAGTGGGGTAGTAATGATTTTAACACATTGAGTGCCAGAGTTATCCAATACATTGCAACACAGTATGCTGGATACCTCTCTAGCACTCATATTAATTACTTTTACTCTCTCTATGCTGAATAACTGAATGTGTATGTACTTTTGCTGATGTAAAAGTGTCAGCCTTTTTTACAAATAGAGTGCAGTGTAGTCTCTGGTTATTATTTATCTAGTTTATATTTGAAATCATAGGACAATATTGCAACCAATCTATATAATTTTAACTAATTTTAGGGAAAACCATGGGGGTGTAAAATTAGACTTTTAACCCCATAAGTGCTACAGAGGGCTCCAATGTATTGATTTGCAATGTGTTGGAGATGTTTCTAGCATTCAAAGTGAATTTGGGCATTATTAGTACCAAAGTGTGCAGTTGGTTTGCCCCAGAATTGGTACGTATTTATTTGTGCAAATGCATCTAGTTAGAACTAGTTATACCTATAAGCTTTGATAAAGATATTATATTATTGTGTCTTGACTAAAATTGATGGATCCATATCCATCTCCAGATTCTCCAGGTCTGTAAGTAATATTTCAAACAGCATATGCTATTAACTCTCTGCCCTTTTGCATCTACTCCTTTCATTCTCTATGCCTTGTTTTTAAAATTGAACATGTGGTGTGCAGCATTACGTTTTGTAACCTTGGTATTTACAGGAGAACATAACTGCAATAGCTTAGCCAACAAGGTCTGCTTATTTAAGAGCCGTCACGCTCACTGCCAAAGCTCACATTACCAACATCTACATAAAAGAATACATGAGGGTAACACCCACAAAAAAGGAAGTAACCTGTCTGAGACTCGAGGCGATTAGAACATCAAACAAATCAGAGGGTAATTATCCTCAAAGCTGAACAATAGCAATACAGTTTGTAAATCATGGTGTGCTTTAATACTTACTAGTGCCTGCCACATGCCGAAGTGGGAACCAATTGCATAATAAGTTGTTTTTTCATAATTTCCACAGATTAGTATTTTATTAATGCCTGTCAGCAACAAATGCTTGGCATGTGTTTCATGAACTGTTGCTATCAGATGTGCCAGCAGTGACATCATAGCTGATGTAAAGGCTACAATCAGCAAGCATGCCAAGCAGAAGATTGATTGCAAAGGTCCTGAAGCCATTTGTATGGATCTGCAAATGATTTGTAAATAGTTTGTTTTATTTACACTGCTGATGATGCTGTTTTATTAAGAATTTCTTAGAAGTGTTTCTTTTTCAAGAATCTGAAGTCCTCTGGAAGCCTGAGGGGGCAGTTTGCCCCTGAAATGCCATTAACATGGCCAGCAGCCATGTCTTCTTCCTGGGCTGGGGCCTGCACTCCCTCCTCCTTCCCCTGTCCTCCTGCTGGGGGCTGGGGAAAGGTGGGAGGGTGTCCAATTGCCTGGGGGTTAGGAGGGGGGCTGAGGGTGGTGGGAGGAGGAGAGAGGAGGGACTAGTTGCATAAAAAATGTGTGTTTGTAAGTAGGCGCAGTAATTTACCTTTTTACCTGAACTAGGACTGTATCTAATTAGCATAGCTGAAAACTCACTGGGTTTGCCCCAATATTTGCAGCTCTGTATGCAGAGGAGTTTACCTGTCCATTCCTGCTCCTAACTATAATTATCATTTAATTGTAAGCACCAACAGATTGCAATGAGCTGTACAGTAGTTTCACTAGACAACTGAACACTTTACAAGTGAGATACAGCTGATACAAGGATATGTACAATCAACAATAACAACATTTTAAACTAAAGGACAAGAGGGCCCAGCTTAAAATAACTTACAATCTATAACTGAGGGTGATACAAAAGATTAATGTACTTGGAGTTGGTAAATGATCCAGCCACAGACTTTTTCACACAATAAAAAGAATAAAGTAACAACAGGTGATCAGAGGAAGTGTCACTAATCCCACCCACTCTCTTCATCAACCCTTCATTTTCTCCAACCACCCATCTGAAGCCCTACCCTGCATTGCACAAATAGCTGAGGAGAAACCTGTGGTCACTGATACATTATCATTCTCAGGTGTGCAAATCAACAATGAGAGGATGCACAGAACCTTGTGAAAGGACTATCACTTGTTTATAGAAGGAAAATGGCATGAAAATGTAAATGTGAAATATGCAAGTATTTTTATGATGGATCTTACTCATCAGGCTAAAGATATGCATTTCTAGTGCAAAACAACTCCTCCATAGAGGGGGTATTAAAAGTTTGAAGAGCCCCATTGATTTTATAACACTGCATGCTTGAGAGATTGCCAACACATGCCTTTCCAATATGTTTGAGACCACTTCAACAAGAGATGGTTAAAAGCAGGGGAGGGCTGGCAAATTTTGGTGGCCCATTTCTAATATCACTCCAGCCCACCATCCTAATCCACATAAACCCTTTTGTTAATTATATAATTGTCATTAAAGTTGTGAAGTAAAGCAAGTGACTTCACAGAGGGCACAAATAAAACGGTGCTATACTAGTGATACGACACTAATGACACCACAGAGTTTACACTTGATATTGATCTCCACTTGTGATACAGAACTTACGATAGAAACTGAACTACAATCCTAGTGTAGGTCCACTTCAGTTATAAACTCTGTGGTATCACAATTATAAAACTAGTGACACCACAGAGCTTAAAATTGAAACGAAGCTACACTAGAGATAACAGAGATTATACTTATAATTGTACTTTAACAGTTATACCACAAAACTTACAACTGAAATTTAGCTACAGCATGTTTGCCACAGGGCTTACAATTGTAAATGAGCTACACAAGTGATATCACAGAGCTTGCAACAATTGAATTGCCCCAGTGATACACAGCTCTTACAACTGAAACTGAGTTACATGGCTGATTCTACAGAGCTTACAATTGAAATGGAGCTACACAAGTGATGTCACAGAGCTTATAATTTGAATTGAGCTGCACCAGGAATACAAAGCTCTTACAACTGAAATATTACATGAGTGATATCTTAGAGATGGCTTGCCTTGAGAAAGCCTGGAGTACAACGGGCGAAATGCATTGGCTTATGGCATGATGCAGTCGTTGTGACTGCTTTCTGGATGCCAGTTGGTGGCATGGAGAGGTTTTATGATTACTAGTCGGCTATAGCGACATACTAAGCAGCGTAATGTGGAACGTTTCAGATGGTGGATTTATAATAAGTGGAATATGGTGACTGGAGTTTGCTGGACATACGGCCCATATTGGGTGAAGATGGTTGAGAACATTCTTTAAGACTAGCGTGATGAGAAATTGGCATATGATACACGCATATAGTTGCTGCATGTTCTATGCTTGCTACTAATTTCTTCACTGCTTTTATGATCTGCGAAATATACAATCTGTGAGTGGCATGGAGAATAAGTGGTGGACAGTGATTATTTGAAGGTGAAGGTAACCACTTAATTACAACGGCCAGACTCGGTTGTATTCCTGAGTGTATGGATATATTGCAACTGTCACCAATTATCCACTTTTATTTCATCTTATATATACGCTTGCTGCTAACTTTATCATGTTTCTTGCTATTAACCTCAGCATTGCCTTTTTATGTATATTGGCTGAATATTGCTGGATTATTTATGATTATTTGATATAAGAATTTTATATTCAGGGATATTATTATAATACATACACTGGCGCCAGATATTATAAATGTGGTTTTATATTTTATTGGGTGTGTTTAGGAATTAGGCAGGGTTAGGGTGGGATTGGGACCTGGGGGAGGGGAGGAGACCATCCCACTGTATATTTCTTGATTTTGGGATTATATTTTGAACTAATACATTTTTTTTTATTTTTCTTATTTAAGATGTAGATATTATTTGTATGAGTCTTGTGCCTTAATTGAAACCTCTTATCTTTTCTTTTTTTTTCTTCTTTGATTTTGGAGTATTTTTTAAGAGGTATAGTGCACCCCATGTTATATATTTATATGGGTTCAGACTATATATGTTAAAGTAAGTGTGCTCCTTCTATTTACATATTTTGTTAGTGATATCATAGTGCTTGCAACTGAAATGGAGCTACACAAATTACATCACAGAGCTTACAATTGAAAAGGAGCTACACAAGTGACAATACAGTGATTGCAACTGCAATGGAGCTACAATACTAATGTAGCTCCATTTCAATTGTATTCCGTGTGGTATCACTTGTAAAGCTTAATTTCATTTTACGCTCTTTGGTATCACTATCCCTCCCATCCTTACCTCTCTCACTCTCCTTCCTTCTCCTGCTACCTCCAGTGAGTAGCATGTTTAAATACACCACCCACTTCTTTGCTTGTCTCTCCCAGGTACTAGCAGGTTCTGTCTTCCATAGGGCATAATTCACAATGTAAAACCAGACACCTGATTGTACAGTTGGTAGACAGGGCCTGGAAGGAAGATGGCAGCAAATTAAAATATGCCACTAGTCAGTTGGGTAGCCTGTCAAGCTGCCCTCTTGCAAGATGGAAAGCCAAATTATACCCTGGGCAAACCCAACACAGACATATCAGCTTCTGCTTTACAGCATCAAGTGGAAGACAGAGATAGAGAGCAGCCTGCCCTAGAGACCAGTTCACCATGGTTAAAAGATCTGGGTTAAAGACCCTATGGTGCAGCTGGTTTGTCTATTATAAATATATTTTTGTGCCATAAGATATTCAGGCTGCTCGTGGGAAAGGCAGAAGATTTATGGAATTAATAAGGATATGTAAAGTCTTGCAGATTTGGCTGCTAGAAACAGTCTTAATGCATTACTCTGTAATATGTTGGAGACTAGCATCAAAGGTGTACAATGCAGGGCAATGCATTGCAGTTCTCTGGCACTTAAACAGTTAATAGTATGACAATGCCCACTTATACTGATCTACAATTTCCTGAGCAGCTTTGATGCTAACAAAAGGTACCCATGAGTGTTATTATCTTCCGATTACCTACTTTTAGGGCCATATTTTCAAAAGAAAACTAGAGTAATTCTAAGGCAAAACATTTGTGCTACAGAAGATTACTAACAATTCCTACTGCTTTTATGTGGATATATTAACTTAATAAATGCTAGATGTATCCAATACATTTTGCAGTACATAGGAATCATTGTTTTCATTATTAATATTTTTATTGATATAATTATCTTCTTTTACTTATAGAGTCAACATTTTCTTTGGTTCATCCAAAAAGCAGTATATAGAGAAATAAACAATGTGGCAAACATTTACAGCCCAATACCAATGGAGGAAGGGACTTGATTATGGGAGTTTACACTCTAGAGGGTGTGGGATTATTAGAGACATAAAGTTAAAAGGGAGAGTACTGTAGGCCATCTGTACTGTTAGACCCAGTAGACAGTGATTGAAAATAGGAGTTTTGGTAAAACACTTATGTGAATAGATGTGTTTTCAAGTAGCACTTCAAATTAATAAAGCTGAATGAACGTTTGATTATGATGTGGTAGTGAGCTCCATAGCTAAGGTGCAATTTTGGTGATGTCTTGTAAATGTGAGTGAGAGTAGGTTATGAAGGTGGATAAGCAAAATGTAGCGTGAAGAGTGCAGGGGCAGCTAGGGGAATATAAGAGTGAAGAAGCATAACTTGACTTGTCACTTCTTGCCTACTGCAAAACATGCAGCTTTTTTTTTTTTTTTCTTTTTCCACTTTTCTCATTGTATTAAAATCAGTGACAATAATGTTTTTTTCACCCCATATAAAATGTTTTCTCCATGCATTCCCTGTGCTAATTTGCTGGTATAAAAGCGACTGTTCACTTTGTTTATCAGTGCTTGAGAGAAAGAGAGAAGCAAAGCTGCTGAAATTTTTATGCTAGCTGTTGTAGACAGACAAGCAAATATAGGGAGCTTGATTTTAAGGAGTATTGATGGTAGACAGTGGTTTTCTGGATAGGTGGGATATAGGGGTTATGGATGGGATTAGAGAAATAAGAGTTATCATTTTAAACTTATTCTATCAAGAGTAATATTGCTATTTGTTTTGATTCGGAGAGAAATACAAACTAGTCTCACTCATGTGGCATTCACAATTTGCATTCACTTCTAAAAATGATTAACAGGCTTACAGTAGAATAGTAGTAATGGGAGAACATGTGTATACTTTGGAGCGGTAACTTACTATGCAAGTCTTTACAAAAATGAGGGCACCCCCAGCATGACAAGATACGCCTTAGAAAAAAGTTAGTCGGCTTATAGCATGTCAAGCTTTGAAAAAGTATTAGATGGCCAACAGGAAAACAAGCCTTGAAAAAAATGTTATTGCTAGCATTCCTACATCAATATAAGCTTTAAAAACTTGTATGTAGGCTGGCAGGAAGGCAAGCCTTGAATAAATGTTTGAAGAGAAAGGGTTGAAGAGATGCAAGCTTTGAAAAAAATAATTGTTTGCGGGCTCACATCAAGGCAAACTTTGGGAAAAATGTGAGGCAAATCAGGCCTTGAAAATTGGTTGTCCCACAGTAACCAAACAACTACACACTGCCCCCCCAGCCTTGTCCCATAGTAAACAAAGAACCACAAAATGTTCACTCTAGACTTTTCACATAGAAACCATAGAACCACAAACTGGGCCCCAGACTTTTCCTGTGGTGGCCACAGAACCACACATTGTTCCTCCAGCCTTGCCCCATGATAACCAAAGAACCACACATTTTATCCCCCAGCCTTTTCCTATGATACCCATAGAGTCACACACTCTTCCTCCATCCTATGGTGGCCATAGAAGAACTGCACTAACCTCCGATACCTAGGCTTGTCCTGCAGAACTGATAGTCATAACATTCCACTATGGGAACCAGTTGAAAAAAAAATGTTAGGCATTATCAGTATGTGGAAATATTCAAAGCAAAAGCTGCAAAGTGATGGTTTTCTATGAAAAAATAACCCACTCTTTTTACCCATCTCTAGGCAGGAGTGGAACTGAGATCATCATCTCATAGGTTGAATCAGCGTTAATGATGACATGAAGCAGGTGGTTTTGGTTGTTTAGTATTAGTGCTGCTGCTGCTGAGGCATCTAGCCATCACCATTTCAGGCACATCTGGGGAAGAAGCTGTTCAATCACTTCCAGTGGGTCATTGGTCTGTCTGACCTTGGCATATTCTTCAGGATGGTCTGTTTGCAGATGCTCCTTTATCCACCACATTGCCAAGCTGGTCATTATACAACATAAACTGCAATACATGGAGACATATATTCATATTACGACATCTACTAGTGTTACTGTCTGACACTAGTGAATAGATTGACATTTTACATATTTTCGATGTCCAGGCATTTTTATGGAAAAATCAACAAACTGTATCTTTTTATCCACATAATGGGCAACAAAAAAGAGGACTTTTTACCATCTCTACTGTAATGACAAAGTCAATGCTGGGTAGTACCCAAGGGCAAGGGGGATTATGAGATAGTAATAGTAGTCTGACCCAAGACCCAAGTACAAAACAAGGTAAATGATTAGATCGTTGTCATTTTGAGCTGATGGGGTATTGCTTGAAAAGGCATTTCAGTGTGGGATTTTGGAGCATATTATCATTATAAGGGACAGACAAGAGGCTCAGTTACAGCTCCTGATTTCTTGGTGGATGGTTTAACAATCCTGTTTTGAAATGTTTGCTTTCTAAACAGGTTGACTATCTTAGGGATTTAAATTTTTCAGTTATGTAGAATCTAATCTCAGCAGAGATTTGTTTTCTGGAAAAAAAAATTCCCATTTTAGAAATAAATTCCGGGTACCTGAGGATGTGATGGCAGCAGTACTAAATTGCACTAATACTACAACTACTACCATTACTACTGCTTTGTGTTGTTATTTTCATCTGTGAATTTCTCAACTACAGCAGCAGCCCTTCATTCCCCACATCCACTCTCTCTCTCTGACTACCAACTAAAACCATGCAGCATGGCATGACGTTAAGGGTTTTATAGTATTTCAGTGGGATTTCTCATGGCCATAGAAAGCATAGACAGAAATTGACAAGAAAATTAAGTGGCAGCACTGAAGAGGTGGACATTTTTCTTTATTTTCTGTCATTGGGAATTTCCACAAAAAAAATTAAAAATCAAACTTTTTGACGTTTTTTTTATTATTTTTATGCAGAAAACAGTTTAATTTGTAAATTAAATAATACTTTAATTAACACTTGCCACCTACTGAGAAATGGTTGCAGATAATAATAGCTCTGGTATGATAGTAAAAGTATTTCAAGAAATCACTGCAATGCCACATGATTGCCATGTCCCAGTACATTTGATCATATGTTTGAGATTAATAATTCTAAATGTTTTACTACGCTGTATATTTCCTGGGAATGAGATACAGGCACCATGCAGCAAAGAATGGATCAAAAAGTAAATATAACTAGCATAAGAAAATCTTTTCCATTGGTAACTGAGTAGTGAGGGACCTTGGAGTAGGACACAGGACTATGATGTTGATTTTAACAGCTGTTCATTAACTGTAAGGTTCCAACCCTGTCATTACAAGAGTATTTAGAGCACAGCCCTAATGAGTGATTTACATTGCAGATAGATCACATCTTCAAAAAGCTTTCCAAAGCATAACACATCTATGAAATACAGTTTGAGTTAGGATCAATTTAATAATTTACTAGGATGCAAATGAGGAAGTGTCTCTGCTTACTTATGATAGTAAACTAAGCCTTTAAGGATCAGCAGAATTTGCAAAGCATTGCTTTGCAATGCACTGTGCACCCCTCTGGAACTTAAACTTTTGAATGCCAGGGGGTATCTAACTCATTGCCACCTCTCTGGCACTCAAAGAGTAAAAAGATTAAGTGGTTATCTATGTTTAAGTTAAATAGTTAAACTGGAACTGTAAGTTACCCATAACTGGTATAATAGAAGGAGTTGTGCAGATAATGAATTTGTGATTTTCTTCACAATATCTGGTTAAGCATAAACATCCATATAATTAAAAGGAACTTGTTAATCAGGAGATAATGCAGAAAATCAAAACTTGTCTGGCTACATCTACATTTGTTTACTGCTTCATTATATTTATTTATTTATTTATTTATTCATTCATTCATTCACTCATACATTCATTCATGTATTCTAGTCTATTGCTAATCACTTCCAGGTAAAAATCTGATACAGACAATGAAACATGATCATGATCTTCTCTGATCATTTCATCAGGAGACGATCATGAAACGTGTTGAGGGTTCCATGTTTTACATTCTTTCATTATATGTGCATATTTTATATTATTTTTATATGCAAAAAAACTAAATTTTTAAAGATATTTCTGCGGATACTACTTGTCTACCAGTCTTTCCATTGATTTTGAATTTATCTTGCTGAGCCGTGCCACTTGTCGAATAGTCTAAGTGGGGGTGTCCAGCACAATCTGTCCCCACATGCTTTTAGACCGGTTGTAAAGGATCAAGCACTGGTCTTTTATATTCCCAGTAAGTGTACCAATTTATTCCGATCACTTTTGAGATTTTATGTATAAGGACGTACCATATATCATCGCTCGCCTATTTGTTGTTTCTTTGTATTTTATATAAAGCATATCCCGGCGGGGAGAATTTCGATATAGAGGATCGAGTCACTTCACCTACGTGAAGGCAGTTGAGTATCCTCCACCTGCTTGTTATGCTACTATAGAGAGATCGTAGTGGCCATCATTATATGTGAGTATAATTCTCACCAAGGTTTTTTTTTTTAAATATATTTTATTATCAGATCACTCCATACAAATACAAAGAAAAAAGAGGTACAAATAAAGTCATTCAAGTACAGCAGGAATATGCAATCATGTGTAACATTAGCAAAAGCAGATACATATTGAGAAAATGTACAGAGTCGACCTGAGGTTTTTATAATAATAAAACCAAAACTGCAAACCTCTAACCTAAGTTAAAACTATACCCCTCGATCCCAGTTCCTCTCTCCCCCAGGCCCGCAGCACCCCCCAGCCCCCACCCACCAGCACAACAGCTATATGTTACCAATAGCCACATGACCAGCAGACACAAGCACAGTCGAACAACCCCAGCAGGTCACAGATCATCATGAGCCACGGAAGTACTTGCCCTAGCTGTCCACCAGGCCTGCCACAGTCCCCAGATTTTATCAAATTTAGCTGGAATACCTCGATGTAAGTAAACCAATTTATAATGTGGAAAACACTGTGAAACCAAGTTAATCCATGCCCTATAATCGGTAGCCCTGTCTGACATCCAATTCGGGGCCACCACCTTTCTCGCCATCACCAAGAGCTCTCGCAGAAGAGATTTATCATTGGCCTCCCCAATCTCATCGGGGAAGATAGACAGTAAACAAATCTTTGGAGTCGCAGGTACAGGTCGTCCCAACACTAGGGTCACAATACGCATTACCTCTGACCAAAACCTCCCCACCTCAGGACACTCCCAAATCATGTGCAAATATGTGCCTTGAACATTGTCACATCGATGGCAGTGGTCAGTACCAGAATTTCTCATTTTAAACAGTCTAATTGGTGTGTAATAAATTCTATGTAGGATATTCAGCTGTATCATTTGATGCCTAGTCGAGGTCGCCACCTGAGCTGGCACCTCCTTAGCCATGCTCCACTCCCAATCCTCCAATGGACCCAAATCTATTTCCCATTTATACTGTGAAGGAAATTCCCGGAAACTCATGTGAGAGTCCAGCCACCGATAAATAAGAGAGGTCTCGGAGGCTCCAGGATCCTCAAACTAGCAAGAAGCGGGAATGTAGCTATCGTCGGTGCCCTATCCCCCCACTGAGCCCTGTCTAGTACATAAATAAGAATAGAAAAGACTGTGAGGTAGATGATATTCGTCATGCAATTGTGCAAAAGACTTCAGCTGATTATCATGATACAATTGCTCAAGAGTACGAATCCCGAATCTAGACTATTATCACGGTGCCCGTGATCCCCTGTCAGTCACACTGATGGTACCTGTGCATTGGAGCAGGCTATTGACCCGCCCAGGATGTTCCTTTATATACTGGGCCTATGAAAGCTGCCTGATGCCCTTTCGTGGTGTTCCTGTGGTTAAGCCTTCTCGCTGTGTTTCTGCATTCCCGTGTACCGACTCGGCTTATCTGACCATTCTCCGTTCCTGCTCCGTGATTGACCCGGCTTTGGCTGACGTTCCTGCTCCGTGATTGACCCGGCTTTGGCTGACGTTCCTGTTCCGTGATTGACCTGGCTTGGCTGACGCTCCTGCTCCCGTGTAACGACCCGGCTCGCCTGACGTTCCTGATCCGTGATTGTCCTGATTCCGGTTGATGCTTCCTGTTCATCATTGGCCTCCTGAGTTCCGGTGTATCCTGGTCGCCTGCCCGCGACATTCTGAACTGTATCTAGTGGTGCGCTGTTCAATCACTCTCAGTTGAGCTGTGCTGTTTGTTTACCGAGCTGTAGTAACATTGCTGAGCGACTTCTCCGTGCCCGAACCTGTCCTATGCTTCATTGTGTGTGTTGCCTCCGTTTATGAGCCTTAGTATACCTGCCTAAGCTATCTCATCCCATCCGAGCCATATACACGTTCTGAGCCGTGCCTGGTGACCTAGCCTATCCAGTCCACAGCAGAGCTGTTCCGTTCCGATACGTGCCTGTACCGTGGTTGCACCTCCCGGTGCTAGTGGCCTTTCCGTAAGCTCTCGCAGTGTGGTTCTGTAACGGCACCGGAAGGGTGCCTGGGCTCTGGTCGTTGCTCTAGTGTATTGTTATCCATCGCACTACCTGTGCGTGGCTCGCTGTAGCTGGTGCAGTGTCGACTCTGATTGGTACTCTGTGGGTGGCCTGGCTCTCATCTCACTTTGGCACACTGAAGCATTCCGGTTGCATGTCATAAGGGCGATACAGGTTCTGTTCTCTTGCTCTGCAGTGGCGGCTATCCAACACACTCCTCAAGGAGTATTACTCAGCTCTGGCTATATTGTGCAGTCTTTCTTCGGCGTCCTTGCATTCAGTTATATGAGAGTGATTTGAACAAGCCTGCTAACTACCGAGAGCACCTTCAGAGACTCATAGGTTCAGCTGGGCGTTGTCTGTTACCACCAGTGTGACTGATCAGAGGTTTACACATTAACCCTTGTTTACCCAGTTCATTTGTGCTTACTGCATATTATTGAACCTATTCCTGTTGTACTTCTGTCTGTCTATGCCATACCTGGCCCCAAGGGGCGCTATACCTGGTTTTCATTACAATAAAACTGTGTTTTTACATAAACCTTGTCTGAGTGTCAGAAAACTGTAACAACCATAGAGGACCAAACTCACTACCTAGCAAATGATGCAACCCCGCTGCGCCCCACAAGGGGGTGTCCGGGTCCATGGCCACATACCCCAGCAACCTCTTCAGCTCCTCCCAAACCTCATATAGAGTTACAGCTAGTGTAGTCCAAATTTTAAAAACTGCGGGACCACCATGTAAGAACTGGGGTAGCTCATAAGCGGGCTGTAATAACAATGTATCTATCTGAGTAGTTTGATATCTAGGTCTGGGAGAAATAAAGTCAAGCGCATAGCGACATTGTGCTGCTAAGTAATATCTGTAGAAGTTGGGCAAAGCAATTCCCCCCTCACGTTTCGATCTCATAAGAGTAGTCAACTTAAGTCTAGCCCGACACCCCCGCCACACAAAGCGTGAGATGATCTTGTCTATACGTCGGAAATGTTTTTTAGGGATAGGCACCGGCACGTTCTGAAAAATGTATAAGAATTTGGGCAAAAAGATCATTTTAATAAGATTCGACCTACCAACCACATTTAAGGGCAAGTGAAGCCATGTCACTGTTTTATCGTTAAAAGATTGAATAGCAGGCAATAGATTCATCTCCAAAAAGGAGTCCGTCGTTGCTGCCACCCGAATCCCTAGATAGGTACAGTCAGCCACATAAGAAAGCGGGGTCTCTGACGAGCAGGACCTCCGCAAACCACCATTAAGTGGGAGCAAAGAGGATTTAGTCCAATTAATTTGAAATCCAGAATATGTGCCAAAATCATCTACCAGCCACAGCGTGTTCCTCAGAGAATCCCCATCATCACCAAGAAAGAGCAGAATGTCATCGGTATATAATGCAATCTTTTCTTCTCTGCCCGCAATACGGAGCCCACGAATCAATGGATTAGCACGAATCAAAACAGCCAAAGGCTCTAGGGCTAGGGCAAACAAGCCAGGTGAGAGCGGGCAGCCCTGTCTAGTGCCACGATGCAAGGAAAAGGACTGTGAGCTATGCCCTCCCGTCACTACAGAAGCTCTGGGATTACCATATAAGATGCAAATCCATTTTATAAAAGATGGGCCAAATCCAAAACCTTGGAGCACACGCCAAAGGTATGGCCATTTGACAGAGTCGAAGGCCTTGGATGCATCAAGGGACGCTATCGCCCGATCTCTGATGGTATCATGTGGAAGCTGCAGGTGTAAAAACATTCTCCTAAGATTGTGAGACGTCGATTTGCCCGGGATGAAACCAGTCTGATCTTCATGAACAATGGTTCCCAACACACTATTTAATCTAGTAGCCAGTATCTTAGCCACAATTTTTGCATCTGTAGTCAAAAGGGAAATAGGTCTATAAGAGTCACATAACTCCGGATCCTTCCCCGGTTTAGGCAACACAATAATAGAAGCGTCGTTCATAGAATCCGGAAGATATCCGTCATCTATGGCAGCATAGTAAGTATTCAAAAGATGAGGGGCCAAGACATCCTCAAATTCCCTATACCACTCCACAGGGAGACCATCAACTCCCGAGGCCCTGCCTGGCGGCAAACTTCGAATCGCCTCCACGACCTCCCTAAGAAGGATAGAGCGTCTAGCATGCGTCGATGCTCTAAGGAAAGTCGTGGAAGGTCACATTGGTCTATGAAATGAGATATCTGAGAGTCAGAACGGGTTAGCCGAGACCTGTAAAGGTGAGCGTAAAAGCGCTGGAACTGCAAATTGATCATCCGCTGGTCGAGTATCAATTCACCCTCAGGATTCCGAAATGAAGAAATCAGCGGAGTCCCTCTATGTTGACGAACAAGATGAGCTAATAGTTTTCCCGCCTTGTCCCCGTTTTGAAAAATATTTTGTTTCATATAAAAAACCTGACGGGCATTTAGTTCAGAGAGTTGAACAGAGTATCGCAATGAGCAGGAAACAAACTTAGCATAGGACGTGGAATCCCCACTCTCTACAAACTGTCTTTCCGCTTCGGCAGCTTCCGACTCCAAGACCTCCACTTCTCCAGTTCTGAGTTTATTTTGTGTAGACATGAGAGAGATCAGAGAACCCCTTGCAGCTGCTTTAGAAGCCTCCCAAACAATACCATGAGCAGCAGAATCAACATTGTTAGCAAAATAAGCACACAAATCTTCTCTATGCCTAGACACCAAATGCATATTAGTCAACCATATGGGACTAAATTTCCAAACTCTGGACCCAGGTCTCTGGTCGCGACAGAAAGACAATGAGAGCGGAGAATGGTCAGAGGCAACTCTGGTTATGAAACAGCAATCTGTAACCCTGTTCAAAGCCAACTGGTTAGCAAACACATAATCAATTCTAGATAAAGTTTTATAAGTGGCCGAGTGGCATGAGAATTCCCGATCCTGCGGGTGGAAAGTCCGCCATACATCCACAAGTCCCATATCACCGACAAGATTGAGGAAGGCATCTCTATGTGATTTAGTGTCAACCACCGTTCCACCAAATCTATCTAAATCGGGATTAGTAGCTATGTTAAAGTCGCCCACACAAATTATATGGTGATGCATCTTATCAGAAACATTTATAAGCATGTCCTGAAGAACCGATGGGTCGAAAGTTGGTGGTACATAGACATTCATTAAGACAAACAGAGCTCCCTGCAGCTTACATGTCAGAAAAAGGTAGCGTCTCTGTGGGTCAGTCTTAAGGTCAATGAATTCAAAAGAAATCAATTTAGAAATAAAAATGGAAACGCCCCTGGCGTATGTGGAGTACGTGGCATGATAATGACTCTGTATCCAATGTCTCCTAAGAGACAGAACTCTGCTTGCTGTAAGATGAGTTTCCTGTAACATAACCACTAGTGTTGAGCGAGCACCCCGATGCTCGGGTGTTCGGGTGCTCTGACCGAGCACCCGAGCCCCATTGAATTCAATGGGAGGACTCGAGCATTACACCAGGCACCCCCTGCTCTGATGAGGGGAGGGTGCCTGGTCAATGCCCCCCTTCATCTCCACAATGCCCCTCTTCCACAATGTCCCCCTTCCACAATGTCCCCCTTCCACAATGTCCCCCTTCATCTCCACAATGTCCCCCTTCATCTCAACAATGCCCCTCTTCCACAATGTCCCCCTTCCACAATGTCCCCCTTCCACAATGTCCCCCTTCATCTCCACAATGCCCCCCTTCATCTCAACAATGCCCCTCTTCCACAATGTCCCCCTTCCACAATGTCCCCCTTCCACAATGTCCCCCTTCATCTCCACAATGTCCCCCTTCATCTCCACAATGCCCCACTTCATCTCAACAATGCCCCTCTTCCACAATGTCCCCCTTCCACAATGTCCCCCTTCATCTCCACAATGCCCCCTTCATCTCCACAATGCCCCCTTCCATCTCCACATGTCCCCTACCTCCAGTCCCTGGTGGTCCAGCGGAGCGTCTGTAAGATCTGTGCCTCCTTCGGCACAGATCCCTGCCACCCGAACATGGTGGGCGAGCACATGGCGGTACTCGTACGAGTACCGCCATGTGCCGAGCAGAGCGATGCTCGAGCCGATCCGAGCATCGGCCGAGCATGCTCGCTCAACACTAATAACCACCCCTGGAGTCTGCTTCCTGAGATGGTTTAAAACTAAAGATCGTTTTACAGCATCATTCAAGCCACGTACATTCCAGGATAAAAATTTACAAGTCATTGATGTCATCCTTGGAATAAGTGAAATGTGCTATATCCCCGGCCATGCGGAGGGAACCGTTGGGCACGAGGAGCGCCCGGCCCAGAAGAGAGAGGAAGAGGGATCCCTAAATGAACAACCACCCTAACCTGTACCAAAACATCCCACCCTGTCTCCATCACCCCCAACCCGACAGAGATTTTATCCCTTAAACAACCCATTCCCGCGGCCTGGCAGCCAAAACTACTGACCCTACCCTCCCACCCACCAGACACAAACCTAGTAACTCCCGATCAAATTGATCAACAGAATAGAAACAATCCCGTCCACCCCACCCGCCCCACACAGCAACAGCATAAAGTAAGCAATAAGTATGTCATCACCCCACTTTGGTAAATAAAGGAAGACATAATAAGCACAGTACCACAACCTCCCCTAAAACACAGTATATCCCATACAATAAGAGATCGTAGCCTCAAGCGTCCCCTGGCATCGTTCACATCCACCCCCCCCAGCCCAACATCCCCCGGGCAAGGCACGGCGTCAGTCAAGAGCGGACTCCAACAGCCTCAAGGGCCTACAGTGCCAAAACATGGCAGCATAGCAGCCACCCCTCGCCCGAACCATGCAGGAACCAGACGGGATCAAATAGACTTTAAAGAATGACAATAACAGTATCAAGCTTAGTAGTATAAGAAATCATCCCAAGAGCACCAGATCCATCTCCCGCCCATCCACCTCCCTCCAGCGCACCCCGGACGGAACGGAGGCAACCAAAGCTGAACAAACAGACTTCAACAACGCTAGAGGTCACAATTATCAAATATCGGTCAAAAAGCGTCCAGCCTCCGCCCAAGGTGCGCAAGGGAGTACCCATACAATCACAAGACCTGGAGAGAGGGGGAAAAAAAAAATCCCCCTCCCCCCCCACCATATCCATAAAGGAACACAATTACCCATGTACATATAAGGCAAAGTGAGCTCCCTTCAACCTCTCAGCTCTAGTGAGGCTTCAAGACTGTTCTTTATGGAGCATGAGCCGAGAGTCTCTGTGAAGGCAATGTCCCACATCCACCAGAGATCAAGACCATTGCAGCATGTCCCACAACACTCAGCTCCCATCCCAGTAGGACATTAGGAGAAGGATCATTTCAAAGGGGGGGGTGCTTCAACCATGGGCCGCCACAGGGACCCCACGGAACAGAGGGAGTATAACAGGGAATTCCGTGAAATAGGATTAGCAAGTTGTTGAAAACTCAAGAGATGGAGGCTGTACTTTCGTCGTTATAAAATAATGAAGTGAGAAAGGAAGTTCAATGAGCGTCCACCCATTCTCTGGCCTCTGAATCAGAAGTAAAAAAGATGGTATTACCGTCATGAACAATGAGCAATCTGGCAGAGAACAGCATAGAGTAGGATATATTTTTCTCCCGTAGCTTTCGTTTCACCTCCAGAAACTAACGCCTCTGGCGTTGGACATCAGCCAAGAAATCTGGATAAAAGGAGATATGTTGATTTTCAAACGAAATTTGACCTTTCATCCTGGCCATGCGAAGTATGGTATCACAATCCCTGTAATTCAGGAGTTTAATAATCAGCTGACGGGGAGGAGACCCAGGGGGCCTAGGGCCTGTCGGTATACGATGTGCCCTTTCAACAGTGAAAGATGACGAAAGACCCTCCGTGCCAACATGTTCCCGAATCCAGTTTTCCATGTATTGCTCAGGAGTATGACCTTCGCGACCCACCGGCAGCCCAAGTATACGGATGTTACTACGTCTAGATCTATTTTCAAGATCATCCACTTTGGTTTGCAGAGATCTGACTTGATTCTTCAATTCATCCACCGTGGCAGTCACAGGGGGAATTGCGTCCTCCACAGCTGATACACGTTGTCGGACATCAGTAATACTTTCACGTAGATTTTGTTGGTCTGCACGCAATAGATTTATCTCCACTTGCACAGTATCAATCTTGTTGGTCAAAACTGCCTGACAAGTAGCAATTGCAGCCATTATTTCTGAAAATTGGGATTTAGGATCTTCTTCCTCAGAAGCAGAAGACTGGGCCGGCGAAGCAGCCGCAGAGGGGGCCTCCAACATGGCCGTAACCTCCTCCGCCGCCATAGCTCTCCTGGCAAATTTACTTAACTTCTTCCTGTACTCTGATGACTTCTTAACCATACTGGAATTGAGAAGACAAGTGCAGATTAAATCAACATATAGCAAATTCAGCGTAGGGTGTACAGTAGCTGCTGGAGCAGGCAAGTGTAGACGGGATCTCCCAAGATTCAAATAACATGCATAATTCGGCGTATATCATCTGACAAGGAGGTCTAATCATACATGGGACAGCAGGGGAGCACATATAGAGGAAAGAGGATGAACAGGGAAGCCAGCAGCGTCAGGATTCACAGTATCTGATGCATAGGCAGCAAATAAGAGCATCAGCCACAGGTAGGCAATAAAACAGTAGTAATGAGCTTCTCAGCCAGAACCAAGCAACAGGCAGCAGCAGGATCTCTGAATTTCAAATTAAACATGGGGCAGCTGGGGGTTACATACATAGGAAAGTAGACAAACAGGGAAGATTGTAGCATATGCTCCAAAATTATCCAGCTGAAGAGCAGAGCTGAAGACCACATCCAGGGAGTAACTCAGCAACAAGAAGCCCTCCAGTTGCCACTGCAATCATATATGGGGTAGAGGAGGGAAGAGTTATATGGAATACATCAGGCATGGAATTTAACAGTCCAACCCCAGGCAGTTTAATACATCAGATTGTAACACACCAATAGTAGGCTCTTCAGTGGCTCCAGGTCCCAACAGATGACAGTCGTATCCAGAAGGCAATATTACAATCAAGAATCAGCTGTGGTTGATGTTGAAATATACTGTACTTCAATAGAAGAAGAAAAAAAAACATGGGGTAGCAGGGGGAACAAATAAAGGATAGGTAACACACACTAGGGGAATTCACAGCAAGTGAAAACCTGCCCAATGTAAAATGATATGTATGGAGGCCTACTGGGAAGGGAAGGGGTACTGGGATTTAAAACAATAAACAAGATGGTGCACTAGAGTGGCAGTGGAGTGGAACCCCGCGTGGCCAGAATCCACAGAGCCCGCGAACGCCCAGCTGAGCAAGGTCCCCTAGTGAGTCACTCACAGACTGCAGATCAACTCCACGTGGCAGCGGGGCATAACGGCAGACTGCCAGGGATCTATCGGCACTACAGAGGGGCCCTCCCGCCTCCTCCACGCGTCATCCCATCCAGCACTGCACCAGTCCAAATGTCTCCCCTCCACACTCTCCAAGTATCCTCACCCCAACAGCTTGGAGAACAAGACAACCGCTGCACCGCCAGACCGATCATCCTCCGGGCCGAGGTACGTCCAACAGCCTGATAGAGATAGCCCCCGATAGCTCCCAGGCAAGAGGGCATAAACCCAGAGAGGGATTACTACGAATAAGGGCAAATTCTCGTAGATGTCAAAGAATTTATGTTAGAAATAGCGGAGCTCCTCCACAGTGCGTCCGCACAGTATGGCTGCCAGGCCACGCCTCACCAAGGTTTAAATTTTGCCATACTTCTCAATCAAATACAATACACCATATTACGTTCCTCTTTTTTTTCTCTTTTATTTTGCATATGATACAGAATATAGACCCCAAAGAACTATGAAGCTGATTTAAAGGAGCAGTAAACTTTTCTTACAGAAAATCTGTATGTTATAAGGCTTTTTCTGATGAATAAAAGAAGTGTACTCCTACTGCTGGCAGATGATTTCTTCAATTGTAATAATAGTTTGAATCTATTATATTATGTGAAAACATGGATCCAGGGAGCTTACTTCCTGAGAGTTAAAACTGACATGAAGGGGCTCAGTGTTATTATCACATTTTATGGAGAATTGTTGTCAGTGACCCACATCTTAAATAGAATACAACAACTCTGTAGCTTCATGAAATAATTGTGCACACAAATCTAGGGGTAGAAAAACAAAAAAATGCCTTATTTGATGCAGGTGAATATCTTTTTTCCAGAATGGTATGCCTTTCACACTTCATATCTGTAATAGTTATGACCATATTAGTGCAAGCAGTGTATTACTAAAAAAGAAAACAGGCAGGTATAGATTTGTGCTTTAGGTACCTTCTACAGCATATCAGCCTTTAGCAATGGTTTACAATTTTTCTTGGATTAACAATAGCTAATAAATGCAGTAGGGAATGCCATAGTTTTCATAGATTTTAGTACATTTGAAAAGGAAATGCCTTTTTTTCCTTTAGCATCCATTCTATAAACATTTGTGCGCACCTCATTTGATGTGGTTGGTTGTCTTTTTTACAAAATGGTATGCTTTAGCTACCTTTTCTTCATTTCTGTAGTTGTTACAATGATTTAAGTACAGTCATGCAATGTTTGTAAAATTGTTTAGAAAAAGAAGACATAGTTGATGCAGTTTTTTTGCTACTAGGACTCCTACAGCATTTCAGCTCATACCAATACCATTTTTCTCATTAAGAGTAGTAGCTAGTGAATACAGTATGACATTTTATATTTTTCACATATTTATGTACTTTTGAAGTGGTGATGTAAGAAAATGACTATTTTTTCCTTTAACATCCCATTCTAGAAACATTTGTGTATACCAGACTAGGGTTAGAAAGGCGAATGACCCCTCATTTGATAGAAAGTAACATTTACTTCCAGGAATGCATGGTTTTATATAGTTATTAAGCTACTGGGTAATGTTTTACATTTGTTTTGTATACACAATATAATGACTTGTCGCAAAATTTAGTTCTTGTGAGGTGTAATGAAAAAGTTGTTCAGAAACAATAATATGTAGTTTATAATATATGAATGAATATGTTTATTTATATAGCACCACAAGTTTACACAGCGGTGGACAATACAGGGTGACTTTAGATTGATATCAGGAGTAGTTTTAGGTGCACATAATTAAAGGGATAGTAATACTTCGTTTTATCTTTATTTTATTTTGTAGACATTAAAAAAAATGAAGAACGATATAAGTCTTATCTCTCAAACCTCTATGGTTTGAGAGATATTCACAAGCACAATTTCCCCCTCCTGTCCCTTTTACCTAGTGTAAGCCACCTCTTCTCAGATATGGAATGCAGTCCATAGACCAGACAGATAACAGAAGGGGACACTTTTCTTTCTATGAAAACAATGAAAACCCTGCCCCCTTGACAAGTTTTTCAGCTTTTTTACTTATATTAATTGAAGATTGTACCTCTCTGCAGTCTACCTGGGCACCTCCCTTCTCTCTGGCTGAGCAGTGTTACATCAGTAAAGGGGCGGGAGAGGGATATTTTGTCATTGAATTACTCTTGTACTACAACTCTGACAGAATTGAAATAACATTCTCCAAAGTCCAAATATTGTGATGATTAATTAGAGCTGCTTTTATTATGAAACATTACTATCCCTTTAAGGGTTCAATCCAAATGTTGGAGACGGCAGTTTTTTCTGCCAACGGCATTTTTTCCAGCACAGCAAGCTATTCAAATGTCTGTGCTGTGAAAAAATACTGGCAAAAAAAAGCCGTCGTGTGTTAAAGTTAAGAGGTGTTTTCATCCATTGAAAATGATGAAAACACCGAAAATAGCAATTCAAATGTCTGTGTTAGCCAAGAAAAGGCGATAAGGGACTCAAGTTATCGTAGGAAAGTTAAGACCTATTTTTTTTTAGCGTGAGTCCCTTATCGCCTGTTTAAACAGCCGACACAGAAACCTGAAATAAAAAATAACCTAAGTCCTCAGTGGATGTATTGATATGGAGCTCAAAACCCCATATCAATACATCCAAAGGATGAAAAATGTTTCAAAAGTTAGTAGAATTAACCCTATGAGTGCCAGTGGGATATAATTACCCCGCCGGCATTCATAGGGCTAACCCGACTAAGTAAGAAAACATTACATTACAAGTAACACTTACCATTAATCCTGATGTCCAGTGGAGTCCTCAGCTTCCTGGTCATCTTCTGTCCTTCTTTCTTCTCTTCTATCTTCCCTTCTGTCTTATTTCTTCCCTTCTGTCTTATTTCTTCTCTTGTATCCTGTCTGCTTGCTGTAAAAACACAAAAAAGTTAAAGTTAAAAGCATACATATGCGGCACACTAATATATAGTTTAACCCCTTGAATGCCAGAGGGGTATGCATTGCATACATTAAATGATGCAATAGTGTGCCGGTTGTTAAAATATAAATGCCCCATGCATATTAAATTTTCCTAAGTTATGCCAAGACAATCATATTGCCATAAGTAAAATTATACTTAGCATTGTTATGTGTAAGGCCGTGGCCTGGATTTGTGGGAGGAGCTGGAGGTCTATTAAAGCCTCCGTCCCGTCCCTCTAGGCCTCTCGACTTTCCGGTGGGTCACTCCTCACCTCTTCCGGTTCGTTGCTACATTGGCGTTCAGTTCATCGGTTGCCGGCAGACCCACCACGGTAAGGCGCGGAGCGTTACATGATCGAATAGGAAGTATCAATAGGTAAGCATAGCGAACCTACCAAAATATTGATCTACTCGCTCATGCCATCATGGGATTTGCAGTGATTGTGTAGTTCTCATTCTGGATGTACAGACATCACAAGCTAGCGTACTTTACCCATTGCAAAATACTTTGTTCCACTGTCGCATAGGAAGTGACATCACCAGTCGCGTCACGCAACCGCTCAAGCCCGGCCCGCTGCATACAAGGTACCAGGGAAAAAATATATAAAGGTCAAGTTTATTAAATCAGTGGTCGCTCCCATACATATATAAGTTTAAGGTAAAAACTGGTTTCTCTACAGCAGCAGCACTAAGTTCATACGTTGGGATTCTTCTGTAATGCTGAAATGAGCTCTGGTTGCTATGTTATCATGCATGTATTATATGTATTTGTCACACTTTACACTACCATCTTAGTGACTTTACTCTCTCATTTACTCTCCTGCTGTAAGATCCTGGTTATGTTTACTTCTTTTATACCACCTAAAAGGCAATGTCTTTTGATTTCCCTGATTCTGTACAGGTGAGTTGGTGGCAACTTCTGCATGACTCATCTGTTTACCAGGGAAATCTTTACCCCTTCAGTGCGAGGGGTTTAGTCCAATTTCTGTAGTTCCATCTATGTAATTCAAGACTGCTGTAATCTTGATTGGAAGGGTGAAATAATATGATGCCCAGAGAACTGTTATTGTGCTGCTTATACTTCCAAATACTGTTGTTGGTTTGTTTATTTAAAGTTCTGTCAGCTCTACTCAGGTCTTCATTCTGCAACATACTCCCAGTAGAGGGAGAACTCTTGTGTTACTAATCAGGAAAAGTCCAATAGACATAGTCTTTGTTATAGTTTTATTTTTCAATGTTCGCATATATGGCAAAGGAATTCACTCATTATAGCACAGGTACAAGCTGATTCTTGAGTTTTTTCATCAAGTGGTATAGACAGGTATCTTCAACAAAATATCTGTAAAATATATATGATACTATCATGTTGACCCAACGCCTTGTCCTTCTCTCAGAAGATTGAATATTTTCTCTACCATTACCTGGACAGCTGGCAAAACGATTCTGCTCGTACAAGGTTAGTACTTGATTAAATTAAACTCATTTACATTTGTATGTCCTCATGTATTTTAATGATTGGTACTATGTTCTAGGATCAAGTCATAAGAACACGCAAGATAATCTGATACTCTCACCTTCACATTTCTCAATTAATCTCTCCCAGTATTACCTTTACCTTACACACCTCTTTCACGGATTATACTTATATCACTCTATTACTTTAACATCAGAGGATACATTAGGTATGTGGTGGTTCTCCTTGCATGTTACAATGCTACTATCTTCCACATTTTTCACTAAGGTATTATTTCATCACTAAAGGGGAGCTTGTTGGAACATATTTCACCGTCTATCTGGTCTAACACCAAGCCTTACCTCTTCGAGATACTGAAGGCTATAATTATTCTCTCCTTTCAAGAACCTTACCTCTTCGCAGAGGCCGAAGGTTCATCAGAATTCTCGCCTACATGTCACATTCATTCCTTCCTATTACTAACAGACTAATCCTATAGGTTTACTTGGTGTAAGTCCTTACCTCTCGAGAGGCCGAAGGCTCTGTGGGAACTCTCTATGTTTCATCTTCATGTCGCACCTCTTCGCAGAGGCTTATCCTACTCTCGGTAACGCATCAGCACTATAGACTACGAATTACTACTAGTCACAGGTCCTTACCTCTTTGCAGAGGCCGAAGGTACCATAGTAATAATTTCTCATATCTTTCTATTACGGTAAGTGTCACCTTCCTTCGTAAGGTAGGTTATACCTCCAATCATCACTACCTATTCTATACTACAGGTCTGTATTACTTATATCTGAGACCTTACCTCTTCGGAGAGGCCGAAGGCTCCATTAGGCACACTCTACCATATATGGTTAGAGTCCTTCCTATCTTCATTTCCCCTTTACCCTTTAAAAATCGGTCTATAAGTGCAAAAAAAAAAAAAAAAAAAAAACTTGCTTTAAACAATAAATTTCTTTCTAGGCACCCATCAGCATGGAAAATACATCTGCACAGGTCTCATCTGAATCTTCAGGAGTCATTCCCCCATCAACCAGACCACGTTCCTCAACTAACACTGGTTCAGCTCTCAGATCTTGGACCGTAGCTAAATTAATGTTAGAACTAACACGTAGAGGCATTACATACCCTGCTTCTGCCAGGAAAGCAGAATTATATAGGATACTATGTTCTCACAATCCAGATACTCCTATTCCTCCTTCACCAGGTCCATCCGGTCCTACTTCCCCAGTACTTTTTCCAGCTATTTCTCCTACTCATTCATCTCCACAACCAGATCAAAACCAATTTGCTCACTTGCTCTTGGACATATCCTCCACACTCACCAACATTCAGTCCAGATTGGAGGTCCTGGAATCCTCACAATCATCCTCCCAGACCAATCAGTCGATGACAGCCTCTAACCAAACACAAGGTATCAATACTTTTCCACCACGTATTACTCCAGCCCATATGATTCCACAAAATTTAAAAAAAGATATATTAGAAGGGAAAGATGTCAATCTGGCAGCACTGTTACTGGCATCCCAAGATGTTACTGAACAAAAGGTCGTTAGCTGCGGAGAAGTTACAGTTACAGTGAAACCCAAAGATGCCAGATTGACTCGTAAACTAACAATTCCAGAATTTGTGCTAGCTTTCAGTATATACAGAGACATACTTTGCACCTCCTTCCCCGGTAGATGACAGGAGTTAGATCAATACATGTATATTCTGGTCAAATTAGGTTATAGATATGGGGGCTCTGCTTTTTACGAATACCACCAATCATTCTCTGCTAAAGCCGCTGCTGCCATGACACAGTTCAGTTTCCAATTGGACTGGAGCTCATTGGATAATGAACTGTTTTGCAGACACTTCGCAGGTTTAAAGATACCCAATTGCCAATTCTGCCAATCCCAAACTCACTCTACCCAACTATGTCCGTCAGGCTCAAACACAGGGGCAGCAATTAATCCTAATGACAATCAACCCACAGCAGGTCCAAGTACTTCCTCTCATTCTAATTTACCTACTGTTGATAAACTTGGAAGACCCATCTACTATATAGGGAACTCGGCCATATGCAATAACTTCAACACAAAGGGTTGTTTTTATAGCGGTTGCAGATTATTACATTAGTGTATCTTATGTCACAAATCGCACGCTAGAGTAATCTGCCCAAAGAATTTCGCAATAAAAAATAAAGGACTAAGCTCCATCAACCTTTCTTTGCTGCAACGACTCCTTTCCTTTCATCCAGACGAACAAATAACTTCATACCTAATTTCTGGCTTTGAATCAGGTTTTCACACAGGTATACTTACATGCCCGGATACCTCATTCGAATGTCCTAATCTTCTTTCTGCTACTTCAGCACCAGACATAGTAGATTCACTTCTACAAGCTGAAATTCAGAAAGGATTCCTAATAGGCCCTTTCTCCTAACCACCCTTTCCCATATGGAGAGTTAATCCTTTGGGGATCGCATCTAAAAAATTCGATCCATCAAAGAAAAGATTAATAATAGACTTTTCCGCTCCCCACGGTGCTATGTTTCCGAGTATTAATTCCCTAATACCAGCAGAAGAGATGGCCCTAGAGTACTGTAGGATAGATGATGCCATACACCACATCCAACAGTTTGTACAAGGTTGTTGGCTATCAAAAACAGATATCTCGGACGCCTTCAAATTAATACCTATCCATACTTCATTGTGGTACCTACATGGCGTCCGGTGGAAAGATCTTTATTATTTTGCAACCCGTCTGACTTTTGGATGTAGGAGTAGTCCTAAAATATTTAACGAATTTGCTGAAATTCTATCATGGTTACTACTGAATTACTCTCGCTGCCCTATGGTCATTCATTATCTGGATGACTTCCTGTTAATTGAGCCTAAATCCCAGAAACCTAGTAGCCTCAATAAATTACTTCAATTATTCTCAGCTTTAAATATTCCTACAGCCTCTCACAAAACATCAGGACCATCCACAACCATAGAATTTCTGGGCATCACTTTAGATTCTTCTTTAATGGAGGCCAGTCTACCTGAAGTCAAATTAAACAGAATTAGACAAATGATTCATGAATTTTATCTTAAAGACACATGTTCATTACAGGAATTACAAACTATCTTAGGTCATCTCACTTTTGCTACAAAAATACTCCCACAAGGGAGACCCTTCACATCACATCTAATATCTATGCTTAGGCATCCCTGCAATTCAAAAAACATTCCAGTGGATCAGGAAGCTAAATCGGATCTCCTCATGTGGGATCACTTTCTGCTCTACTGGAATGGCAAGTCCATGTTTCCTCCTTCGGTGGGACCTGACTCCCCCCAGGTGTTTACTGACGCTTCTGCTGGGAAAGGCTTCGCAGCCATTTTCAAATCAGAATGGTTTGCCGACACATGGCAGGAAGAGGTGAGAGAGATTCCCGGATTCCTTTCATCCTCTTCTTTATTTGAGATATACCCAGTAGTGGCGGCGGCGGCACTTTGGGGCCATCTATGGTCAGGAGAAGTAGTTACCTTTCATTCAGACAACCTAGCGCTATGTCATATCATTCACAAAGGGAGGTCGAGGAATTCATATATCATGATGTTCCTAAGGAAACTCACATTACTAGCACTCAAGTCCAATTTTCACATAACTTGCAAGTTTATTCCAGGAGTTCAAAATCACGCAGCCGATTCTCTATCTCGCTTTAAACTTCAAGATTTCTTACACAAAAATCCAAACTCTAACACTCAATCACGTATACCTCCTCCCTTTCAGGAACTCATCATACCTTAAATCATCACATTGCCAACTCGGAGGCATTCATTAACAAAGCACTAGCTGCCAACACCAGAAGGAATTATTCTAAGGCATGGAAGACCTTCCTCAAATTCATTGCATCGTATCATCCTAAGCATTCTTTCAGCATTGAAACCATACTAGCCTTTACTTCATACTGTGCTACCATGTTAAAGCTGTCAATATCATCAATTAAAACATACCTAGCCAGGATTCAACATCACTTGAGCCTCATGCTACCCTACAACATTCATATTTTCGCATCTTATAAAGTTAAACTATTTCTGAAGGGTATGGAAAAATCTCTGGTCCAAACACCTAGTTTACGTCTTCCTATCGACGGTGATATTTTTAAGAAATTAGTTTCATTTCTTCACTCTAAACCTTTCGATTTTCTCACCAATCAGGTCATACTATCTGCAATTCACCTGGCATTCTTTGGTTTCCTGAGACCAGGTGAATTCACGGTTTCAACTAAAAAGTCTCCTTTTCTCCACCTGGAAAATATCACCTTCAGTCACAACAGGTTCACCCTTTTATTACCTTACTCAAAAACCGACCAATTGGGCAAAGGCACATTGATCACATATCACGCCACCAATAATGCATGGTGTCCCGTGCATACACTTCGGTGTTTAATTTCAACTTTAAAAAATAAACCTCCAAATTATCCCCTATTGGCCATGGCCGATTCACCACTCACAACATCAACCTTTGTCCGTCATGTCCGTTGGTTACTATCCCGACTAGGTATGGAGGCCAGCAAATTTTCTGGTCACTCATTTCGTATAGGAGCAGCTACAGCTGCCTCTAGACAGCAGGTACCACCACACATAATCCAAAGATTAGGGCGCTGGAAATCCAATTGCTTTTCGTGCTATATCCATAATCCGACCGTTGAAATTAAGGCAGCTCAAAGAGCTCTATTAAAGTAACAACATGTTCTCCTTTCAGTCAATGCCAATAAAGTATTCTTGACACATTAATTTTGGCTCCTTTTGGCCTCATTTCAGGTTTGCTGTACGTTCAACACACTCTCTGCCTTTCTAGGGCAGGAGTGTTTGGCACAAGATTATATTCCATACACTACATACCACCGTAAGATCCGACCATAAGTGTAAGGCCGTGGCCTGGATTTGTGGGAGGAGCTGGAGGTCTATTAAAGCCTCCGGCCTGTCCCTCTAGGCCTCTCGACTTTCCGGTGGGTCACTCCCCACCTCAATTTCCTACCCCTTCCTTTATTACTTTACCAAAGTGAACCCTCATTTCAGGTTTGCTGTACGTTCAACACACTCTCTGCCTTTCTAGGGCAGGAGTGTTTGGCACAAGATTATATTCCATACACTACATACCACCGTAAGATCCGACCATAAATGTTGTCGCTGTCTCCACCCCCCTTTATGTCCACGGGTCGATACCCGCTCCAGTCTGAGGGGATGAGAATTGAGACTGCCCTTATATATGGGCAGTCTTCTTTCAAATTCTCTCACAGCCATTGGCTGAGATTTGCTTATGCACCTCCCAGCCAATCAGTTTAAAGCAGAGCTGGTCAAAGCTGATTGGCTGGGAGGTACATAAGCATATCCCAGCCAATGGCTGTGAGAGAATTAGAAGTAAGACTCCCCATTTATAAGGGCAGTCTCAGTTCTAATTCCCTCAGACCAGAGCAGGCATCGGCCCGTGGACATGAAGGGGGAGTGGTGCATTATTCTGTCTCTGCCGCCACCTCAGCAGCCTCACTCAGCGATGGAGACAGCGACAACATATAACAATGCTAAGTATAATTTTGCCAATTTTAATTATAGCAATATGATTGTCTTCGCATAACTTAGGAACATTTAATATGCATGGGGGCATTTATATTTTAACAACCGGCACACTAATGCATCATTTAACCCTTTTAGCCCCAGAGAGGTATGCAACGCATTGCTTTGCAATGCGTTGCATACCCCTCTGGCACTCAAGGGGTTAAACTTGTATTAGTGTGCTGCATATGTATGCTTTTAACTTATACTTTTTTTGTATTTTTACAGCAAGAAGACAAGTTACAAGAGAAGAAAGAAGACAGAAGATACAAGAGAAGAAAGAATGGAGATAGAAGGAGACAGTGGATGACAGGTAAGTGTAACACAGATTATTTAACGATTGGTGCTTAACAGTATGTTAGGCACTGATTGTTAATTTTTTTCCTTTGAAGTTCCCAAAACTGACGTTATTTAGCAGTGTTTTGGGAACTTTTGGACAAGACGCCAGTTTTGTGGCCTAACGTCCGTTGTGCTGAATGTCGGTAGGATATTTGAATACCGACCAGGAAAATGTATTTTATTGGTCGGTATCCATTTTGCCCTACCGCCATTTGTTTACTCCAACAGTTGGATCAAGCCCTAAATCTGGGATATTTCAGTCTGAATTAGTTAATAAGTAATTAACTGTAATTGTGTATAGAGAGAACAAAACGATCCAAGAACTGTGCCTTGGGGAACACCAACAGAGAGGTGGAGGACAAAGACACCAAAGGTTAGTTAGATAAGATGACAACCGGTTTCTGGGCTGAGTTAAGTATTCCTAAGAAGTAAATAATCTGAACGAGAGCATGGTCAACAGTGTCAAAAGCAGATGAGAGATCAAGAAGGATATGTATAGAATAATGACCTTGAAAGTTACCAATAAAAATCACAAATAAACAGAAGGATAGCAAAAATGCTGAAAATTCATTATGCAAGCAGGGTACAAAAAATTATCCAAACCACTGCCACTGAAAGGGATAATTCTTGTGTTGCAAGAAAAGTTAAAAGCATGAGGCATACCTAACATAACATGGTCATATGAAGGGTCATGGTACCATTATTACAATCTCATCTGTTCCTTCTCTAACCCAAAATGTGTGTGTGTGTGTGTGACCACCTTGTGATCTGCCCCACTGTGCTTCTCATAGATTGCTTCTTGTCATGTATATTTCTTCCCTTTGGTTTCATTGGCCTGCCCACTAATGCAGGAGCCTTTTTCAACATGTACGAACTATCTGGAAGCCCTCGGCTCAGAGAAGCTTAGAACAGTGAGCTTAGGCTGTAGATGGTGTGCATGTTAATGGTGATGAAATTGTTTTCTATGTATGTGCAGAGGGCCCTTTAATCCATTAATCACCCTAGAGAGTCGTTTTGGAGATTTGTAGCTGGTTAGAGAAGGGAAGGAGAATGACTATTAGTGTTCATCCAGTTGGTTATTGAAACTGATATGAAACATAGGGGTGGACAAAAAAATGAGACCATTTTACCGTATGATTTTTCGTGAAAAAAGGATGAGTTTTCTCTTTTTTCATGAACGTTTTCTCCTTTTCTCCAAAGCAAAATTTCCCTCCTTTTCACCTATTCCAACACATTTTTCTCCTATTCAACACATTTTTCTCCAATTGTAAAACATTTTTCTCTTTTGTTTAATATGGTGCAACATTTCTGAGCACAACTGTACTTCTTCTGAGGGTTGTAGTGGAGAAATATGTAGCTGAAAGTCAAAGATGTGAGCCCTACAGCAACATATACCTTGAAAAATGTGTTGGCATGCAGAGTGCATTTGTCCTTTCCCCACAACACTTACTTCCTGCTTAAGTGACACTGGCAAATATTCATGAAGATTTCAAGTGATGTGTATGGTAGTGGTGGTGGGGTCTGGCATGGCGTGATTGGTGGGACCTTGACAATCTGCATCTACCCTGGGAGGAGATGGTTTATCATTATTTATTTATTGCACATGCTGAAGCATCCATTACTGCAGTTCGTTGTTATACTACCACTTTACTCCCATGTCCCTGCACTGCTCCACCTTTCCCCCTCCTGCTTGTGCATTTGCTAGACATTACTCAACTACTGTGTGTGTTTTACTCTTTACAGTACACAACTGATGGAGCGTGATATCTTGCCTTGGCCCTCAACAAAATTCACAATGTCGCCTGCTGTCTATCAGAGCTCATATCAGGCTCCCAGTCAGCTGTCCAATATAGTTATTTGTTTAATTATTTATGTTTTATTTCTGTATTTTTGTAAGTTGTCCACCCAATCCTAGGGTACATCAGAGTGCAACAAATATGCATAATAAGGTGGAGAGAGGGATACAGGGGTGGGGAAGGGAGGAAAAGGGGGGGTGGGGAGGAAAGAGAACTTGGGGGGGAGGGAGAAGAACATGGGAGAGGTACATCAAGTGGTAACAGTACATCAATACCCCATTAGTCATAGAGTCCTGAGAGTCCCGGGGAAAGTACCCCCCCCCCCGGCAGGTGCATCTGGGGCACAGACAGTTCATAGAGTAGAGTTGCGACTGTGCGGCCCTTCACAGTCTTTGGTGGGAAAGGAGGTTATAGGCCTCAGATTTTCAGCTGGCCATCATCGGTGAGGGTCCTCGAGGTTCTTCATCTGGAGGCCTTTGGTGCTTTTGTTTTGGTGCCTCTGCTAGCAAATGCCAATGGAGGCACTGGTTAAACTCCAAGCGTGGTCTGTCAAGTGGGTGAGAGTTCTGCTTGGGTGTGAAAACTCCAATGGCCAGCATTTTACAAAAGTCCTCCAGCTCCTCCGGGGTTCGAAGTGACGCAGTTAGTCTATTATGGTGTGCTTGTAGATGGAAAAGGAAACCCCATTTAGGTGGTCTGTTAGGAGTTTTATTTGCCTGCGAAGAAAGAGAGTGTATGGGAAAAGGTCTTGGTAGAGCTGGATGTCGAGACCTGCGTAGCTGATTGAATCTTTCGATCGAAAGCTATCCATATTGGTCTCCTTGTCTTTGTAATACTGTAGGGGGCAAATGATGTTATGAGGCGCATCCCCCGGAGGGCCTCATGGTTGTTGGGCTTGTGCAACCCCATCAATTTCAACTGGTGGGCTCTCAGGTCTCTGAAGAAGGATTGAAAAGATTGACTGGAGCAATGGGATACGGTCTGACTGGAACACTGACTCAGGGACATTCCTCAGGCTAATACATTTTGCATTGCCCGCAGTTGTCCAGGTCATCTAATCAGTAGATCAGTTGGGCAATCACATCTTGCTGATACTAATGGCACTGCTCCAGCATGTGAATTGGTCATAAAGCCCTGTTTGAACCTCTTCTACTCTGTGAGACTGAGACTGTAGTTCTTTGAGGGGGTCCACCATTCCAGCCTGCAACATTTCTCTAATCTCAGCCGACAGGGACTTTAGGTCCTATTTGGTCGGAGGGATGCCAGGATCTCCATATGTGACTAAGAGGAGGAGGCTACCCCCTCAGATGAAGTGTCTGCATCTCCGGATTTGTCCGAGTATGGAAAGGCAGCCGTAGAGGGGAGGGTTGGTTGTCACCTATCACCCTCTTGGCAGGAAGGCCTATGGAGGAAGGAGGCAAGTGGACCATTTCCTGACCTGAGCCACTTGAAGCACTGGGTTTGCATTGTGATGGGATAGTAAGAGGTAGAGAGTCAGCCCTGTTGAATCACGGTTGCAACTCACACAGTAGTAGCGATTAACAGAGAAAAAAAAGCTGCAGCACAGCTAACTCAGATAAAAATGCATGTGCCTCTGCTTGCCCTGTCAACTTTTTATTGGGACCCCATTATGGATTTTAAACTGTGTTTATAATTTATAGAACTAGAGTCTGTTGATACATAGACAGACTCACTGATTGCAACAACAGAAGTACCTGGGACAGCTGTAGAGGGAGATGGTGAATCAGGGGGGTAGGATTAGGATAATTTTTGGAGACCAAAATGATGCATATATTTAATAGTAGGTGTGGAGATCCAGCAGCTACAGATTTTGTGAGTATTCATTTAATTGACTTTTTTTATTATTATGTATACTATTGCATTATCCCGTTGTTAATCTTTTCCTGAGGTCTACATTAACTCTATATTCCATTTAATTAGTTACATAATATTCTCTGATTTTTCTTTAGTGTGCTACACTAGGGTAGCCTTTATATTGTTATTTCCATAAAGATTAATACCTTCTCCCTTCTTGTCCTTTATCCAGGTCTAACAATGTCTCAGAGTGAGTTTCATTTTCTTAAAAAAAGTTTAATTGCATCTAAAATTTCACATATTAACAAGTGAGACTTTTGTATGCATTGCAAAATTTTAAACATTTGGACAAAAAACATTGTTGTTACTTTTTTTGTTAAAATTAACACAATGGATGCCAGAAACATCTACAAAGCATTGTTTCTCAAAGCAGATACTTGCTAATATTCAAGAGGTTTAAGATAGTGCAATCTGTTTCCTATTTGCATTATATTTAAAAACTATCCATTTTAGTAAATGTATCCCTACTTGCACTAACATCTAATAAATGTGTAGTGAATGTGATAGTATTTAGCTACATTTTCTTAATTTATTGTAATCTTTATTTGTGACAGAATATTCATGTCATGTAAAGAAGCACATTGCATGACAAAAGGTAGACCATAAAAAGACGCAGTGTTTCATATTATTAACTTCTTGAATGCTTGTTGCTATTGCACAGGTTAGCATAATAGAAAAGAAATTAAGTACTCAGGGGATTAGCAGAGTTTGGAAAGCCAACCGCCTGCCCCCCCCTACAGATACGCCTAACTGAGCCATAACTATTTTTATCCTCTCAGTGAGACTCTGGCTTTGTGACTTTCTTTAATAACCTGGCTTTTCAAGCAGGTGCCCCTGAGAGTCTTTTTTTATTTCTGTTGCACTATCTGTAAGCAAATTTCTTCCCGTTCCTCAACAATCTAATGCCTCTCTTTCTTCGTTGTTTAAGCACTTCATTGCAGTTTCATTGACTGAGTGGGTGTTGTGTTACACTGGAATCAATAGCTAAAGGCTTCCCAGCCCACCGATTAGCTTGTCAGTCAGAGCCTAGGCTGGGGGAGGTAGTGTAAATCCCAGAATACCAGGGGCCACCAGTTTGAAAAGCAAGGAATGCAGGCAGCAAGTATGGTTTCTCTACCACCTGTTGCTTTGCAACATGTGCAAACTGTATTAACTTCTGTGTTTTTACACGCCTGAAAGGTCATCTGTCAGAGACACATTGAAGCTTTCAGAATACTTCAAATCATTATAAAAATCAACTTTTATTCATTGCGCTGGCAAGACTTTTTTCACAAAAATTATAAAGAAACCACACTTAAAACAATGAGATAGCCATCTTTTCTACTGATAATATTCTCCCTGTAGGATACTCTGTGTGATACAGACTTTTATTGACAGCTAAACCTGAGCTCTATTGAGTCTTATTTCTGTTTGTAAATAGGGCTGCTTCCATATCACTTAATAAAGACTGCTTATCAACCATTGCAGCCCAAAGGAATTGGTGAACAACCTTTGTTTTCTAGATTTTATTGGACTACAGTTGTTCAGCTGAGCATGATGGTTATTATATTCACATAACATTTACACCTTAAGGAGTGCAACATTTTTGCATTATCTGCTAAGTGAGTAAGAAAAGTGATTTCATTGGTTTATTGTTTAGTGCACCCGTGCAAACTGTGTATTGTTTTCACTGATAGCATTCGTTTGTTACTATATCTAAATACATATACAGTATATCTAATTAATGTATTATATTTATAAAATGCCAGCATTTCCACTTTGCTGCACAGATGGGTGGCACACAATTATAGATATAGTAATGTTTCATAATAAAAGCAGCTCTAATTAATCATCATAGTATTTGGACTTTGGAGAGTGTTATTTGAATTGTGTCAGAGTTGTAGTTCAACAGTAATTCAATGACAAAGTATCCCCCTCCCGCCCGTTATCCTGATGTAACACTGCTCACCTCAGAGCAGCAGGGAGGTGCCCAGGTAGACTGCAGAGAGGGACAGTCTTCAATTAAGATAAGGGAAAAACCTGAAAAAACTTGTCAAGGGGGGCAGGGCTTTCATTGTCCCCTTCTGTTATCTGTCGGTCTTACAACCAGATTCCATATCTGAGAAGAGATGGCTTACACTAGGTAAAAGGGATGGGAGGGGGAAACTTTGCTTGTGAATATCTCTCAAACCATAAAGGTCTGAGAGACAAGGCTTATACTTTTCTTCAGGTTTTTTTAATGACTACAAAATAAAATAAGACTAAAACAAAGTATTACTATCCCTTTAAGACAGTAAGTGCAGTGTTAGAATTGTGCTAAAAATATGTACATAGAATTACTTGTGTCTGCTGTGCCTGCTTGAAGCCTATGTATAAAGCTCTTTGCACATCAAAATTGCCTTCTTCATGCAGTATACACCAAAGAGTAAGCAGGATGAGTGTATGAGCAAGGTAAGCACACCACATTGCAATGCCCTGCATACCTCACTGGTCCTTAATCTTTTGAGTGCCAGAGAAGTACCATATTGGGCACCTTCCTAGCACTCAAATGTTTGAAGGGTGAAGAACAGATCATGCATTAACCTCTCATTTCATACTTTTATTTTACTAATATTAGTAGTGATGAGCGAGCACCCCAATGCTCGGGTGTTCGGGTGCTCTGACCGAGCACCCCCTGAGGCTCGAGTGCTCGGCCGAGCACCCGAGCCCCATTGAAGTCAATGGGAGGACTCGAGCATTACACCAGGCACACCCTGCTCTGATGAGGGGAGGGTGCCTGGTCCATAGGAAAAGGGCAGAAAAGGATGGAAACACCACAGAAATGGTTCAGGGACAGCATAGGGAGGATGTCTGGATGCATCTTGGACTCCAACATCGCTGCTGGGAACGATCTTTCGCCCGTAGTACGCCATTTTTACAGACTGACCGTAAAACACACAAAAAGGAAAATAAAAACGACTTTAGGCGAAAAATTGTTACCAAACAGTATTTGCTGTATATTTACTTGTATATCATCTGCAAATTCTCCCAAAAATTTCCTTGATTTTTCTGAACTGAGGCCATGATTAAGAGGGAAACGTGCGCAGAGGCAAATTCTCCCAAAAATGTCCTTGATTTTCAGAACTGAGGCCATGATTAAGAGGGAAACGTGCACAGAGGCAAATTCTCCCAAAAATGTCCTTGATTTTCAGAACTGAGGCCATGATTAAGAGGGAAACGTGCGCAGAGGCAAATTCTCCCAAAAATTTCCTTGATTTTCAGAACTGAGGCCATGATTAAGAGGGAAACGTGCGCAGAGGCAAATTCTCCCAAAAATTTCCTTGATTTTATTGAACTGAGGCCATGATTAAGAGGGAAACGTGCGCTGAGCTGACCATCTAAAACATTATGGGTAAGGGTCTGCTGCAGAGCTGACCATCCTAAACATTATATGCGAAGGCCCGCTAGTGAGCTGACGCTATAAAACATTATATGAGAGGGCCCGCTAGAGAGCTGACCCAATAAAACATTATATGAGAAGGCCCGCTGGTGAGCTGACCTATATAAAAATTGTCAAACAGGGCCCGCTGGTGAGCTGGCCCTATATAAAAATTATATCACAGGGCCCGCTGGTGAGCTGGCCCGATATAAAAATTATAGCACAGGGCCCGCTGGTGAGCTGGCCCTATATAAAAATTATATCCCAGGGCATATGGAAGAGGAGGAGGAGGATGAGAAGATTAAGAGTCAACCATATACCCGTTTTTTGGGTGGAAGGGGTGAATGGGAATACAGAGTATTCACATCATTGTAAATAACATATATAAAGTGAGTTTATGTTCCCCCGGGGCTTTCCTCCAGTGGAGTGGAGAAGTCAGGGGAAATCCAGGCCTTGTTCATTTTTATAAGTGTCAACCTATCAGCATTGTCGGTGGAAAGGCGGATACGCTTATCTGTTATGATGCCACCAGCAGCACTAAATACCCGCTCAGACAGAACGCTGGCGGCAGGGCAGGCCAGCACCTCCAAGGCGTAGAGTGCCAGTTCATACCACGTGTCCAGCTTGGACACCCAGTAGTTGTAAGGCACAGAGGGATCATTGAGGACGCTGACACGGTCTGCTACGTACTCCTTCACCATCTTCCAAAACTTTTCCCTCCTTGTGACACTAGGCTGCGCATCAGGGTGAGGGTGCTGGCGGGGTGTCATGAAGGTGTCCCACGCCTTGGAGAGTGTTGCCCTGCCTTTCTCGGAACTGCTGTGTGCTCCCCTTTTCTCCCCTTCTCGGTTGGCCAAGGTAGCACGTACTCTGCCGCCAGCGTTGTCAGATGGAAAATTTTGGAGCAATTTTTCAACAAGAACCTTCTGGTATTGCACCATTTTGCTTGTCCTCTCCACCGGAGGAATGAGAGATGAGAAATTCTCTTTGTAGCGGGGGTCCAGAAGGGTGAACACCCAGTAATCCGTGTTGTTTAAAATGCGTATAACGCGTGGGTCACGGGAAAGGCAGCCTAACATAAAGTCAGCCATGTGTGCCAGAGTACCAACAGTCAAGATTTCGCTGTCCTCACCAGGAGGATGACTCTCAATATCCTCATCCTCTTCCTCCTCTTCTGCCCACCCACGCTGAAGAGATGGAACTAAAGTTCCATGGCTACCCTCTGTAGCGGAGGCAACCGTGTCTTCCTCCTCCTCCTCCTCCTCCTCCGCCTCCTCCAATTGTCGCTGAGAAGACGAAGTGAGGGTGCTCTGGCTATCACCTTGTGTAAGCTCTTCCTCCCCCATTTCCACCTCTTCCACATGCAAAGCGTCGGTTTTAATTGTGAGCAGCGAGCGTTTCAGTAGACACAGAAGTGGGATGGTTACACTGATAATAGCGTTATCGCCGCTCACCATCTGTGTCGATTCCTCAAAATTGCGTAAAACCTCACAGAGGTCTGACATCCATTCCCACTCCTCACTTCTGATTACAGGAAGTTGAACGGAGAGGCGACGACCGTGTAACAGCTGGTACTCCACTACTGCCCTCTGCTGCTCACAAAGCCGGGCCAACATATGGAAGGTGGAGTTCCAGCGTGTGCTCACGTCACACAGCAGCCGGTGAGCTGGCAATTGTAAGCGCTGCTGCAGCTTCAACAGGCCGGCCGAAGCTGTAGATGACTTATGGAAATGTGCACACACGCGGCGCACCTTGGTCAAGAGATCATGCACATTGGGGTAGGTTTTTAGAAATCGCTGCACCACTAAATTAAATACATGCGCTAGGCATGGTACGTGTGTGAGCTTGCCGAGCTCCAAAGCCGCCACCAAGTTACGCCCATTATCACACACAACCATGCCTGGTTGCAGGTTGAGTGGCGAGAGCCACTGCTCGGTCTGGTGACTAATCCCCTGCAACAGCTCTGAGGCCGTGTGCTGTTTGTCCCCAAGGCAGATCAGCTTCAGCACGGCCTGTTGACGCTTCCCCACTGCAGTGCTACACTGCTTCCAGCTACTGGCTGATGGGGGAGTGGCGCTGCGTGTAGAGAATTCGGAGGTGGAAACGGAGGAGGAGGAGCCAATAACGTAGGTGCTGGCGGAAACCCTGATGGAGGTAGGGCCCGCAATCCTCGGCGTGGGTAGCACCCGTGCCATCCCAGGGTCCGAGTCGCTCCCAGCCTCCACGACATTCACCCAGTGTGCCGTCAGGGAAATGTAGCGTCCCTGGCCACAAGCACTTGTCCATGTGTCAGTCGTTAAGTGGACCTTCCCAGTAACTACGTTGGTCAGGGCACGGGTGATGTTACGGGACACATGGTGGTGTAATGCGGGGATGGCACACCGGGAAAAGTAGTGGCGGCTGGGGACCGCGTACCGAGGGACAGCTGCTGCCATCAGGCTGCGGAAGGACTCAGTGTCCACAAGCCTAAATGGCAGCATTTCGATGGCCAGTAATTTTGAAAGGTGTGATGTTAGTGCTATGGCCTGTGGGTGGGTGGCTGGGTACTTTCTCTTGCGCTCAAATGCCTGGGGTAACGACATTTGGACGCTGTGCTGGGACAGGGAAGTGGATGTGGTCGCTGATGGTGCTTCAGATGGTACAGGTGCAGGGCGGGAGGTATGCGGGCCTGCGCCTTTGACAGGCGATTGGCCAGCACCGAAAACAGGGGAAGAGGAGGCAGTGGTGTGGCCTGCAGACACAGATGGGCGATCCAGGCGTTCCTCCCACTTACTACGGTGCTTGGATGCCATGTGTCGGATCATGCTGGTGGTGGTGAGGTTTCTAGTGTTCATGCCTCGGCTCATTCTGGTGTGGCACAGGTTGCAAACTACAATTCTTTTGTCGTCCGCACTTTCCTTAAAAAAACGCCATACCGCGGAACACCTACCCTTTGGCAAGGTAGATTTACGCAAGGGGGTGATCCGTGGAACATTTGAGGGCCGGTTTGGTGCGGTCCGTCTTCTTTCTGTAGCCACACCACTGCCTCTTCCAGCCTGTTGCGGTGCTGCAGATGGCTCACCCTCAGGACTGCTGTCATCGCTCGGCTCTACACTTTCCCAGGTGGGGTCAGTCACCTCATCGTCCACCAAGTCCTCCTCCACTTCCTCACTCTGATCATCCTCCTCAAGTCTTGATCCCACCACATACTCAGTCATTGACAACTGTATAACATTCTCCTCAACAAGGTCTTGAGACGGAAATAGTGGTTGATTTAATGGCAACTGTGTCTCAACATCATCATCATCATCCACTACTTCCTTTGACCTTAAATGCCGTTCACATCTGTCATCTTCTTGTGATTGGGTAGCCTCTAGAGGTTGTGAATCAGGGCACAAGATGTCATGTTCCTCTGCAAGCGTGCTTGGAGAGAGGGTCAAATGAAGGATTGGTGATGAGACGAGCTCCTCACTATATCCCAGTGTGGGATCACTTCTTTGACCAGACCGTGTATGGTGGGAGGAAGGATGATCAGAGTGAGGATTATGTTGACCAGACTCTTGGCTACTGAGAGTGGACTTGGTGGAAGACAGGGTGGTGCTTAACCGACTGGAAGCAGTATCAGCTGTCATCCAACCGACCACCTGTTCGCAGTGGTCGGACCTCGAGAGTGATGTCCTGCGACGCCCTGTAAAATTACACATGAAGCTAGGTATGGTGGATGTCTTTCTTTCTTGTGCTCTGGCACCAGGCACAGTTTCTCCGCGTCCTGACCCGCGCCCTGAACTATCAGGATCACGTCCACTTCCCCGTCCCTTTTTACCCGCCTTCTTCATCTTACACGGAATATGTGACTTTAATATTTGAGTTTGAAAACTTAACAGTATTTCTTCCTATTCTGCAACTGTGCAGAGTACACAGAATAGGCTGCTAAACGGCGGTGACACACACTGAATGGAATATGTGACTTTAATATTTGAGTTTGAAAACTTAACAGTATTTCTTCCTAGTCTGCAACTGTGCAGAGTACACAGAATAGGCTGCTAAACGGAGGTGACACACACTGAATGGAATATGTGACTTTAATATTTGAGTTTGAAAACTTAACAGTATTTCTTACTATTCTGCAACTGTGCAGAGTACACAGAATAGGCTGCTAAACGGCGGTGACACACACTGAATGGAATATGTGACTTTAATATTTGAGTTTGAAAACTTAACAGTATTTCTTCCTAGTCTGCAACTGTGCAGAGTACACAGAATAGGCTGCTAAACGGCGGTGACACACACTGAATGGAATATGTGACTTTAATATTTGAGTTTGAAAACTTAACAGTATTTCTTACTATTCTGCAACTGTGCAGAGTACACAGAATAGGCTGCTAAACGGCGGTGACACACACTGAATGGAATATGTGACTTTAATATTTGAGTTTGAAAACTTAACAGTATTTCTTCCTAGTCTGCAACTGTGCAGAGTACACAGAATAGGCTGCTAAACGGCGGTGACACACACTGAATGGAATATGTGACTTTAATATTTGAGTTTGACAACTTAACAGTATTTCTTCCTAGTCTGCAACTGTGCAGAGTACACAGAATAGGCTGCTAAACGGCGGTGACACACACTGAATGGAATATGTGACTTTAATATTTGAGTTTGAAAACTTAACAGTATTTCTTCCTAGTCTGCAACTGTGCAGAGTACACAGAATAGGCTGCTAAACGGCGGTGACACACACTGAATGGAATATGTGACTTTAATATTTGAGTTTGAAAACTTAACAGTATTTCTTACTATTCTGCAACTGTGCAGAGTACACAGAATAGGCTGCTAAACGGCGGTGACACACACTGAATGGAATATGTGACTTTAATATTTGAGTTTGAAAACTTAACAGTATTTCTTCCTAGTCTGCAACTGTGCAGAGTACACAGAATAGGCTGCTAAACGGCGGTGACACACACTGAATGGAATATGTGACTTTAATATTTGAGTTTGACAACTTAACAGTATTTCTTCCTAGTCTGCAACTGTGCAGAGTACACAGAATAGGCTGCTAAACGGCGGTGACACACACTGAATGGAATATGTGACTTTAATATTTGAGTTTGAAAACTTAACAGTATTTCTTCCTAGTCTGCAACTGTGCAGAGTACACAGAATAGGCTGCTAAACGGCGGTGACACACACTGAATGGAATATGTGACTTTAATATTTGAGTTTGAAAACTTAACAGTATTTCTTACTATTCTGCAACTGTGCAGAGTACACAGAATAGGCTGCTAAACGGCGGTGACACACACTGAATGGAATATGTGACTTTAATATTTGAGTTTGAAAACTTAACAGTATTTCTTCCTAGTCTGCAACTGTGCAGAATACACAGAATAGGCTGCTAAACGGCGGTGACACACACTGAATGGAATATGTGACTTTAATATTTGAGTTTGAAAACTTAACAGTATTTCTTACTATTCTGCAACTGTGCAGAGTACACAGAATAGGCTGCTAAACGGCAGTGACACACACTGAATGGAATATGTGACTTTAATATTTGAGTTTGAAAACTTAACAGTATTTCTTCCTAGTCTGCAACTGTGCAGAGTACACAGAATAGGCTGCTAAACGGCGGTGACACACACTGAATGGAATATGTGACTTTAATATTTGAGTTTGACAACTTAACAGTATTTCTTCCTAGTCTGCAACTGTGCAGAGTACACAGAATAGGCTGCTAAACGGCGGTGACACACACTGAATGGAATATGTGACTTTAATATTTGAGTTTGAAAACTTAACAGTATTTCTTCCTAGTCTGCAACTGTGCAGAGTACACAGAATAGGCTGCTAAACGGCGGTGACACACACTGAATGGAATATGTGACTTTAATATTTGAGTTTGAAAACTTAACAGTATTTCTTCCTATTCTGCAACTGTGCAGAGTACACAGAATAGGCTGCTAAACGGCGGTGACACACACTGAATGGAATATGTGACTTTAATATTTGAGTTTGAAAACTTAACAGTATTTCTTACTATTCTGCAACTGTGCAGAATACACAGAATACGCTGCTAAACGGCGGTGACACACACTGAATGGAATATGTGACTTTAATATTTGAGTTTGAAAACTTAACAGTATTTCTTCCTATTCTGCAACTCTGCACACTACACAGAATGTGCTGCTAAACTGCGGCGAAGCACACTGAATGGAATATGTGACTTTGATATTTTAGTTTGAAGACTTAACAGTATTTCTTCCTATTCTGCAACTCTGCACAGTACACAGAATGTGCTGCTAAACTGCGGCGAAGCACACTGAATGGAATATGTGACTTTGATATTTTAGTTTGAAGACTTAACAGTATTTCTTCCTATTCTGCAACTCTGCACAGTACACAGAATGTGCTGCTAAACTGCGGCGAAGCACACTGAATGGAATATGTGACTTTGATATTTTAGTTTGAAGACTTAACAGTATTTCTTCCTATTCTGCAACTCTGCACAGTACACAGAATGTGCTGCTAAACTGCGGCGAAGCACACTGAATGGAATATGTGACTTTGATATTTTAGTTTGAAGACTTAACAGTATTTCTTCCTATTCTGCAACTCTGCACAGTACACAGAATGTGCTGCTAAACTGCGGCGACGCACACTGAATGGAATATGTGACTTTGATATTTTAGTTTGAAGACTTAACAGAATGTGCTCTAATCTGCAACTTTGCACACTAAACAGAATGTGCTCTAATCTGCAACTTTGCACACTAAACAGAATGTGCTCTAATCTGCAACTTTGCACACTAAACAGAATGTGCTCTAATCTGCAACTTTGCACACTAAACAGAATGTGCTCTAATCTGCAACTGTGCACACTAAACAGAATGTGCTCTAATCTGCAACTTTGCACACTAAACAGAATATTTTTTTTTTTTTTTTTTTTTTTTTTTTTTTCCCCCCACACAAAATAACCTGCTGCCCCCACACACAGTAGTCCTAAAAAGGACTTTTGGTTCTTTTTTTTCACAATTTTGTTTTTTTTCCTCCCTACACTGCCTTTCCCTTCCTATCCTCAGCTCTCCCTGGCTAAGACTGAGCCAAACTCGATGGTCAGGTGCTATACAGCACCCGACCACGGGTTCTGGCCAGCCAATCAGTGTAATGCCAGCAGCCAACATGGCTGCTGGCATTACACCGATGTCAGAGCCTCCCTGCACGTTTATTGGCTGCGCAGCAGCCGCAAAACGTGCGGGGAGGAGACCCGAACATGGCGGGCGAGCACATGCGGTACTCGTACGAGTACCGCCATGTGCCGAGCAGAGCGATGCTCGAGCCGATCCGAGCATCGGCCGAGCATGCTCGCTCAACACTAAATATTAGTAATAATTGTTATTTCAGACAAAAATAACAGGTCTCTAACCAGAAAACACATGCCATAAGTTATGGACAATATGAAAAAGTTATTTCATGTTATCTGGGCTTTCCTTTCTTTGATAAAGTTGTGTTTAGCCACAAAACTCATAAGATAGCATGCTGTATTGTTTTAAACATTTGGTATATTTTCATACTATTATATTTTTTACATTTATTTTTAAAAGAACATTGTCCTGCCGCTGTTATCTTTTGTCCAACTGTTTGGAGTAGAATTCTGTGAGCTGAGGCGTAGCAGGTTTATCAGAAAGCCAAGCAACATGAGGCATACCTATATGGAGACAGGGCCTTATTCTCCGTAAGCCTTAATGTCAGACTTGTTGATAACACCTGTCTGACAACATCACTTTGTGAGTACAGTTTTGATTTCCCAGAGGTTTTAGTGTTTCACCTGTTATAAGCCACCATCCAGCCACTTTTCTTGTGAGTAGGTGCCTTACAGGTATTGGTGGTGGTCCAGCAAAGTATCCTTCTCCTTTTCTCTCCTATTTCTGTGTTTCTGCATGCAACAAGTTACTCACTTCTATGCTAAGTTTTCACTACTACCATGGGTGGATTGTCCTATCAGGGGGTCGGACATCCCCCAGTGGGCCTCTAGATCATGGGCCGGTGGGGGAGATCAGAGGATCTCACCTCACCGTCCCATGATATTTTGAAGGTGAGGTCTGTGTTGCCACCGGCACAGGCACTCTCTGTGACAGCCTTCACGTTCCTTGTTAACCCTTTGAGTGCCAGAGGGGTACGCAACGCATTGCTTTGCAATACATTGTGTACCCCCTTTGCAATACATTGTGTACCCCTCTGGCACTCAAAGGGTTAATGCAGAGGGCCAGGATATGACATAATATCCTGGCGCCTGCTCTCCCATGCCACACAGGGACCACAAGGGGGTGTCGATAGGGACGTTGGTGCAGCTAGGGGGCTGCTTTAAAAACAAATGCCCGGGCTGGTATTCCCCTACAATCCGCCCCTGAGTACTACAGTACGAATTTTTCTTAAATAATTAGAATTATCCCCATGAGAGCTAGAGCCATCTTCAAGTCATTGTGAAACCATGCATTGGAGATATAGCAAGCACCCAAGGGCTTAACCCTTTGAGTGCCAGAGAAGAGTCCAGCTCACTGCATTGCTCTGGAACTGAAAGGGTTAAAAGCGACTGTAATTGTAGATGTAAGTTTTATATTATATTGACATAATAGTTTGGAAATTTGTAATATAACTGTTTTACTGTGCTGATGAGCTTGTTTACTGCTGCCCAGTGGAATATTGCAATGCTGACCCCCATCTATAGATAAATATATGAAGACCTTGCTGAGGCCAAAACAAATTTAATGATTTGCATCATTCCATGATCCTTTTTACTAAAATTAAAGATAAAAGCAAATGTGTTAATTCTTAGATCCAATCACAACCTGATTTAAAACCTGAGACTGCAGATCATTCATAGGGGTTGGGGTGCAGATGCAATTTTAAAATCAACATGCCACTACTGAAATTTTCAATATGTTGCCTCAAAATACTAGCATTCATGGTTTCAAAGGGCAACTAAATTTGGCATATAAAAACTCTATATCGCTAAAACTCTTTTGGGATCCTCAAAAAGGATTTTTCGATCTGTGACAGCCATACCCCATGGCGGGCTTATTGACAATAGCTAGCCAATGGGATGTGTGTGGCGGGGTTTGAAGCCCCAGTCATTGATGTGAGGGGATTTCCAGACTCATATCTGGGTAGAATAGAAGCAGGGGACTTCCCCTGTTTCTCCTCTATTGATCTCCCAGTCAAATCCCCATAAGGTTTAACTTTTAATATAATTTAACCCTTTGACTGTCACAAAGGTATACACCACATTGCAATGCAATGCTTTAGATATCTTTCTGGCATTCAAAGGGTTAAAAAAAATTGCCACACATGTGAAGCCATGCCACATGCCTGTTAGTATATTTATATGTTTAAAGGGATAGTAACACTTCGTTTTAACTTTATTTTATTTTGTAGGCATTAAAAAAACATGAAGAATGATATAAGTCTTATCTCTCAAACCTTTATGGTTTATGAGATATTCACAAGCAAAGTTCCCCTCCCCGCCCCTTTTACCTAGTGTAAGCCATCTCTTCTCAGATGTGAGTCTGGTTGTAAGACCAGACAGATAATAGAAGGGGACAATTTTCTTTGTATGAAAACAATGAAAGCCCTTCCCCCCTTGACAAGTTTTTCAGCTTTTTCGATTATCTTAATTGAAGATTGTCCCTCTCTGCAGTCTACCTGGGCATCTCCCTTCTGTTCTGGTTGAACAGGGGGGGGGATACTTTGTTTGTGAATATCTCTTAAACCATAAAGGTTTGAGAGATAAGACTTATATCATTCTTCATGTTTTTTTAATGCCTACAAAATAAAATAAAGTTAAAATGAAGTATTACTATCCCTTTGAGGGCAGTTTTTACTACGTCGATGCTGTTACTCTGACCTCTATGAAAATCATAAACATACAGCTCACAGTATCGAGGCCCCTTCCTTGGTTTCTCTTCCCTATTGTGCTTCAGCAAGAAAGTTGATTATTCCTGTTGACTTCTGTGATTTTGCCTAGCCAATTAGAATTAAAGTGATAGTAATGGTTCCCAATAAAAGCCGCTCCAATTAATCTTCACAGTATTTGGGACATGGAGAGTGTTAGTTCAAGAGTAATTGAATGATAAAGTATCCCCCTCCTGCCCCTTTTACTGATGTAACACTGCTCACCTCAGAGCAGCAAGATTGTACAGATGGATCACAGAGAGGGAAAATCTTCAGTAAGCTTAAGGAAAAACCTGAAAAACCTGTAAAGGGGGCAGGGTTTTCCTTATGCTCACAGTAAGAAGCAGAGTTGGAGACAGCTCTGGAAATCTTCATCAAAGCTGAGATGGGGATTCAAGACCTGCAATGGGATCTTCGAGCAAAGCGGAGCAGGAGTATTGACACTGGTCACACAGCAAGGCTATGGATACGGCAGCTCAGGTCTGGTGTGGTCTGCTCTTTGTTAGAATGTTAACTTTGGCTTCCACAATTACACCCACTTCTGGGAAACCAGAGACTGGAGAGAAGCAATACTTGGTCTCTGCGAAATCCCAGACCTGTGGCTGGAGCTACGTCAGCTTTCTATCCAGGAATGGATTGTCGAGTGGATGTACAAGGACCTGCTACAACGGATTAAGAAACACCAGGCTGAGGAGAAATCCTAAGCAATCAACTAACCCTCTCAACTACAGGCAAAGCTGGAGCCTCATCTCCTGCAGCAGTATAAGATGCCGGTCTGCAGGCTGCCAAAGTTGCATCCCCAGTGGCAATTAGAGGCACAGGGATGCGTGGCAGAAGAGCCTCATCCACAGTGGTAGTCCTAGATGCTGGGATGCAGCAAGCCAGAAGTTTGTCCCAAGTTACAGATGGAGATGCCGTCCTTGAGGGTTGCCAGAATTGCATACCCAAAAACAGCTAGAGATACAGGAATACTTGATGGAAAAGCCTCATCCCCAGTGGCAATCTGAGATAGCGGGATGCGGGGAGCCAGAAGTTTGCTCCAAGCCAGAGACATAGATGCCGTCCTGTGGCTGCCAGAATTGCATCCTCAGCGGCAGCCAGAGACATTGGGATGCAGGGAGACAGAAGTTTGCCCCAAGATACAGACAGAGATGGCATCCCGCGGATTGCCAGAATTGCATCCTCAGTGGCAGCTAGAGATACAGGGATGCGTGGCAGAAGAGCCTCATCCCCAGCAGCAACCAGAGATGCCAGGATATGGGGAGTCAGATTTTCATCCCCAGTTACAGACAGAGATGCCACCTTGTGGGATGTCAGTGACCCATCCCCATAAGCAGATAGAGATGCTGACCAGTGGGGTGCCAGAATCTCATCCCCAGAGCCAGTTCACAGGACATCATCAGTAATTAGGTCATCCTGAGGATTGCCCACCACTTCTTACCCCTCTGAGATATTTCCACAACTTTTGCTACTACTTTCAGCACAGGTGCTTTTGTGCTTGTTAGTCTCACTGTCACATGCAGCAGTTGGTTGAGCTGCTACACCTTCTTGCACTATGCCATACACACTGGGATGTGACTCATTTTTTTCTTCATTGTTTTCACATGGTTTTGATGCTGTTGGTGGGATTTTTTTTACAAACTGTATCCTCCTTGGGAGGAGAGGGATCCCCCATCATTTATTGCACAAGCTGCAGCAGCCAGGCTGCAATCAGTTTTTGGACCACCACTTTACTCACACATCCTTGCACTGCTCCTAATCCTTTCACCCTTCCCCTACGCCATGTGTGTGCACTTGAAACATAGATACATGTATCTTCACAGTCACAGAGAATTTTGGGGTATTTGGGGGTCAACCTCCTTTCTCCCTTCTTGTCCCCCAGAGTACCCCCAGCCTCACCTAATACAGAGAACAAATATCCTGCCTACAAGACCCCCTAATCTTCAGCTCCCCTTTATTACCCAGAATGGTATGCTGTGTGAGCCTGGTACCCCTTTTATACTATGCCTGTGGTAAAAGAATGGAAAACTGCCATGTGGTGATGAGAAATTCAGTCTTCCCATTAATTTCAATATAATGATTTAGGTGAAACATTTTCACTTTTTGTGAAAAATTTGCCGCTCGGCATGAGGTGCCATTTTTCTACTGTTTTGTTTTTAAGGCAAAAACTTTTTTCAATCCCTATATGGGATTTACTCCCAGAATATGGGGTGATATTGGACTAATGACCTGAACGCTGTCTCCAAAGAGTGGCCACACTGCATGTCAGATGGTTACAGTAAAATTGCAGTACAATGTTCTAGGGTGAAATGTTGATCTCCTTGATTACTGGCAAACAAAACAATATGAGTGTGTGACCACAGACCATCATCCATGTGCACGTCTATGGCATCCCTTAGTTATCTGTCAAAGTGTGTTTTCAGTGAAGCTGAATATATAATTAATGACTACAGAGCATTAACAATATCGCAGCAGTGATAGTGGACTTACATTTTTATAAATGAACAATCATCTAATATCATATTTAACAGAAGTGGAAAACAAACACAAGTTTGTGGAAACAGTTATATGATAATTGATAACTGATTGGCAAATAATCCAGTCTAATACTGGAATCACATATTCTGCATATAATTTGCCTACCATTTATTCCATCAAATATTCACCAGCATCCACCAAGTTAAATTCAACCTTTCATAGTTTAATTAAATATGTTTGTCTTTACTGTGTATGTTGTTTATTAATGCAATTTTAAAATTATGCAAGACTAATAATGTATTTTAATTCAGAGTACACAGGCATACAGATAAGAATAGTATTCAGTATTCAAACACATAAAATCTTCAACAATATATTACACATTATTTTTGAGGAGGGATTGGGAGATCCTTTCACTTTATTATTTTACATTTTCATATTTGTTTTCTTACTTATTTCCATTTTTAAAATTACACTATCAAGAGTAATAATTTTATATATTTTGATTCAAATAGCAATACAGACTAGTTCCATTTATGCAACACACAGAAGTTATGCCTTTCTAAAAAATATTCATAGTCCTACAATTGCATAATGGAGGGAGAACAGTTATTCTGGAGATGTATTGGTAGTGGAGCAGTAAATTAATTTGGTAAACCTATATAAAATTACTTTTTAAGCACACCTACTGAACAAATGGTGTGCCACTTTATAAGAATTTTAACTTTAGAATGGCTTTTGCAGAAGATCTAGCCACCAGGCCTTAAAAAACTGAAGGTGAAGCCTTTAAAAACAACTGCCAACATAGCATATTATGACAAGGTAAGCCTGAAACAAATGTTAGTAGGCCTACTGCAAAGTAAGGCTTAGAAAAATTGTTAGCAGGCTGAGGCCAATGGCAAGGTAAGTCTTAGAAATAAAATATATTTCTTGGTCACGGTGGACTGACACAAAAATGACTGGTGATAGTGCTGGTAGGTGACACATACTTCCCATGAATCATGACATTACAAAACAGTGAATAAAAATAATTGACTTGCCCTGTAATAACACATGTATTCTACAAGGTTAACAATCTTTAAGTGTTCTATTATACCTTCCTTCCTATTTGTCTTAACAACATTGCCATTACTGGTGATCATAGCACCACACAATTTGCAATCTGTAAAGAAATATGGTCATATTCTAAAATCTTCAGAATCCCTAACTGATGATCATAATCATAATGTCAGTGCTGGGGAGGACCCTGAAGGTACCAGTGGGACACTTGTCATATTCCTAGCCTGGCCATGGACCCTAACAGATTATATCCTTGTTGATATTCTGGGCTGATAGGTGACACAGTTGGTGCATATGGGGTCACTTTCATAGACATGGTAAGCTCAGGCAGTGACTAGGGGAAAATTGAAAGTTGCACTTTTTAGAAAAATGCCCCAGGTCCCTAGGGAACAGCAACACGGGGGGGGGGGTGCTACTATTATTACTGCTACTCCAACATGCTTTTTCACTTTCTTTCTCTAGTTTTACAACTATCTAACTACCAGCTTCTACACTGTAGCTTTTGTATAGTATTGCAGTGGAAAAAGGTGACAATTTAAAAAAAAAAAAATTCTGTAAAAATTCTCACCTAATGGGAATATGAAGGTGGTTACAAGTTTCCCAAGGGAGGAAGTACAAGTGGAAAAAAGCAAAGGGTCTAGGAATGATCCTTGTTGTACCCCAAGTGAAAGCTAAAGGGGAGTGGAAGGAGAACATGAAATATAAACTGTAAAAGAGCAATTAATAAGGTAGGAGAAAAAACATGAGAGGCCTGAAGTTATAAGGAGAGTTTTGAAGAAGCAGTAGGTGGTCTATTGTGTCAATGGGTGATGATAGGTTCAGAAGGATTAGCAAGGAGATGTCACCTTTGAACCTAGCTTTGAGTAATTCACTAACTACTATATTTTTCTAAGACCAGTCTTAGTAGACTTTTAAAATGAAACAATCATGGAAAGTTAACTGATGGAAGAGGGATAACTTTTATCAATCTGCAATAATAATCAGATGATTACATTATTTAAGGTATAGCAAATAATAATCAAATAATTTTAAAACAATGTACTGGATCAGGAATGATAAAGCAAAAAGAAATAAACAAATGGTGATGAGAAAAATAAAGAGAAACATATTATACTTTATACTATACCTAATTTTTATCTCACATTATACAGCAATGGTATACAATAAACAGGTAAGGAATAATTTGTACTACAATAACAATAATATGGTATTCATTGAAATTTGTTATGAGAAAAGCTGTTAACAATGATGTAACCACATTAAAAGTCTGTTAAACATATTACTGTAGTCATATAGTTGATGAGGCTGTAAACAAGACATGCATTCATTAAAGTGGACCTGTCACCTTGAATTTTCTTTATATACTTCATACAAAATGACCTATGTGTCATGTTAACCAAAATTCCAGTAGATGTATAGTTTAGAGAATATTACCATTTTTATTTCTGGGAAAAGTGAAAGTAAAAGATTTCCTGGTACTGCACAGAGCTTCTTCAGAGGGGTACGCCATGCATTGCTTTGCACTCAAAGGGTTAAACATCACTGAAAACTTTCATTAGCATATGACACAACAATCAAAAGGGTTCATTAACATATGAAACCTCACCAAAAAGCTTAATTAGAATATCAAATGTCACTCAGTAGCAGCATCTCAGGAACCCCATAGACTACGAAGTCCACATTATGGAAATACTTCACTCAGGATCCAAAAGCTAAACATGTTGCTACCTGTTTTTTGTGCAAGAAGCATGTGAGCAGGGGAAAGCAGATTCACACCTAGGTGTCTCCTCAATGAGTTCCCACGTGAAGCACAACCACAGGTCTGACTGGGAGACACACCATCAGCAGGTCAGTGGTGCCACAACTAGCAGCAGCAGAAGTACTCCTAAATGTTCCTGTGGCTCAGGGCTACATAACTGAAGTTCTGTTGATGCGTCAGAGACTGTACCAAGATTTCCTGCTCCTTTTGCAGAGGAATATGACTGTGAATTTTTGTTTTTGGATAGGACAAGATTCAAAGAGTGCCTACACATTCCTCCACAGGTGATGTAATTAAAGCAATTAAGTTACACAGTTCTTCTACTATGTAATGCCATCCCACTGTTATGGTTCAGTACACTCAGAAACGGAAGGTCTTGGTAAAACACAATTCTATTTGCACACAATGAATAACCGTAACCCTCATGGGTCCAGCATACAGAAATATGGCAAACTGACATGATTAACCCACACGGGTCCAGTATGTAGAACAGATGTACAGTACTGACACAGGTCAGGTAAATCACAGTTGATACGGTGTAAATATGACCAAGAGAAATAAATTAGGCCAATGACTGAGTTGGCCCTAATGCTGGAAGGCCCAATGTAACTGTCTACGCAGAGAGTCACCACAGCGACTGACAAGTATGCAACGGGTTAAGCCAGCGTAGATCTGGCTAAGGCAACATAGGAGGAAGGTTGCCAGAGTGAATGCCCACCGGAGACTACAAACAAGTGTTAGTCAGTGTTTAGTGCAGTAGGATAATATGCGCCCAACTGAGACTTCAGACTCGTACACAAATGCCCAGCACCGCCCCCTGAAGGGGTTAACGAATGCACTGGTCTGCAGAGTGGAAGTAACCTGAGGCGCCCAACTGAACCCAACCTCAGTAATGGCAGAAACAGACCAAGCGATCGTGGTGAGAATCGGAATATACTGGAGGGTCACACAGGGCACAATGTGTAAACGGATAAAGGACTGGACTACAATGCAGAACCGGACCACCGGAGCTCTGGCAAGACCACTGAGCGTGAGCAACAGCGAGAATGGAGTGGCTAGCGAGCAGGAACAGAACAGGAGCAGGAACTTCAACCCAGCCGGGTCGGTACATGGAGCAGGAACGTCAGCTAAGCCGGGTCTGTACACGGAGCAGGATCGGCAATCACGCCGGGTCGGTACACGCAGCAGGATCACCTGACAAGCCGAGTCGATACACGGAGCAGGAACGTCAGCCAGGCCAGGTCAATAGAGGAAGCAGGAGAGTCAGCTAATATGGGTCGGTACACAGAGCAGGAACGGTAAACAGGCAGAGTAGTCAAACAGTCCGGGTCATACACTGGTATCAGAGTCTTCGGAACTAGCGCTAGGCAACAGATACACCACGAAAGGGCAACCCCTAAGTGCAAGCCCAAGGTATTTAAAGGCTGTCACTGGGAGGAGCTAGACAGTGCAGCCAATAACAAAGCATCAGGAAGAAAACATGTCAAAATGTTGCAGAATCACTGGTACTGTGATACCCACTCTTACTAAGTTATTACAAAGAAGTCAAAACCTGCACAAAAATAATTAAAAAGTATAACTATGGAATAGTAAACTTGCAAAAATGTTGGCGGTTGACATGTTGACCTTTTTTTGTTGAAAACAGAGGTTTTAAAGAACTGATGTCATGTGTTGCACCCTTCTGGAATATCCCAAGTTATTTTTTAAGGATGGTTGTGCCAATGTTACATAAGCAAGATGTTAGTGTTGTGGGCCAAGGATAAAGGCACTCAGTTTGCTAACAAACTTTTCAAGGCATATGTTGCTGTAGAACTCACAACATTTAGTTCTAGCTATTTATTTCTCCATGTTAGCCCTCAGAAGAAGTAATATTGTGGTGGGAAATGTTGCAGTTATAGAAAACATATGCAAAAAAATGTTTTGCACTGTCAAAAAGGAGAACATTTTGCGAAAACAGGGAAAAATTTTTTTTTTCACAAAAAGCCATGAGAGAAATTTCTCTGACTTTTTGTCCACCCCTTCTATCCACCCTGCAGTACATGCCATATCTGGGAGACTCAATTGTTTTTTTATTGAATGGTAATGAGCTATGGAAAGTATCAGTCACCCACCATTCCACCATGACCAGTCTATGTCACTTGATCTTTTTTGTGGCATTGTCAAGGGATACAGTGCAAGATACTACCTGATTTATGGGGGTTGGTTTAACACTGTTAGCATGCTCAATTAGAACAGACATGCATAAGTGTGTGATCCCAGTCCTTCTCACTCTTCACAAAGTTTTCACCTACTTCCATCATCATTACTATTACCCAACAGCCACTGAGCAGGGGATAAAGATACCCCTCTAAATTTTTATCTTTAAATATATATATATTTGTTAATGTCCTTGTTCTGCTCATACAAATGCTACATTTTAAGCTGGAGACAGGGCAGGTGGTTATGTTCTTGAAAGGCATGTAATGCATTGCATACACTATATGACTGTCTAAACTGTGTACTGACTTTTTGAGTGATATTTAACAGTTCTTTGAGGGTGTCAGACATGAAATGAGTAACAATTAGATTTAGGGTATGGGAGAAGCAGGGATATGCATCATATCAGTTATTCTGAAGTATGCTTGGGCCCATTGTCAGCAGACACAAATCCGGTTTTCAAAGAGTGGGGGGCAAGTCATTTGTCTATTAACTGATGCATCTCTTTAATGAATGCCATCATATGTCCATCTTTCATCTGGTCTTTACTACTAGTATCAGAGTCAGAAGTAACAGTGATCATGACCTGCTACTGCTAATTTTTTTCCTCACACCTTTTATTAATTTAAAATATTAAAAATCAGTGTGACAAGTTTATGTTGTTGTGGCTACACAGAAAGTGTTCACTCTCAATGTTTTCTACTCTGGTGATGCCATCTGCTCAGATCCCACAACAGATCCAGAAAGCAGTGGACCGAAAAGGAAATAAGCTGAATATTGAGGCCCCAGAAAAATGTATATATTGGTGAAAATACCTCAAACAAACTACATAGATAATGCTTGTTAGGTCACTTAAAGGGATAGTAATACTTCGTTTTAACTTTATTTTATTTTGTAGGCATTAAAAAAACATGAAGAATGATATAAGTCTTATCTCTCAAACCTTTATGGTTTATGAGATATTCACAAGCAAAGTTCCCCTCCCCGCCCCTTTTACCTAGTGTAAGTCATCTCTTCTCAGATGTGAGTCTGGTTGTATGACAGTACAGATAACTGAAGGGGACAATTTTCTTTGTATGAAAACAATGAAAGCCCTTCCCCCCTTGACAAGTTTTTCAGCTTTTTCCCTTATCTTAATTGAAGATTGTCCCTCTCTGCAGTCTACCTGGGCATCTCCCTTCTGATCTGGTTGAACAGGGGGGGGATACTTTGTTTGTGAATATCTCTTAAACCATAGACTGTAAGCTCTCACGAGCAGGGCCCTCTGATCCTCCTGTTCTACACATCTGATTGTACTATTTAATACCACTGTATGTCTATTCCCCAATTGTACAGCGCTGCGGAATTAGTTGGCGCTATATAAATAAAGAATAATAATAATAATAATATATCATTCTTCATGTTTGTTTAATGCCTACAAAATAAAATAAAGTTAAAATGAAGTATTACTATCCCTTTAAGGATGTAAGTGATAATCTATGCTATGATATATTTAAAGATGTATTTCCCCTATGGAGAAGGCACTGCCTTACATTATTGAAAAGGAAAAAGTATAAAGACATGCAACAAAACTGATAAAGGGACTTAAACATTTAACTGGAGATATAAGCCAAACTGGGTTACCAAATCCAGAAACCGGTAAAACATTCTGATTGGTTATAAGAGATCAATGGGGGATTTTTCTAGCCCATATAATACTTCTGTAAAAAGGTTAGTAACTGGTCAGTGCTCATAGTGGGGGAATGATATGATGTTCTTAACCAGTGTCACCCTTGCAATTTGCAGTCTGTAGTTGTTGAACGTCTTTGCTCTCGTGTACTCTTGGTTATTTTGAGGGCCTCTGAGACTCACGAAACAGATGTGGAGAAAATCTGGGGAAAACAACAGTACCATAGCAAATAAATAAAGAAATAAATGCAAATAATTTAAATTGGGGTTTTAACCCCTTGAAACAAAGATTGTTGAATTTAATTATTTTCATAATATATATTTGTGACGGAATGGTTGTCACCCTGGGAATGAACCCTGTCTGTTTTTGGTGATCTCCATTGTTTCACATGTGTTCCCATTCTTGAAAACATTAATGTCCCCTGTGTGTTAATGCATCAGAGAGTGCTGGCCATTTACCAACATTGAATGGGTTGGTTAGTGTGTATGATGGTGCTATCCAGTCTAGCTGACCACAGAAATTGTGTTATGAGATAGCCAGTGTTGGTCAGATAGTGGAGGGTAGGGCAAATCTGTGTGTGGAATGTGTGTATCTTCCCCCTCACATCAGGCTAAGAAGAAAGAGACCTGGTAGATGGTACTTGTGACATCAGATCCTGTAGGGGGTGGGTAGAAAAAAGCCTAAGAGGAGAGAGAGAAGAGTGAGAGAGGACAGAGTTGAAAAATGTAGGAACAGGAGAAAAGGCCTCTCCATAGTGGTGGGAGGCCTAGGGTCCATGGGCATTATAAAGGCGTACTTGGGAAACTGGGACTGGTGAGTTCCCTCACTGGAAGAGTTAGAGTGAGTGGGCACTGTAATGGCAAGGTGCCCTTTTCAGTCAGGGGAGGGCTGGCAACTTGTGGCTTGGAGGGCAACTACAATCAAGAGGCCCAATTCTACTATCATTCCAGCCCACTGTCCTAGCCCACCCCCTTTTATTAAATTTTAAAATTGCCATTAACCCTTTGAGTGCCAGAGGGGTATCGCAATGCCTGGCATTCAAACAGTTAGTGTTGTGAAGTAAGGCAATACCAAGAAGCTTACAATTGAAATGGGGTAACACTGGTGCAACTACAGAGCTTACAATTTAAGTAAAGCTGCACTAGTGATACCATAGAACATTGGTTATGTTACTAGTGTAGCTTCACTTGGATTGTAGCTCCATTTCAATTGTAAGTTCTGTGGTATCACTATTGTAGCTATATTTACAACAAAGCGGGAGTGGCCCACCAGCCCAGAGATATGACTGGCCCAGGGGGCAATTGCCCCCCTGCCCCCCAGGCCAGCCCTCCCCTGTTTTCAGTTGTGGGCTGTAAGTCATGTTGGCTTTAGCCACAGAAAGTACCCTGATGTTCCCACTACAAGGATTGTGGCCAGGAAGCTAAACTTCTGTGGCTATGGCCCAAGACTAAAGAAAGTGGCTGGGGATCATCTCTTAAGAAGCCGTTCCCAACTTCTCTGTCAGGACTAAAAGATACAAGGAACCTTCATGTAATCCAGCAGCATGTGTAGTGGGCAGGATGCCCACTCTTGCCTCTAGTGGGACTATGTGTAAGCTCCAGCATTAAGCTAAAATGGACTGTGAGCATTATATGTAACCCCTGGCAATCTGTGCGACCAAGAAGAGAACAGCAGAAGTGTTTAGTTTTTATGTTTTACCCCTGTTTGCTTACCTTTAATTGTTGTCCTATGTTTGTATGCCATGACCTCTCTAATAAATGCAATTTATTATCTTTTTGTATGGCTGGATATATCGCTTAACCCTCGGTCTACCAAGCAGTAACCCCTGTACCCCCACCACAATATTACATTATTTCTTTCTCGTCTTTAAATTTATGTATTTATACAGCTGTTATAGGTCTTATCCTTCTTTCATTTTCAGTGATGTGATGCCCTTTACCTGCAGGCCAATAATAAGTCTGTGGCTCAAATCTACCTAAGATGATAAGAACACTGTCTTTGTGCCTCACTCTATTTGCATTAACCAGCTGCTCAAGTGAACATACATTTAAGGGTGAATAGAGTGAGATACACAAAGTTTCTATGATCTTTTGCAGATATAGTTCAGTTGCAGAACACTTTTAGTTAATGCAACTAGGGCCTGCACACATCATTGACAAAATGGAAATGACTTATTCTAGAAAAGTACACATAATTAAAGGAAAATAATAAAAGTTACAATTAAATATTACAAACTCTTGAACAATAATATTATATTGCAGCTCAACTCTGCTTTTCAGGTCAAGAAAAGCTTTGCAGTGCTTGAATAAGACAGCCACACCAAATGAATATATGTAAAAGATCTAAAAGCAATGAGTTATGAAAATATGAATAGGATTTGGAAATCCCATCCTGCAAATTCATTCTACACATATTTCTTATCCATCTGGTGCTCAGCATCACTGACACAAGGACTGCAAGAGGAAACGTGTTGCTTGGAGCATGAAAAGCCTGTAATTTCAAGAAAAATTTGCTGTCACCACATATGGATTTCTTCACCAACCCAGAACAATCCATTATAAACCACAAAGTGGGCTTGCACTTTATTGCAATTGACCATCATTAGATCTTCTATAAAGTGTCACATATGTTCTGCACAAAGACTTTGTCAATAACACAATGAAATGCTCAATGTTTTGTCTAATCCAGTTGTTGTCAAACTTATTTGGAGGAAACCTTTTGTTTCAAATGAAATCTATGTGGAACCCTAACAATAAGACCCTTTAACCTCTTGTATGCCAGAGATGTCTCAAAAGCATTGCTACCCCATGCTTTGGATACCTCTGTGGCATTCAAGGGCTTAATCTTTTATCATTATTAAATGGATACTAAATTATCCCAGCAACTTGACTAACTTATTAGGTTAAAATATATTGAATATGAGAATGAGATATTGTGCAAGCAATATAACAAATTCAGATTGTACTGTATGAAATTATTCAGTCTTCCGCATGTCCACTGGTAGACATATGTAGAGATGCACTAAGGGGTCTTAGACAGGTGATAAAAGTGGTGAAAACTTCTCCTGTGATATCACTACTCCAGTTCCTTTGTTATTCTATGGAATCAATGCACTAAGATTTTCTCAAGTGAGAGATACCTTAGTCCATAGCCTCCATAGAATAACATAGGAACTGGAGAAATGGTATCAATGGAGAAGTAATCTCCACTTTACCACCTCTTTTTCATACCTTAGTGCATAACTTCCATAGAAACACAGATACACTCTGTCACAAGCAAAGGCTATAGACCCTGCTGAGACAGTGGGGAGAGTGTAGGAGCGAAAGGGTTAACAATAACAGACCCCTGGTTACCTGTTACTATTCCTAGCAACCACAAAATTAACCCCTGATATCCATCCTGCACTATCACTCCAGTACATATATCAAACATATATAATTAACCCTTTAGTAATGTGTGCTACCTGAGCTTCCTTCAGAGTAGTGAGTTCATGTTAGAGAATAGAGACAAGAGCTGATTAATTGAACATTTAATCTGAAAAAAGGCTTTACAGTGCTGGTTACAAAAATACAGAAATAAAGGACAAACATAAATAAAGATTACACATAAGCAAAACAGTCCATAAAATAAAATAGGAGAAACACAAGAAATTCTTAAATACAATTACCGATATTTTAAGTCCTTGTGGGAACTTCGATGGTATATACCCCTTCAGTTGTTACAAAGAAATTCACTGTTTTATCCAAAAAAACCATATTAAATAGGAGTCCACAGTTGCTTCTAAGAGGCCAGACCTCCTGGGTGTTACCTGGGAGGGTCAGGGGTCTGGCCTAACCGTTTACAGCCCACTCAATCAGACCTGTCAGGGATGCTACTGCAGAGTTCTACCTGAAAAATCATAAGGCTTCCCAAAACATGCAACCCACATCACACCTCTGTAATGTTATAATAATCATATTCCTCATATTTGTGTTAATATGTGGACACCAAACATACCGGGTCTAACTGGGTGCAAAGTGGCTATTCTTGTAACTCATAGCAGGAACACCTCCCCCTGGCATGTTTGGTATCCACCACAAGGGTAAAACCTGGGCATTCTGAATATATATTTGCATTGAACCATTTTACACTATATATACATGTTCTCCCTATTCAGGTTATTTGGGTGTCCCCTGGATGAACCCCATCAGAGCAGTGGGTCCAACATAGTTTATGACACTGTTCTGCTCCGGTGATCTACTCATTCAGTTTCTTTTGATGTTATCTACTCAGCTCACAGTCTCTTAATCCAGGCTAAAGGGCTTGTGAGGTCGTACGACAGCCGTATAACCGTGCCCCAAAGTCTCATGTGCCAAGGGCTGATAAACTCCATGCCCAGACAAGGGCTCCAGTAACAGCGTAGGATCCATTACATTTCTCTCCCTTTTTATTACTAAGCCAGTGGTGGCTCTGTCGAATGCTGGCTTGGGACTCCAGGAGGAGGGTAACCCCATTGTCTGGGTTCAGGAAAATAATGTTAGCCCCTTGTCAGGGCTAAGCAAGACAGGTAGCCCCTTGTCCGGGCTCAGGAATACAGTGGGAGCCCCTTGTCCTGGGCCATGAAAAAACATCAGTCACAGGATCGCTGGAAGCAGGGAAGCACGGAGTCCATGTCACCGTCTGACAGCATACTAAGTGATATCAAAGGTAGCTGGTAGCAGACGGTCGATCAATGCAGGATACTCAGCTCAGATGGGAATCAGAGAGGACACTTTAGCCATGAGAACATAAGACACCAGGACTCCTTAGTTCTTCAAGAAGACTAACTGTTTATTCACCCCAAACACAGCTTATTTATACATTTGACTCACATTGGCAATACATGGGCAGGCATGATACAATAGGTGAATTACAGGGATAATCTAATCAAAACACACAAGACAAAGGACCAACAACAAATGGTCCAGTAAAATACAATGAGAAGACATGATTGCATTACTCATACAACAGGGCTGGCTAAGTCAAACAATGGGCACAAAGGACTGAGGGGTGGGGATACAAATTAAAGAGACAATGGCCAGGAATTAAAGCATGTACTCACCTAGTTTGAATATCCAGCTTCAACCCTGGCCAGTCCAGTCGTACAGTGAGTCTGTTGGTCGACCCGAGCTGCCTACTTTTCTCCATGTTAGGTCTATGGAAGACCTTTAAACCTCCTGCTTATGTATTCGACCAATCCAACGTCGACTCACTGCCCTTGACCCCTCGTGCTCGACTCAGTGTCAACGATTCGAACACAAACCGGGAGCCTCAGACTCATAGTCGATGAATGTGTAACCCTCGAGCTCGACAATACATAAAACACAGTTAAGGCTAGTTTCGCCTAACACAGGGCAGTTCTGTGCATTCAATTCTGTTCGCCCCAGCTGCCTATTCACATAAGTGCTCAACACAGTCTCTTAATCCAGCCTAAAGGGCTTGCGAGGTCGTACGACCAGACGTATAACCATGTCCCAAAGGGTGAACTGTCCATAGTCTCATGTGCCAAGGGCTGATAAACTCTGTGCCCAGACAAGGGCCCCAGTAATGGCGTAGGATCCGTTACATCAATGCTGCTTAATAATGAGATTTGCAGGGAAATGAGGAATAAGAAACAGACTTTTAAAGTGTTTAAGTCAAACTGGTCAGATGCATCATTTAAAAAATACAAAGAATGTAAAAAAAAATTTAGACAAACAAGCTAGCTAAAATTGAAAATTTGAGAAATATTGCGAATGAGAGCAAGAAAAACACTAAACAATTCTACAAGTATATTGATAACAAAAAAATTAAAGTTGATATTGGTCCTCTTAGGACTAAGACAGGTGAATTGATTAGTAAGGATAAGGCTATGGCTGACACCGTAAATACATTCTTTGATTCAGTATTTACAAAGGAAGCAGCAATGACAGGCTATGGGCAAACAGACAAAACCATGGAAGTTCCTCCATCATGTACATGGCTTACTGAGGATAAGGTCCAAAAGAGACTGCAGAGGGTTATGGCCCAATTCTTTTTAATTTGTTTATTAATGATCTTGAAGTGGGAATTGAAAGTAGTGTCTCAATCTTTGCTGATGATGCAACGCTATGTAAGGAAATACATACAGAGCTAAATGTTTTTTCTCTGCAGAAGGATTTAGGTAAACTAAATGAAAGGGCAGAAAAGTGGCAAATGACATATAATGTAGATAAATGTAAGTTTATGCATTTTGGCTATAGAAACCAACTTACTACATATACTCTAAATGGGAAACAACTTGGGGAATCCTCATTAGAGAAAGATTTAGGAGTACTAATAGACAATAGACTTCACTGCGGTGTGCAGAGTCACTCAGCTGCTGCAAGAGAAAATAGGGTACTAGCCTGCATTAAAGGAGGTGTACATTTAAGGGATGCTAATATTATCCTACCTCTGTATAAATCCTTGGTTAGGCCTCATCTAGAAAATGGAGTACAATTTTGGGCGCCAGTTCTTAAAAATGACATTGTTAAACTGGAATGGGTGCAGAGACGTACAACAAAACTAATAAAGGCAATGGAGGATCTGAGTAATAAAGAGATACTAGCCAAACTGGGTTTGTTTACATTAGAGAAGAGATGTCTAAGGGGTGATATGCTTACCACTTACAAATGCATTCAAGGTCAATACAATGAACTATCCAATGAATTATTTACACAAAGAGCTGAGCAGAGGTCATCCATTAAGATTAGAGAAATGGTGCTTTCGACTAAAACAAAGGCATGGATTCTTTACAGTAAGGGTGGTAAAGTTATGAAATTCTTTGCCTTGGGACTTTCAAAAAGGCAATGGATGCCTATCTAGCACAGAAAAATATTGAAAATTATGACAGATGGCTTCAAAGCAGATAGGATGTTGATCAAGGGAACTATCAGATAGGATGTTGATCAAGGGAACTATCTGACTGCCATTTGGAGTCAGGAAGGAATTTTTTTAACCACTTGTGGATACATTGGAAATGACTTCAGAAGGCTTTTTTGCATTCCTCTGTATCAACAGGGGTGTTTTTGGCATGGCCTTGACTTGATGTACGGATGTCTATTTTTCAGCCTCATCAACTGTGTTACTATGTTAAGCCTCTGCATTTATTCCCATTTCCTTCAAGCCTCTCTTCCCTATGAGAACTAAATCAGACACTTGGGAGATTGCTATTGAGTTTCAGTTTTGAATTTGATCAATAGAATCCTTGCTGACAATCTCCAAAATCAACAATGAGCTGGCTCAATCCCCCGGGTATTTCCATCAGGATTGAGGACTCATAGTGGTCTCTTGTTCAGTGGAACCATGGGTACCCACTCAGGAAACTGTTCATCTAGTGTATTTGTAAATACCCTGGCCCCATCAGGCTTCTTCAGCAGGGGACCTTGGGCAGAAGAGCAGGGTAAATATATAAATGTGCAGGTCAATGATATGGGGCATCTGGGTGCCTGAGCTCCAGCAACATGAGCCAGTTGTCTGGCTGCTTCAGCCCTTTGTTCACTCTGAAGCAGGCAACTTACTGATCACACTCAGATACTTAGTACGTAGCTGCTATCACACACCTACTATCATGCAGTCTCTGGGGAGGGTAGTCACAGGGTACATAAAAGTGTTCAAAACCCCCAGTGAATTAAAAATTACTTTAAACCCCTCAAATGAAAGAGAGGTCTCCAAAGCAGTGCAATGCTTCCTCATTTTAATGGAAATTTGTATTTGTCCCTTGTGGCGCAGATGGCTTGTTCCAGAATTCCTCCAGTTTTTTCAGCCTCATTTAATCTAAAGGGAATTGTCTCTAAAAATAATTTAGGTGCAGGTCCCCAGAGGACAATGCTGGTATTGCTTTGGGGACCTCTCTGCCACTCAGATATTTAAGTGGTTTGTTGAAAAAAACAAGAGAAGAAAGTTTGCAAGCAGCAACCACCAGCCATCCACATAAAAGATCATTTTAATACCAAGCATCATAATGACAGAACTATGAGAATATCGGTTGTATGTTAAAGTTTGGGTATTTGTATTCTCTCTGCTGCCAGTGAAACTTTACATGAGGCTCCTTAACATACAGCTTGACTTCACACTTTGTCACATAGCAATTACAGACACTTTTGTATCAGAGTGCGCCTTGTTCTCACCCAGAAACAAAGCAGGAGTTGGCAGGAGAAGCATCTGTGTCAGAGTAAGGGTTGGCAATTTGTCTTGAAACATGATCTGGTGAAACTCAAAGCACAAAGTGTGTTTACCAATGGTTGGGACAGTGTCTTAACATGGCATAACACATCTGCTCACAAATAGATCTCAGCTGGCTCGAACCACAAAATATTAAAGACAAAATACATTTTCTTATATCATCATTTGTGTTAATTTCCAGAAACATTTAGAAAAATGTTACATACAAAAAGATTGATTTACTAAGGAAAAGTCATGCAATTCTGATGCAATACAAAAGCACCACAGTGAAGAATAAAACATCAGCTTTTAACCTCTTGAATGCCAGAGGTTTGTAACATATTGTGAAGGAACACTATCTTTAGCTCTACAGAGGTTAAAAGCCCAATTTAAACCAATGGGAATGTTTTGTTGCAATATGCATCTGATTTGCTCCAGAACTTTACACAGTTTCCTTAGTAAATCAGTCCTACTATTAAAGGGATAGTAATACTTCATTTTAACTTTATTTTATTTTGTAGGCATTAAAAAAACATGAAGAATGATATAAGTCTTATCTCTCCAACCTTTATGGTTTATGAGATATTCACAAGCAAAGTTTCCCCTCCCGCCCCTTTTACCTACTGTAAACAATCTCTTCTCAGATGTGGAATGCAGTCCATAGACTGGACAGATAACAGAAGGGGACACTCTTATTCCTATAAAAACAATGAAGTCCCTGCCCCCCTTGACAAGTTTTTCAGGTTTTTCCCTTATCTTAATTGAAGATTGTCCCTCTCTACAGTCTACCTGGGCACCTCCCTTCTGCTCAAGCTGAACAATGTGACATCAGTAAAAGGGGAGGGAGGGGGACACTTTGTCATTGAATTACTCTGGAACTACAACTCTGAAAGAATTGAAATAACACTCTCCAAAGTCCAAATACTATGATTAATTAGAGCTGTTTTTATTATGAAACATTACTATCCCTTTAAGGATTCTAAGTTTTACATTTATCTTCTTAGATGTGATAGATATCTCTTATGTATTGATTCATAATGCATTGGAGACACCTCTAGCATCCAAGGGGGTAATAGGAATACAATGCAAGGAAGCAGGTTTCTCTTATACAAAACAGTAACATAGTAACATAGTTAATGAGGCTGAAAAAAGGCATGCTTCCATCAAGTCCAACCTATGCCATAAACACCCCTGTTGATCCAGAGAATGGCAAAAAAAAACCTCTGAAGTAATTTCCAATTTAGCCCCAAGTGGGTAAAAAAAATCCTTCCTGACAAATGGCAGCCATATATTTCCCTGGATCAACAACCTATCTACATTGAAGCCATCTGTCATAATTTTAATATTGTTCTGTGCTAGATAGGCATCCATTGCTTTTTTGAAAGCAGTTGCATTATCTGCAAGTATAGCATCCGGAGGCAAAGAATTCCATACCTTTACCACCCTTACAGTAAAGAATCCATGCCTTTGTTTTAGTCAGAAACACCTTTCCTCTAGTCTTAATGGATGACCAGTAAGTTCTGACATTCACTGACACAAAGATATGTGTTTCAATACCATAATAGAATTTCGGATATATGATATTGTATGTACTGTTTTTCAGCAGGCTGGAAGAAGTAATTTTTTTTTCACTATTCACTTCCTGCCAGGCTCTATTGTTTATCCATTTGCATACCAGAGAGCCATCCAACGATACCTCTCTGGTACTCAAAGGTTAAGACTAATGGTGAGCAAAATTTCTGCAACTGTTTGAGGATCGATTCTGATATTTGGAAAATTATAGTACCAAGCAAATTGGTTTAGAATAAAACTATGGGAAGAGAGAGAGAGAGAGAGAGAGAGAGAGAAGGAGACCGGAGCCTTCAGCAGTTATGTCATGCTGACAATCTAAGTTAATCCACTTAAATTGAGGCTAATGTACTAAGAAAGCCTACCTAGGAAATCTCAGGGTTTGAACATGAGAGTCTGGGTGGAATAGCCAAATTCTCAGGGTGAGAGAGTCCAGTACTTCCTACTATATGATCTACACCAGTAATTCTCAACATTAGTCCTTTGGACACACCAAAGGCTCATATTTTAAAGATACCTCTGGCTGGTCACAGGTGAGTAATCAGTGGCTTAGTAGTTTTTGATTGTGTAAGGTTGTACTTAATTAAGGATATCCTTAAAACCTGAACTGTTGGTGTGTCCTGAGGACTGAATTGATCTACACCAACTTAATGCCTTTTATATATTTCCTATTGGTACTCTTGGTACATCAGACTCACTCCTATTTTGGTCAGATGAATAAACCCAAGCCAGGAACCTAATCTGAACCTCACAGAAGGTATGCAAATTTACTCTCTTGTTTTTGTTGGGGGGTCCAGTAGGTGATCTCTGAGTGGTTAAAATGGCAAATGACATGTTAAACAAAAAGTGTTTCATTTTTAGAATAAATGCATTGCTTCCTTTGCTACACAAATAACACAACAACACACAGGGCCCGCTCATGAAATAAAAAGTGGAGGAATTCTTGGGCAAACAGTTACATAATTGGAAAACAATAAACCCAATAATCCCCACTGGTTTAATTGGGTATTTTAAATGGATAATAATGTTTCACAATAAAAGCAGCTCCAATCAATCTTCATAGTATTTGGGCCATGGAGAGTGTTATTCAATACTGTCAGAGTTGTTATTCAAGAGTAATTGAATGATAAAGTATCCCCCTCCCTCCTCTTTTACTGATGTAACACTGCTCACCTCAGAGCAGCAAGACTGCCCGAACGGATCGCAGAGAGGGACAATCTTCAGTGAGCAAAAGGAAAAACCTGAAAAACCTGTCAAGGGGGCAGGGATTTCCTTGCTTACAGTAAGAAGACTGTCCCTTGCTGTGAGCTGTCTCGTCTCAGGACCAGATTCCACATCTGAGGGAAGGTGGCTTACACTAGGTAAAAGGAGAAGGAGGGGGATACTTTATAATTCAGTTACTCTTGAACTACAACTCTGACAGTATTGAAATAGCACTCTCCATGGCCCAAATACTATGAAGATTACTTGAAACATTACTATCCCTTTAACTCAGTGAATGCTCCAAAGATCTCTGCATGGTGTGAATGGTTTGCTTCAAAATTACTCCAGTGTTCTTTTGAACAAATTACCCTATATATTCCATATCCAAGAATACATTTCACAGCTTACAAGCTAAGTACATAGAGTTCTTAAAATAAATCCAAATCCTCACTTACATACCATTTCACATCCCATTTGCAAACAATTAATCATGTGCCAGACCTTGATTCTTATTGTGTATGTGATAGACATTTAGAAGCCAACTGAGATAATTAAACCAACTGTGCAGGGTCATATTTACATCCTTAGGTGCCCTAATTTCTACCCATGGCTGCATCCACATTCCTCACATGACTCAGAGGACTTCTAGAATTGTTCAATTTATTCTTAGTGCCTCACTTTACTGTGACCTTAAACTTCCCCTAGTTCAGTAGTCAATTGTCAGCTCCCATCATCCCAACCAAACAACCAGATGGGAGCTGTAATCTTCAATAGCTAGAGGATCAACAATTGACTATCCCACTCTAGTTCTTCAAAGATGGCAAGTAAAATTACAGCATGTAATATTTCACACACATGCCTGCTGTGAACATTTTAATACAAGGAGGCTGAGACATCAGTGACATGGTATCTATTATTTAGTAGTCATCCTAACATGATCTATCTACTATCATATCAGCATGGGTCAACAATCACTCTACATTAAATTCAAACATGTTGCACAACATAAGTATGTTTCTACTGCATTCCTATATAGAATGAAATGAACCAAAACAACATGTGGAATATTGTAAGAAATCTGTTAAAACAAGTGATTCTGGACAAGCCAACTGTACTACAGAGGCCAAATAAATCTCCCATGATTAAACCAACTGTGAACTCCAAGGCAAATGCTACTCAGCATTAACTTTCCCATTATCTACCAGTAACCTCTTGGTGATCTACTGGTAAGAGTGATCAGCCTACTGGGTCCTCCTGTTCTAAAATTTACCCATACAACTAATGTAATATTCAATTGATGAAAATGAGGGAGTATTTATTTACAAGACTGTAACATATTAACCCTTTAAGTGCAATGTGTTGCGTACCCCTCTTGGCTTAAATTAAGGGTTAAATTAACATTTTTAATGGGGGGGTATTTTATTTTTAATTTGTCAAATTTTACAAATTTAAGTAAAGGATTTTATAACATTATACACAACTAGTTGAAGAGCCTGTGTACATGGGCCACAGTGCCACCCAGCAATGGCCGCGGTGCAGTCATGCACAGTAGAGACTGCCTGCGCCATGGCTGATATGGAGTGGGGCGCTCCGAATTCAGACTATAGTGGAGGCCTGTGATCGGAATTCGGAGCCCCTCTCCGTTATCAGCCGTGGCACGGGCAGTCTGTAGTGCTCATGACTGCAGCCCGGGCAGCCGTCTCTACTCTGCATGACAGCTTCTGACAAACAATTTAGTGAATTATTATATAGGATAAAATGAGGGAAACAACAAAAAAGGAAAAACTCTGTTATGATATTAATGTATTGGAAACCTTTCAGGCACTCAAAAGGTTAATTTAATTTGAGTTAAATGTAACAAATTGCACACTATTACATCGATTAACTAAGAATTTGCAAATATTCTCAAAAACACAGTAATTTCCTGCTGTATTTGCAATTTTCTTATTAATCAATGAGCAGCAGTAACTTTGTACTCATTTATCAATGAGTGAGTTCAATGCCCTCGGATACACCAAATCGTTCATGCCAGGTCATGGCCAACATATCCCATATTAGTGTGTGGGAGAGAAAATACATATGGATGAAATATCTCTGCATATGTTTTTATAAATGTAATATTGTATTACTTTTAACTCAGAACGTAATCCCCTAATTGTATCATGTTTTCTTGTGCACAATATACACAGCGCAGACTAAACAAAGAAAACTGACCTACTGATAACTGACCTAAAGATCTCTTTGCTGACACACTAATATATCTGGTTAGTTCTCTTTTCCATTACTGAATAAATAATAATAATAATAATAACAATAAAAATATAAATTATTCTTAGAAGTAATAGTAGTAAGTAGTAGTAGGTATTAATCTATATATCATGCATATATGTGAATGCAATAGAGTTCCCAACTAGAACATTCAAAGAAAATGGGGGAATTATAAGTTAACTCTTTGACTGCATTGCATACCCTTCTGGCAACAAATGGTTAAATCACAAGTATATTTTTGTCTGTCTATCTTTCGAGGGTTTAAAAGTCTCATTAAAATCAATGGGAATATGAAGAGTTTATTTTTCCATATGCTTGTCCCAGGACAATGTCCTCTTCAGCTTCCATCATAAGGCCTTAAAGGAGAAGAACACCTAAGTAATAGCTCCTACGACCAAAAAAGTATAATGCTCCCCTATGAATTTTGCCCTTAAATAGATGTAAATGGTTCATAAGGGCCAGTTGTCTTTATCACACTTTAAACAGACAGTTCTAGCAGCAGGCTATAACAGCTGTGAAATACACATAAATACATAAATACATTTAAAAATGCTGTACATGAATGTTTAATGAAGGGCACCTACAAATGTAAAATAAATAAATTAAATTTGTTTTAGGGGTGTTGCTGGGGTGGGGCTTTACCAATTATTTTTACGTTGCTTCATGACCTTTTGACACTTCTCTGTGTAATTGAATATATTGTTTATAGCAAAACCAAAGTATTTTATTTATACAGACTAATTTATAAACACATTTAGTGAAGATTAAACAAAAATTAATGTGAGTTTTATTGCTGTAGAGCAATGTGATACACACTGCACAGTCTGATGTTATACACTGGTATAGGGAAGAAGGACAGAGGGATTTGGGTCTCAAAGGTGGACTGTCCCCCCTAAAGCGGGGCACTTGGGAGATATGTAATTTTAAGTGACAGGTCCAGTTTGACATACAGAAATATACTTCAAGATTTCCAATATGAAAAAGGTTAGGACAAAGGAGGGGTTGGGTGGGGAACTTGAGAAAATAATGAAGAAGAGGGCAGTCAGTTGGCGTTATAGGAATCAGAGGACAAACTGGTAGTGTTATAAGGATCAGCTCAGAGAAATTCTCAGTCCTCAATGACCTCATTCTAAACAGGAAATTACTGAAAATCCTTGTCTAAATCCAAGTAGATATCAGGGATGGTGTGCTTTATCAGTTAAAATGACAGTGAACCTGCTTTATTGCCTATACTTTTTGTAGAAGAAAAACACACCCTGAACTCAATGTCAGTGTGTTGAACTAATGCTTCCCAGCACTGATCTTCCACACAAAGATACAGACATTTCAGGGATTTTCCACCTCTTCTCAATATGTGTAATGTCTCCACTAAATAGGAAATCAATCTATTTTGTATCCCTCCTCCTTCCAGCTTCCTGAAAGTCCTGAACTCTCGCATGGACCTGACATCATTGCTTGCATTCACACTCTAAGCTGGTACAGAGCTGACAACCAGGGCAACATGTCAATAACAAAACATATTGTATTCACTTTTATTAACCTTTTGAGTACCAGAGAGATCACAAACCTCAGCAGATTGGTTGTTACCCAACATCCTGTCCCACCTGGAACATCAGCTGCCTGCCACTGTTGACCCTAATATTTATGAGCTGTGTGCATGGATGTCCAGTTCAGAGTAGCTTTTCGTTGCTATGTCACCACCGTCACCATCCAATAGAGTCAGTACAATTGTTTTACGGGACGTGCTTGTGGGAGATAACTGGGATCCTTCCTTTTAGGGTTGTCTTGGTGATGTCTGTTGTTTGGAAATGTCTTCATTTCTTTAGGGGAAGGAGGAAGAAACTGCTTTACACAATGAAAGAGAGTCATTTACTGCATGTGGAGGGACAGCAGGATTGAGTACAAAAATTGACATTGTCCCATGTAAATTGGGACAGTTGGAAGCTATGCAACAGTAGGACTAGTATATAGTTCCCTGTTTATTCCTGAGTTGATTTACCAATACTTGCTGTTATTGCTACACTAATAATACAAGAACCATTAAACTGTGTCAAATCCAAGATTATAGTTGTCCGGGATCTTAAAATACATCCAAATCCTCACTTAAATACCAGTGCATATCCCTTTGCAAACAATTGATCATTTTCCAGACCTTAATTCTTATGGTGTTCTTGATGGAAATTCTGCAACCGTTAGAAATAATTAAACTAACCTATCCTGTTAACAACAACATTGTTTTGTTACATATATATACATGCACACTAATTGGACAGCATAAGAAGATCTATGAAATTTAGGAAGTGTGAAAATGAACAGCTATCATGGCATAGCTACCTTTTGTTAAGTCAACTCTTGATGTAGTAGTTCAAGGATAAGTAACCTAGGGCTCTTCAGCTGTTGAAGACTATAATTCCCCTCATCTCTGACTAGCTGAAAATTGTAATCATCAACAAGCAGGAGCTTCTGGTTGCCCATCCCTAAAATAAAGGCTGCATTGTGCAGGCTAAGAGACAGTTTGGGGGGGTCATAAAATCACTGCACTTCTGTTTTTGCAGCTTCCACAGAATGAGTAAGGCTTGGGATCTTAATGTACCATCCTACACTATCATTACAGTAAATAAGAGTAGCCCTGCATTAATAAAAACCAAGACAGGAGTCTTGTTTATCACTTATTTATCCTTTCCTCACAGACAGACATGGAGCTCAATTTTCTGGTTCCTCAAGTAGCTGATAGGAGTTTTTTTGGGCTGAATGCTGCTAATTACTGTACTGGCTCTCAAAGGAAGACATTTAATGATAATACTAGGTCTGACCTTATAATAAGTTATGATTGTTAGTCTTTAAATGGATAGTAATGTTTCATAATAAAAGCAGCTCTAATTAATCATCATAGTTTTTGGACTTTTGAGAGTGTTATTTCAATTCTGTCAGAGTTGTAGTTCAAGAGTAATTCAATGATAAAATATCCCCCTCCCACCCCTTTTTCTGATGTAACACTGCTCAGCTTAGAGCAGCAGGGAGTGTCCAGGTAGATTGCAGAGAGGGACAATCTTCAATTAAGATAATAAAAAAGCTGAAAAACCTGTCAAAGGGGGCAGGGTTTTCATTGTTCTCACAGTAAGAATATTGACCCTTGATGTGAACTGATACCACATCTGAGGAGTGGGGGCTTACACTAGGTAAAAGGGGTGGGAGGGCAAAACTTCATCATTCAGTTACTCTTGAACTACAATGCTCACAGTAATGAAATAACACTATGGCTCAAATACTATGAAGATTAATTGGAGCTGCTGTTTTCATGAAACTTTACTAACGCTTTAATACTGATTGCTGTCCATTAGATTTATTATATAAATCTTCAGGATTCATTTCCTTTTCATACAGAATTTCCATGTAATTAAAGTACCTAAAGGAAATTCCACTTATTACCACCATATCATGGTCTTAGCTGTTACTTTTAATGACTTAGATTAAGCTCATTACCAGATGTTGGTTATTAATAATGTCACATTGGTTCTCATCACTGACATCTTTAAGCAGACCAACATAAAGGTTATTTTTAAATACAGAGGTATTGAATCTATACAACAACATTTTTTTGAATGGTATTCTATTTAATATTACATTATTAATTCATTTAAGATCTTTGTAGTTCCCTAACACTTATTTTCGCTTGAAACTAAGGATGCTTTCTTATTCAAGAAACTAAATGTGTTGTGTTCTTCTTGTGTTTAAACAAGGAGATAAATCTTACTGCACCTATTTGTCTGAGACAAGAAAATATGCACAGTCCTGAAAATAAATTAAGATTTAACAATTGTCTAAATATAACTTTCCTGCCCTAATTGTACTGAGATATAGATCCTTCTGTGACAACATGAAATCTTTTATGTCATTTTGCACAAAGCAGTCCTCGTAACATTTATATGTAAAAGTTACATAAAATTAAATAAGACATATTCTCATTGCATCTGATAGATTTGTAAAATCATCACAAAGTTAACCAAACTAAGTTTATTTTTTATTGGAAATACTTCTTCCACAGACCATTTCCAAATACTTAGTTTGATGTTATTTAATTCTCCTGAGGTTTTATCCTGAAAATGTGTTGAGAACAGTAAACCTTGAAAGGATGAAGTTTCTTTTCCAGTTGAGAATAGTGCATTCCATAGTCATGTCAATGGTCTATTTGAGAGAAGCCCTAGAGTTGAAGACCACACCATGAACTGATGCCGTCTTTGCGTTCTAAGTTCTTTTTACCTTTGCGCTCTTCAGTTATAATAGTTGCCTGTTACTGGTTATGAAGAGCAAGGGGCCTGTGTGTCATCTGAATGCCATTACTTCTTTATTCACTATGAACAGAGCTAAAGTGTTAAGTTTTGGTCTTGATTGAGCTTTCTTCCAACTGTTTGTGTGTGTGAAACAAGCTCTCAACGTGTTGGGAAGAAGTAGCCTTTTACCAATATTACACCCACTCTCATTCTATAGTGCTTCTTTAGCATAGGGTGTGAAAGGTCATTTCATGAGATTGGATAGGCCTACTCAACCAATTACAGTGCTACAGTGTTTCAACAAAGAGATCTTTTGGTCAGTAACAAAAGATTTTACAGGCCTCATCTAAAGACATGAAAAAAGCATTCAAACCAAGAGCTAGCCTGGATTTAAATGGTTTGCACTTACTTTACTTTAACTCATTCTGTACTGAGCCTCCACAATTTGCTGTGTGGCTTATAATTGCAATATTAAATAATAAAGTAGGATAATTCAGATATCAATGCTTTAGAAATTTTTTCCAATAAACAGTTTTGAAATGTCAGGAATCTTTTCATTTGCTGTAAAATACAATGTAAACACACATCATCCATGTAAAAATAAAACTAGATAGGGAAGAAAATGGTAAATGGCAGACACGCACATGTACATATATATAAATATATATATATTTTTTTTATGTATTCATTTTTTTCAGGGTGACACGGCAGGGGTCCACCTTGATGGATGGATTTTTTTTTTAGTCACATAACTGCACATACAATGTCTGTCACCCCAAGCGTTGTTCCTCTGTTCTCAGGTGACACATACTTGTTCTTCCACTGTCCACTGGTCATTCATCAGCTGGTTCATGTCTATGTTGTTATTATTAAAATCATGGACCATGCTCTTAATTTTAATATAATAGTGGAAGTAGCTCAATAATTCCTACACAGAACAAAAAAAGAGGAAAGTGGACTCCTCAAAAGGCCTTGGTTTCTCACATGTCACATATTAGCTGGTGTTGAATAAAATGAACAAGAGCCCCCCCCAAAGCCGTACCGTTAAGTATTCTGTCCTTACTAATAGCATTGATCATACAAAAGGTCTAGCACGTTCAATGTTCAATATCACTAGGTAGGGACTTTAAGTTTAAGCTGGGTATGGAGTAGAGGTTTACTCTCTTGCAAGGCATGTAATACATTGCAGCAGTTTAGGACCATCCTAAAATCAGCATTTCTTTCATAGTTTAGGATTCAGAGAGAAATAAAGTAGCAATTACATTTAGAACATGAGCAAAGCAAGATACATTTACCATATCTTCTGTTCTCAAGGCATCTTCTATATCGTACCTATAAGGCTTATATGCCCAACATTTCCTTTCTTCCCTAAACATAAACCATTACCCTTTTTAATTTCAGAAATCTAGTGCAAACACATGCACACACACATTTAACTCAGAAACCTAGACAAGCATGGGTTTGGCCTTAAACTGGATGCTGCAATGCAAACATACCCCATTATACCCACTCTCTTCCCCAAACTCATGGTAGCCATGTGAAATCTGTGGCTGAACACTCTCCCCATGGAAATGACCACAGATGGTAAATTCAACAAGCCTGGCAGTAACCACAATTTGCACAATGCAATATTTTCTTAGGCCAACGCCTGTGCTATTTGATCTCTGGAGGGTGTGGACAATCTCATCACTAGGTACTGGGAAGTCCATCTCCCCAAATATACTAAGAGAGCATGAAAGATGGGATGGGGGACAATAAATAAAATAATTATCCAAGTAATGCAATATAAACTGGGACCCTGCCCTGTCTTCCCCCACCCAGCCTATCAATTAACTGAAAGCTTGAAGTACATGTAAGAAACACTTATCTGTGTAGTACCTTAAACCCTCATTTCCACTTAAAAAAAGCCTTGCGGCTAGACAAACTCGCTTGTTACACCAATGTGCGGTCACTGGTTTGCTCCAAAGCCTATCGGCTATACAATCCTGTGTTAGTCCCAGCGTGCGGACGCTGGTTTGCTCCAAAGCCTTGCGGCTATACAGACTCGCTTGTTACACCAGTGTGTGGTCACTGGTTTGCTCCAAAGCCTATCAGCTATACAATTCTGTGTTGGTCCCAGCGTGTGGACGCTGGTTTGCTCCAAAGCCTTGCGGCTATACAAACTCGCTTGTTACACCAGTGTGCGGTCACTGGTTTGCTCCAAAGCCTATCAGCTATACAATTCTGTGTTGGTCCCAGCGTGCGGACGCTGGTTTGCTCCTAAGCCTTACGGCTATACTAACTCGCTTGTTACACCAGTGTGCGGTCACTGGTTTGCTCCTAAGCCTATCGGCTATACAATTCAGTGTTGGTCCCAGTGTGCGGATGCTGGTTTGCTCCAAAGCCTTGCGGCTTTACGATTCCCCTGTTAGTCTCAGTGTGTGTACACTGGGTTGCTTACGATCCTGTCAATATGCCATTACCATCTGACTGCTGCTACTATCTCTGGGCTGCCCTGCCCAGTATTGGTAAGGCCGGTAGAACCTTTTGCCACATTCCATCTGAGGTTGCCTTACCCAGTATTGGCAGGGCCGGTAGAGCCTACATTATGAATCTATTGAGGCTGCCTTGCCCGGTAATTTGGTAAGGCCGGTAGAACCGTTATGCGATTCCATCTGCAGGTTGCCTTACCCGGTATTGGCAAGGCCGGTAGAGCCTAACATTCTATTACTTCAGACTGTCCTGTCCGGTATATTGACAGGACCGGTAGAGTCTGCCTTCTGTCTTGTTATATTCTGAATATATCTGTATGTATGTGATTGCCATCCTACGTTATCAATTTATTATTTCAATAAAATTGATTTTTACCTAAAACTTGTGTCTGAGAGTCATAATAAACCATGACAGTACGGAAGGGCCATGACCTCAGACAGCAAAGGTGAAGGTAACGCACAGAATATCCATTGGAGGATGGATGTGCACGAGCAACGTTTGGATCAGTTGGCAGTTGCAATTCAAACGATCCTTGAACGCACGGTACTTGCTGACAAATCTAGCTCTAGTCCGGTGGTCTCGCCAAGTCAGACACCGGAAAGTGATACCAGACCCCTAGGGGGTACTGTTAAAGGGTTAACGGCTTCTGCACCCTTGCCGCTAAGATATGATGGTGACCCTAGTCTCTGCAGAGGGTTCATCAACCAACTCGAAATCTTTATGGAATTGACGGCACACGCATTTCCCAATGATCGTAGTAAAGTGGGGTTCACGATATCATTGCTCACTGGCAGAGCTTTGGCTTGGGCTAACCCCTTGTGGGAGAATGCTAAACCTTGTACTAAGAACTTTAGAGAATTTGTGCAATCCTTTCGAAGAGTGTTTGAGCCTCCTGGTAGAACCACCTCTGCTGCCAAACGCCTTATGGAGATACATCAGGGCAGGTGTACAGTGGGCGACTATGCCATCGAATTCCGCACATTGGCAGCAGAGGTAGGTTGGAATAACGAGGCATTATTGGCAGCTTTTTCTCAAGGCCTGAATGACCACATTAAGGACGAAATCGCTGCTAAAGATCTACCTATTGATCTAGATGACTACATTGAGTATGTTATGATAATTGACTCCAGAATACGTGAGAGATCAATTGCCAGAGATCGTAAGATACGGTCAAAAAATAATGAGCCTAGTAGCATGTTTTGCCCACCCATCCCTCCCCTGGCATTGAAGTCTAGTGAACCTGTACGGGACACAAGTGAACCTACGCAAATAGGCTTCACTAGACTAACCAAGGCTGAGAGACTATATCGCAAAAGACAAGGGTTGTGTTTATACTGCGGTAAAGAAGGGCATTTGCTAAATTCCTGTCCGGTACGTCCGGGAAACGCACACACCTAGGGTACCTCGGGGGACAGGCCCTAGGTGGTGTACAATCGTCCCCATGCACAACCTGTTCGACCCGCTACAATCTGGCTTTCGCACTGCTCACTCCATTGAAACCGCTCTCACAAGAGTGGTCAAGAATCTACATATTGCTAAATCACAAGGTCACTATTCTATCCTTATCCTTCTTGATCTCTCCACTACTTTTGACACTGTTGATCATGCACTTCTACTCCAAATTCATCACTCCTAAGGAATCCGTAACTGGACCGACTATCCTCATATCTAACAGATCCTTCAGTGTCTCCTCTGCCACCTCTTCATCGTCTCCTGTCCACCTCTCTGATGGTGTTCCTCAAGGTTCTGTTCTAGGACCGCTTCTGTTTTCTCTTTACACAATAACACTTGTGATCTTATTAACTCATTTGGTCTCAAATATCACCTCTATACAGATGACACCCAGATTTACTTATCTGCATCTCGACTGACTTCTGATATCCAGGCTAAAGTCACAGATTGCCTCTCAGCCATCTCAGACTGGATGGCTCATAGGCTCTTCAAGCTCAATATGTCTAAAACAGAGCTAATATTCATCCCACCCAGGTCTGGTGCAGTAGTGCCCTTCCAGGTGACTGTGAATTTGCTAAAATCCATCGCTTCCTTTGCTCCTCCACAGCCAAAATTCTGACACAAGCACTCATCATTTCCCGCATGGACTACTGTAACCTTCTTCTCTCTGGCCTTCCTGCATCCCATCTCCATCATCTTCAATCCATACAGAATGCTGCAGCCCAAATTATCCTATTGTCAACTAGGTTTTTCCCTGCCCCCCTCGTCCTCAAATCTCTCCAGTGGCTGCCTATAAACCTTCAGATCTCTTACAAAATTCTGCTTGTTTCATTCAAAACTCTTCTCACCTCTACCCCTTCCTACATTTCCACTCTGATCTCCCGCTATACCCCATCCCACCACTTACGATCAACCAATAACAATGTTCTCTTAGCTCCTTTTGTGTCTACAGCCCTCTCACATATCAAACCTTTTTCTCTCATTGCTCCTTATCTGTGGAACGCTCTACCTCCCACTCTGTGCCATTGCACCTCTCTAATAGTCTTCAAATCACGATTGAAACTACACTTCCTTAACAAAACTTAAACATGTTACATGGCAGTCACTTTGTATAACTTAGACTCTTTATAAATTATTTACTTTATGTTCCCTATCCTAATTAGTAGGGATGGGCAAAACTTTCCGCCTCAAACTGAAATCAGCTAAAAATGGCACTTTCCAATTGGCGAAAAATTTCCAGTGAAAAATGCCAATTTTCTGCTTTGTTCACCCATTGAAATCAATGGGAACATAGAAGTTATACACAACACATTACAAATAATATTTCATTTCCCAAAGGCACAGTATAAAAGGGGCATGATGGAGCCTGTGTTGGTGGGGTGTGGGGAAAGAATCAGTTGAACAGGTGATGATTTTTGGGGGGTTGTTTTCTGGGATTGGGGGACACTTAAAAAAGAAATTCAAAATAAAATAAAACCCATAAGACATGGTATACAGGGGTCTGAAGAAGGTGTCTGTGTTGGTGAATGAATGGATAATTTGAACAGGGAATTTGTTTTGGGGGGGTTTCTTGACTGTTATTGGGGTGGCAGTTAATAAAAAAATAAATCAATAAAATAAAATAGGACATTTGTATTTAAAGTGACAGAGACAGGAACCCTAACATAAGCTGCCACTGGGGTGGACTGTTACTTGACTTGATAGAGCATTTTGTAGAGGATAATTTGTTTGATTTGTTGTTAGGGGCCTTTGTAGGACATAGAATTATTAGAGGCCCAAGCCCTGAAGAAACATTGATTTGTAGGACTTAAGCTTGTTTGGCACAAGCTCTGAGGGGACATTGATTTGTAGGACTTAGGCTTGTTAGAAACAAACCCCCCAAAAATTGTTTTTTGTAGGACTAGTTTGTTTGTTTTTTGTTTTTTTAAACACAAGCCCTGAGAAAAAAATAAAAATGCCCTACTGGCCTAGTGCCAGCAGGTCATGTTGGCCAGTGGCCACTGTCAAATGTCCTCCTGAGTCCTGAGTTGCAACTGCTGTTCGTACTGCTTCTGCTGAGCTGTTTAAGCAGCAAGATGATTAGGCAGCTGAAAGGGAATGGGATCAACAATAGAAGTAACATGGAAGATGGATGATGAAGGTTCCATTTGCCACGGCTGGCTCCATTGATGCGCCTGAGGCAGTAGCAGCAGAATAAGTAGCCCCTAGTATTTGTGGAGAAAACAACAAGTTGGCCATTAAATCTTCTCCACCTGACCTTCCTCCAAAATCAACATGGGTGTGTTGTTGTTAGTATATATTTTTTCCCTTGAGAGCAGGATCAGTGGGTCTCCTCAGCAACTGCAATGTGCACATTATGTGTTTGGTAAATAACATCTGGGTGCACAACTGTATCCAAACACCATGACACCCAAAATCAAGTACTGCCGCTGTCACTGTACCCCTTTTCCACACCCGCTAAGGACACATGGCATCTTGCTGACAGTTTAATAGTAGTGATGAACCCTATTTGCCACCATCTTAGCATATTCTGCAGGATGGAATCTCCTCAGATGCTGCTTGATGCACTGATTGCAATTCTCCTCCACCACACTGGCATGTGTGGTCAGTGCACCACACAGTGTGCAACGGGTAGAGACGAACTGCCACATCCTAACATCAACAGAGTGACTATCATTTGGCTGGGGAGGTAATGAACGGGGAGGATTGGCAGAAGATGTAGTTACCCTATAAGGTGATGGCGAGCTAGTTGTTTCACTCGTCCTGGAACTTCCTGTCTCTGCCTGGGTTGTTCTATTCCTCCTCCTCTTTGATCTCCGCCTCACCTCTTGTTGCCTTTCTGGTGAGTCAGGGACAGCAAAAGCAGTGCTTGATTTCTGAGGTGGGTGTTTGACTTTAACATGTTTGGAGTAAATGTCATGGTTTCTGTGTTTCATGTGTGATATGAGGGTGCTTGTGCCAAGGTGTGTTCCCTCCTTTCCTCTTTTCACTGACTTGTCACAAATTGTACACAGTGCCGTTGCTGATGACTGTACTGTGCCTGCCCCAACAGAAAAATAGTCCCACACATATGATGACCTCAGAGGGAAGGGGAAAAGTGGAGAAGAATGGCCTCTTTCTTCTTGTCCTCCACGTTCCCCTTCATTGTCTGTAGCAGTGGATAATGTTGCTGCTGTTTCTGCTACTGCCTCAGAGTCAGCCCTGCAACTAGGATCAGGAGTGTTGATACTGCTGGCAAGTGGAACCTGTCCTAGTCCCACATCGCTTATTGACACCATTCCCACTGTGTCCACGGTGGTCTGTGGCACGCTAACCTGCTCCTCAGCATCCTGCAGCCCTTGCATTTCAGCATCAGAAGGAATTAGAACAGTTGCATATTCCACTAATTCCAAGATGTCCTTGCTAGTGGTGGTGTTGATGCCCATCCTCATTCCTGTCTCCCATTTCTTCTCAGTTTTTGCTAAAAAGGCCATCAATGTCTCTTCCACCCCAGCTTCTCCAGCATCATCATCACCTCCACCACCAGTCCCTACATGCTGTTGTTGCTGCTGCTGTATTACACACATCTCACTGCTGCTTGGAGGAGATGACGAGCAATGTGACAGAGGGTCCCCTAATGTCACACTTGTCATTGCCTTTTGACCTGAAGAAGAAGGCAGACTAGCACTAGCAGAAATAGCAGCAGGCACAGACAGCTGATCTGTGCTCCTGCTGGTGGTGGTGGTATTAATTCTCAGCCTGCTCTCCTCCCCCAACACCAGTTCTGGACTCTTCAGGTTCATGTTCCACCTGGACACTGTAGTGAAGAGAAGGGGAGGACTCCCAGTCCCATGGTCAGGAGAATGGTGTGGGCTCCCTTGACCGCTAGTCTGAATGCAGTGAAATGTTTCCCCTACCTCTCCAGCTGCTTCACCATTACTGCTACTACTAACACCAACCACATCAAATTCCACCGCAGAGTCTTCCTCCTCAGTCTCACAGTCACTAGTAATATCAGGATTTTGTTGATTACACCCTCCTTCACTCCTAAGGCTAATAAGCTGCTGGACCTTAGTAGCAATAGTACTAGCAGGGGCAGGACTGCTTTGGAATGGCAAGTGTGATTTAGGGTCCCTTGCTGTCACACTTGTCATCATTTTCTCCTCCACCCCGAGTACTACAAGAAACACTAGCAGTAGGCAAAGTATTGATAGCAGCAGGTTCAGCACTGACAGCAGGTTCAGCACCTGCAGCAGGTTCAGTACTAACAGCAGGTTCAGCACTGGCAGCAGGTTCAGTACTAGCAAGAGGTACAACACTAGTGGCTGCAGTTACAGAAGTGGTGGCAATGGCAGCAGGAGCAGCATGTCTGGCAACAGGTACAACACTAGTGGCTGCAGTTACAGAAATGGTGGCACTGGCAGCAGGGGCATCACATCTGGCCACAGATACAACACTAGTGGCTGCAGGATCAGAAATGGTGGCACTGGAAGCAGGGGCAGCATGTCTGGCAACAGGTATAACACTAGTGGCTGCAGGATCAGAAATGGTGGCATTGGCAGCAGGGGCAGCGTGTCTGGCAACAGGTACAACACTAGTGGCTGCAGTTATAAAAATGGTGGCACTGGCAGCAGGGGCAGCATGTCTGGCAACAGGTACAACACTAGTGGCTGCAGGATCAAAAATGGTGGCATTGGCAGCAGGGGCAGCACGTCTGGCAACAGGTACAACACTAGTGGCTGTGGGATCAAAATGGTGGCACTGGCAGCAGAGGCAGCATGTCTTGCAGCAGGCACAGGCAGCTGACCTGTCCTGCTCTCACTATCCTTTTCTCCCTTCTTTCCCATTCCCTTTTCTCCTTCCTTCCCTTTTCTCCCTTCCTTCCCATTCCCTTTTCTCCCTCCCTTCTTATTAAATTCCCCAAGATCCCTTGGGGTGATTTAGGGGGACTGGACAGCATTGGTTGAGTACTGCTAGTCATGTCCTCCTCCTCCTCCTGAGACTCAGTGTACACATAATAAGGGTCCTTCCAGTTCCTCTTTTTGCTGCTCATAGTGATAGGAGTCACTATGAGCCTCTCCTGCCTCAATTTTTTCTAAATATCAGAAGAGAACAGCACAGCACATCTATCTTGCTCTGTAGCTACTTCAATTTTGTCTGCCTTCAGTAAAAACGTCACGTTTAGTGATGAGCGAGCACCCCAATGCTCGGATGTTCGGGTGCTCTGACCGAGCACCCCCTGAGGCTCGAGTGCTCGGCCGAGCACCCGAGCCCCATTGAAGTCAATGGGAGGACTCGAGCATTACACCAGGCACCCCCTGCTCTGATGAGGGGAGGGTGCCTGGTCCATAGGAAAAGGGCAGAAAAAGATGGAAACACTACAGAAATGGTTCAGGGACAGCATAGGGAGGATGTCTGGATGCACCTTGGACTCCAACATCGCTGCTGGGAACGATCTTTCGCCCGTAGTACGCCATTTTTACAGACTGACCGTAAAACACACAAAAAGGAAAATAAAAACGACTTTAGGCGAAAAATTGTTACCAAACAGTATTTGCTGTATATTTACTTGTATATCATCTGCAAATTCTCCCAAAAATTTCATCGATTTTCTGAAGTGAGGCCATGATTAAGAGGGAAACGTGCGCAGAGGCAAATTATCCCAAAAATTTCCTTGATTTTCAGAACTGAGGCCATGATTAAGAGGGAAACGTGCGCAGAGGCAAATTCTCCCAAAAATTTCCTTGATTTTCAGAACTGAGGCCATGATTAAGAGGGAAACGTGCGCAGAGGCAAATTCTCCCAAAAATGTCCTTGATTTTCAGAACTGAGGCCATGATTAAGAGGGAAACGTGCGCAGAGGCAAATTCTCCCAAAAATTTCCTTGATTTTCAGAACTGAGGCCATGATTAAGAGGGAAACGTGCGCAGAGGCAAATTCTCCCAAAAATTTCCTTGATTTTCAGAACTGAGGCCATGATTAAGAGGGAAACGTGCGCAGAGGCAAATTCTCCCAAAAATTTCCTTGATTTTCAGAACTGAGGCCATGATTAAGAGGGAAACGTGCGCTGAGCTGACCATCTAAAACATTATGGGTGAGGGTCTGCTGCAGAGCTGACCATCCTAAACATTATATGCGAAGGCCCGCTAGTGAGCTGACGCTATAAAACATTATATGAGAGGGCCCGCTAGAGAGCTGACCCAATAAAACATTATATGAGAAGGCCCGCTGGTGAGCTGACCTATATAAAAATTGTCAAACAGGGCCCGCTGGTGAGCTGACCCTATATAAAAATTATATCACAGGGCCCGCTGGTGAGCTGGCCCTATATAAAAATTATAGCACAGGGCATATGGAAGAGGAGGAGGAGGATGAGAAGATTAAGAGTCAACCATATACCCGTTTTTTGGGTGGAAGGGGTGAATGGGAATACAGAGTATTCCCATCATTGTAAATAACATATATAAAGTGAGTTTATGTTCCCCCGGGGCTTTCCTCCAGTGGAGTGGAGAAGTCAGGGGAAATCCAGGCCTTGTTCATTTTTATAAGTGTCAACCTATCAGCATTGTCGGTGGAAAGGCGGATACGCTTATCTGTTATGATGCCACCAGCAGCACTAAATACCCGCTCAGACAGAACGCTGGCGGCAGGGCAGGCCAGCACCTCCAAGGCGTAGAGTGCCAGTTCATACCACGTGTCCAGCTTGGACACCCAGTAGTTGTAAGGCACAGAGGGATCATTGAGGACGCTGACACGGTCTGCTACGTACTCCTTCACCATCTTCCAAAACTTTTCCCTCCTTGTGACACTAGGCTGCGCATCAGGGTGAGGGTGCTGGCGGGGTGTCATGAAGGTGTCCCACGCCTTGGAGAGTGTTGCCCTGCCTTTCTCGGAACTGCTGTGTGCTCCCCTTTTCTCCCCTTCTCTGTTGGCCAAGGTAGCACGTACTCTGCCGCCAGCGTTGTCAGATGGAAAATTTTGGAGCAATTTTTCGACAAGAACCTTCTGGTATTGCACCATTTTGCTTGTCCTCTCCACCGGAGGAATGAGAGATGAGAAATTCTCTTTGTAGCGGGGGTCCAGAAGGGTGAACACCCAGTAATCCGTGTTGTTTAAAATGCATATAACGCGTGGGTCACGGGAAAGGCAGCCTAACATAAAGTCAGCCATGTGTGCCAGAGTACCAACAGTCAAGATTTCGCTGTCCTCACCAGGAGGATGACTCTCAATATCCTCATCCTCTTCCTCCTCTTCTGCCCACCCACGCTGAAGAGATGGAACTAAAGTTCCATGGCTACCCTCTGTAGCGGAGGCAACCGTGTCTTCCTCCTCCTCCTCCTCCTCCTCCTCCGCCTCCTCCAATTGTCGCTGAGAAGACGAAGTGAGGGTGCTCTGGCTATCACCTTGTGTAAGCTCTTCCTCCCCCATTTCCACCTCTTCCACATGCAAAGCGTCGGTTTTAATTGTGAGCAGCGAGCGTTTCAGTAGACACAGAAGTGGGATGGTTACACTGATAATAGCGTTATCGCCGCTCACCATCTGTGTCGATTCCTCAAAATTGCGTAAAACCTCGCAGAGGTCTGACATCCATTCCCACTCCTCACTTCTGATTACAGGAAGTTGAACGGAGAGGCGACGACCGTGTAACAGCTGGTACTCCACTACTGCCCTCTGCTGCTCACAAAGCCGGGCCAACATGTGGAAGGTGGAGTTCCAGCGCGTGCTCACGTCACACAGCAGCCGGTGAGCTGGCAATTGTAAGCGCTGCTGCAGCTTCAACAGGCCGGCCGAAGCTGTAGATGACTTACGGAAATGTGCACACACGCGGCGCACCTTGGTCAAGAGATCATGCACATTGGGGTAGGTTTTTAGAAATCGCTGCACCACTAAATTAAATACATGCGCTAGGCATGGTACGTGTGTGAGCTTGCCGAGCTCCAAAGCCGCCACCAAGTTACGCCCATTATCACACACAACCATGCCTGGTTGCAGGTTGAGTGGCGAGAGCCACTGCTCGGTCTGGTGACTAATCCCCTGCAACAGCTCTGAGGCCGTGTGCTGTTTGTCCCCAAGGCAGATCAGCTTCAGCACGGCCTGTTGACGCTTCCCCACTGCAGTGCTACACTGCTTCCAGCTACTGGCTGATGGGGGAGTGGCGGTGTGTGTAGAGAATTCGGAGGTGGAAACGGAGGAGGAGGAGCCAATAACGTAGGTGCTGGTGGAAACCCTGATGGAGGTAGGGCCCGCAATCCTCGGCGTGGGTAGCACCCGTGCCATCCCAGGGTCCGAGTCGCTCCCAGCCTCCACGACATTCACCCAGTGTGCCGTCAGGGAAATGTAGCGTCCCTGGCCACAAGCACTTGTCCATGTGTCAGTCGTTAAGTGGACCTTCCCAGTAACTGCGTTGGTCAGGGCACGGGTGATGTTACGGGACACATGGTGGTGTAATGCGGGGATGGCACACCGGGAAAAGTAGTGGCGGCTGGGGACCGCGTACCGAGGGACAGCTGCTGCCATCAGGCTGCGGAAGGACTCAGTGTCCACAAGCCTAAATGGCAGCATTTCGATGGCCAGTAATTTTGAAAGGTGTGAGGTTAGTGCTATGGCCTGTGGGTGGGTGGCTGGGTACTTTCTCTTGCGCTCAAATGCCTGGGGTAACGACATTTGGACGCTGTGCTGGGACAGGGAAGTGGATGTGGTCGCTGATGGTGCTTCAGATGGTACAGGTGCAGGGCGGGAGGTATGCGGGCCTGCGCCTTCGACAGGCGATTGGCCGGCACCGAAAACAGGGGAAGAGGAGGCAGTGGTGTGGCCTGCAGACACAGATGGGCGATCCAGGCGTTCCTCCCACTTACTACGGTGCTTGGATGCCATGTGTCGGATCATGCTGGTGGTGGTGAGGTTTCTAGTGTTCATGCCTCGGCTCATTCTGGTGTGGCACAGGTTGCAAACTACAATTCTTTTGTCGTCCGCACTTTCCTTAAAAAAACGCCATACCGCGGAACACCTACCCCTTGGCAAGGTAGATTTACGCAAGGGGGTGCTCCGTGGAACATTTGCGGGCCGGTTTGGTGCGGTCCGCCTTCTTTCTGTAGCCACACCACTGCCTCTTCCAGCCTGTTGCGGTGCTGCAGATGGCTCACCCTCAGGACTGCTGTCATCGCTCGGCTCTACACCTTCCCAGGTGGGGTCAGTCACCTCATCGTCCACCAAGTCCTCCTCCACTTCCTCACTCTGATCATCCTCCTCAAGTCTTGATCCCACCACATACTCAGTCATTGACAACTGTATAACATTCTCCTCAACAAGGTCTTGAGACGGAAATAGTGGTTGATTTAATGGCAACTGTGTCTCATCATCATCATCATCATCATCCACTACTTCCTTTGACCTTAAATGCCGTTCACATCTGTCATCTTCTTGTGATTGGGTAGCCTCTAGAGGTTGTGAATCAGGGCACAAGATGTCATGTTCCTCTGCAAGCGTGCTTGGAGAGAGGGTCAAATGAAGGATTGGTGATGAGACGAGCTCATCACTATATCCCAGTGTGGGATCACTTCTTTGACCAGACCGTGTATGGTGGGAGGAAGGATGATCAGAGTGAGGATTATGTTGACCAGACTCTTGGCTACTGAGAGTGGACTTGGTGGAAGACAGGGTGGTGCTTAACCGACTGGAAGCAGTATCAGCTGTCATCCAACCGACCACCTGTTCGCACTGGTCGGACCTCGAGAGTGATGTCCTGCGACGCCCTGTGAAATCAGACATGAAGCTAGGTATGGTGGATGTCTTTCTTTCTTGTGCTCTGGCACCAGGCACAGTTTCTCCGCGTCCTGACCCGCGCCCTGAACTTTCAGGATCACGTCCACTTCCCCGTCCCTTTTTACCCGCCTTCTTCATCTTACACGATATATATGACTTTAATATATATGAGTTTGAAAACTTAACAGTATTTCTTACTATTCTGCAACTCTGCAGAGTACACAGAATAGGCTGCTAAACTGCGGTGACACACACTGAATGGAATAAGTGACTTTAATATTTGAGTTTGAAAAATTAACAGTATTTCTTACTATTCTGCAACTCTGCAGAGTACACAGAATAGGCTGCTAAACTGCGGTGACACACACTGAATGGAATATGTGACTTTAATATTTGAGTTTGAAAACTTAACAGTATTTCTTACTATTCTGCAACTCTGCAGAGTACACAGAATAGGCTGTTAAACGGCGTTGAAACACACTGAATGGAATATGTGACTTTAATATTTGAGTTTGAAAACTTAACAGTATTTCTTATAATTCTGGAACTGTACAGAGTACACAGAATAGGCTGTTAAACGGCGTTGAAACACACTGAATGGAATATGTGACTTTAATATTTGAGTTTGAAAACTTAACAGTATTTCTTATAATTCTGGAACTGTACAGAGTACACAGAATAGGCTGTTAAACGGCGGTGAAAGACACTGAATGGAATATGTGACTTTAATATTTGAGTTTGAAAAATTAACAGTATTTCTTACTATTCTGCAACTCTGCAGAGTACACAGAATAGGCTGCTAAACTGCGGTGACACACACTGAATGGAATATGTGACTTTAATATTTGAGTTTGAAAACTTAACAGTATTTCTTACTATTCTGCAACTCTGCAGAGTACACAGAATAGGCTGTTAAACGGCGTTGAAACACACTGAATGGAATATGTGACTTTAATATTTGAGTTTGAAAACTTAACAGTATTTCTTATAATTCTGGAACTGTACAGAGTACACAGAATAGGCTGTTAAACGGCGGTGAAAGACACTGAATGGAATATGTGACTTTAATATTTGAGTTTGAAAACTTAACAGTATTTCTTATAATTCTGGAACTGTACAGAGTACACAGAATAGGCTGTTAAACGGCGGTGAAAGACACTGAATGGAATATGTGACTTTAATATTTGAGTTTGAAAACTTAACAGTATTTCTTATAATTCTGGAACTGTACAGAGTACACAGAATAGGCTGTTAAACGGCGGTGAAAGACACTGAATGGAATATGTGACTTTAATATTTGAGTTTGAAAACTTAACAGTATTTCTTATAATTCTGCAACTGTACAGAGTACACAGAATAGGCTGTTAAACGGCGGTGAAAGACACTGAATGGAATATGTGACTTTAATATTTGAGTTTGAAAAATTAACAGTATTTCTTATAATTCTGGAACTGTACAGAGTACACAGAATAGGCTGTTAAACGGCGTTGAAACACACTGAATGGAATATGTGACTTTAATATTTGAGTTTGAAAAATTAACAGTATTTCTTACTATTCTGCAACTCTGCAGAGTACACAGAATAGGCTGCTAAACTGCGGTGACACACACTGAATGGAATATGTGACTTTGATATTTTAGTTTGAAGACTTAACAGTATTTCTTCCTATTCTGCAACTCTGCACAGTACACAGAATGTGCTGCTACACTGCGGCGAAGCACACTGAATGGAATATGTGACTTTGATATTTTAGTTTGAAGACTTAACAGTATTTCTTCCTATTCTGCAACTCTGCACAGTACACAGAATGTGCTGCTACACTGCGGCGAAGCACACTGAATGGAATATGTGACTTTGATATTTTAGTTTGAAGACTTAACAGTATTTCTTCCTATTCTGCAACTCTGCACAGTACACAGAATGTGCTGCTAAACTGCGGCGAAGCACACTGAATGGAATATGTGACTTTGATATTTTAGTTTGAAGACTTAACAGTATTTCTTCCTATTCTGCAACTCTGCACAGTACACAGAATGTGCTGCTACACTGCGGCGAAGCACACTGAATGGAATATGTGACTTTGATATTTTAGTTTGAAGACTTAACAGTATTTCTTCCTATTCTGCAACTCTGCACAGTACACAGAATGTGCTGCTACACTGCGGCGAAGCACACTGAATGGAATATGTGACTTTGATATTTTAGTTTGAAGACTTAACAGTATTTCTTCCTATTCTGCAACTCTGCACAGTACACAGAATGTGCTGCTAAACTGCGGCGAAGCACACTGAATGGAATATGTGACTTTGATATTTGAGTTTGAAGACTTAACAGTATTTCTTCCTATTCTGCAACTCTGCACAGTACACAGAATGTGCTGCTAAACTGCGGCGAAGCACACTGAATGGAATATGTGACTTTGATATTTTAGTTTGAAGACTTAACAGTATTTCTTCCTATTCTGCAACTCTGCACAGTACTCAGAATGTGCTGCTAAACTGCGGCGACGCACACTGAATGGAATACGTGACTTTGATATTTTAGTTTGAAGACTTAACAGAATGTGCTCTAATCTGCAACTTTGCACACTAAACAGAATGTGCTCTAATCTGCAACTTTGCACACTAAACAGAATGTGCTCTAATCTGCAACTTTGCACACTAAACAGAATGTGCTCTAATCTGCAACTGTGCACACTAAACAGAATGTGCTCTAATCTGCAACTTTGCACACTAAACAGAATATATATATTTTTTTTTTTTTTTTTTTGTTTTTTTCCCCCCACACCAAATAACCTGCTGCCCCCACACACAGTAGTCCTAAAAAGGACTTTTGGTTCTTTTTTTTTCACAATTTTTGTTTTTTTCCTCCCTACACTGCCTTTCCCTTCCTATCCTCAGCTCTCCCTGGCTCAGACTGAGCCGAACTCGATGGTCAGGTGCTATACAGCACCTGACCACGGGTTCTGGCCAGCCAATCAGTGTAATGCCAGCAGCCAACATGGCTGCTGGCATTACACCGATGTCAGAGCATCCCTGCACGTTTATTGGCTGCGCAGCAGCCGCAAAACGTGCGGGGAGGAGACCCGAACATGGCGGGCGAGCACATGCGGTACTCGTACGAGTACCGCCATGTGCCGAGCAGAGCGATGCTCGAGCCGATCCGAGCATCGGCCGAGCATGCTCGCTCAACACTAGTCACGTTTTATAGCGGAAGTGCAAAAACAATGTAAATCAATGGGCAAAAACTTTGTAGCCATTGAATAAATGTTGAAAGATTTTGGCCAGTGGGGAAAGATGCGAAAATTTTAACCACTAGTTTTAAAGAGGATTTTCCTGCGAAAACAATGTGGTTTTTGCAAAATTTCTCACAGGAACTCGCAACAACTTTCACCCATCCCTACTAATTAGAACTCTGGCACTGTATTCAGCACTTGACCCTTATGTACTCTGTGTGTCTCCCATTACCACTTTAGATTGTAAGCTTTCGGGCAGGGACCTCACTTCCACTGTTTCACTTTGCAAAACACTTGTAACCCTGTATTGTAGTGTTGAGCGAGCATGCTCGGCCGATGCTCGGATCGGCTCGAGCATCGCTCTGCTCGGCACATGGCGGTACTCGTACGAGTACCGCCATGTGCTCGCCCGCCATGTTCGGGTGGAAGGGATCTGTGCCGGAGGAGGCACAGATCTTGCAGACGCTCCGCTGGACCACCAGGGACTGGAGGTAGGGGGCATTGCGGAGATGAAGGGGCACTTTGTGGAAGGGGGACATTGCGGAGATGAAGGGGGCATTGCGGAGATGAAGTGGGACATTGCGGAGATGAAGGGGGCATTGCGGAGATGAAGGGGGCATTGCGGAGATGAAGGGGGCATTGCGGAGATGAAGGGGCACTTTGTGGAAGGGGGACATTGTGGAAGGGGGACATTGTGGAAGAGGGGCATTGTGGAGATGAAGGGGGGCATTGACCAGGCACCCTCCCCTCATCAGAGCAGGGGGTGCCTGGTGTAATGCTCGTGTCGCCCCATTGGATTCAATGGGGCTCGGGTGCTCGGCCGAGCACTCGAGCCTCCGGCGGTGCTCGGTCAGAGCACCCGAGCACCCGAGCATCGGGGTGCTCGCTCAACACTACTGTATTGTCTAAAGCCTTAAATTGTAAAGAGCTACATACACTTGTGGCACTATATGAATTAACATATTCATTCATTCATTCATTCATACCCACCTGACTTCTTTTGATAGACTATTCTTAGGCTTTACAGCCATAACATTATATGCTTGTATATGTCCTATATAAAGAGATCAACAGCTGAGACAACAGAATCCAGTAACATGACAGCAGAATCCATAACTATCAGTATCAGTATGACCATTAATTTTTTCTATTTGGGCTCTCAGAACATCAGGGAGGAGTTGCACTAAGGTGTAAGAAAGTAGAGAGAACTTCTCCAGTGATATCACTTCTACATTTCCTATGTTATTCTTTGAATCCTATGTACTAAGATCTCTCAGACTTTAGGGATCTTCATGCATAGGCTCTATAGAATAACACAGGAATTGGAGAAGTGATATCATTGGAGATGTTATCTCTGATTTATCACAGCTTTGTCACAGTTACAAACTGTGACAAACTGATAAACCTATCCTATTATTAGCAAACTTAGGGTCAAAGCACATGCATTCTGATAAAACCAGGATGGGTCTTTTTAAATAAAGACCACTTATGTATGATTGGTATTATAATAAAATAATGAATAAATGTTTATCTAACCAATTATTAGTGATCCTACATTTTTGTATATGTATAGTAATAAAACATGTAAATTAGTTTTACCAGAGAAGAAAAGCAAATGTATAATAAACTCTCAAACCTATATAAAACATGTTTTAAAATTAGGGAAAACAATTATTATGTTAAGTAATGTATTTATTTCTAAGAACTCAGTAAGAGTGATTTAGCAGCATAGAAGAACTCTGTAACGTAATTGTTTTAATGGAGTTTATGGTGGAATGGGGTGAGGCAATTGGTGGGACTAAATCACTCTTGTCAGCTGCACCTCAAATGCACCTTTCTCCTTGCATTGCATTTGAACAAAATCAGTAGGAGACAGGTGTTATTTTTACTGGGCAAAATGTTTTCTAACTCACCTACACACTACTATTATGTCCCCCTCTGCACCATGCACGTTTGAGATTGCTGCTACTACCACTGCTGCTAGTCCTCGCACCTCTCACATGTTTCAGATGTGCCTTCCAAATAGACACATAAATGTGTTTATGGTGGGATTACTATGATTGAGAGGATGTGCCTAGATGATCAACTTCAGACTAATGTGATCACGGCGCCTGATACAAAGTATGGTCCACTTGCACTATTTAAATAAGATACAACAAAATCTCTTCTATCCGTGGACTTGTTAGTTGTACAAGTCCATAAATAGGAATCCAACAAAAGTGTAATGGAGATCACTACAATTAACTGAGTACCAATAACATTTATTACAAAAAATTCACATATATAAAAAAGGAAAAGAAAAGAGTCCATAAGCACTAATATGAACAATGTAGTAGCTCCGGAGGACAAATGTGCACAGTGAAATAAAAAATTCCAATATCATTGTTTGTAGTATGGATATATTTCCAGGGTCTAATTCACCCCTTAGGGTATGTATCTGTCCGTAACAGTATCCTTTTAACCCCTTAAGGACCCTTGATGGTCCTGGCACATCATGGGTTCGGAAGTGATAAGGACCCATGATGTGCCAGGACCGTCATGGAATTCAGGGCTCCCTGCGGGGCCGCACGCCATTCGGGGAGCTTTGAACCAGATGCTAAGAAAAGTAAAAATGGTCCGTGGTCCTTAAGTGCCAGTCAGGTACCTGATCGGCCAGTCCTTAAGGGGTTGGTTGCATGTGAAAGAGTGTGAGACCACATAACAAAGTCACCAAGTTGCCTAGATTAAAATGCCGATATGAGAATATCGAACTGCATGACAGCGCGAGATTCTCATGTCAGGAAGTGAAAGGTCACTTAAGTACATTGACATATGTTATGAACTCGATGAAGACACTTTACCAAGGTTGTACAAACAAGTAGGAGTTGCAATTGCTATCAGCCAAGATAAATGCTTTTTGTGTATAGAACACAGGAAACGCATTGACCTTGGCTGATGGCAATTAGCAACTCCTATTTGTTTGTACACACTTGCTAAAGTCTCTTCATCAAGTTCCATACCACTCACAACATATGTCAATGTACATTTATAATATTTTTACTAAAACAAATATGGCAACTTGGTGTTCACAGTGGACATGGTTTTTGTGGCATTGCATCTCCTCATCTCTGTTTCGCTGAGCCTGGCACTGCTGCCACCATCTGATTGATTTATGTAACCTTTTACTTTCCAACATGAGAATCTCACACTGTCATGCAGTGCGAGATTCTCATGTCTGCATTTTAATCCAGGCGACATGGTGACAGTGCTATGACATTGCATGCTCTTTTGCGTGAGCCCTTTTAAAAGTAAACCGTCCGTAACTATTAAGTGGGAAAGTCCTTTTTATGGCTACTAACTCTCCTCTCCCGACCTTTAATTATTTGACCCCTGCATCAAACAGTGAATATTCTTTTGTAACTTGGGTATATTATGATGTTTATCTCCTATTGATCTGTTTAGCGGGTAAATTAGCCCCAAGTTGTATCGCATTTTTGTGGTAACCTCCTTTACTCTGTTACCTTGGGTCCTTTGTCCGATAAGAGGAACGAGTTCACTGTTTGATGCAGGGGTCAAAGAATTAAAGGTATAGTAATGATTAAAAATAAAAGTAGCTACAATTAATCTTCATAGTATTTATGCCATGGAGACTGTTATTTCAATACTGTCAGAGTTGTAGTTCAAGAATAATTGAAAGTATCCCCCTCCTGCCTCTTTTACTGATGTAACACTGTTCACCTCAGAACAGAATGGTAGTGTCCAGATGGCTTGCAGAGAGGGGCAATCTTCAATTAGCATAAGGGCAAAACTTGTCAAGGGGGGCAGGGTTTTCATTGTTCTCACAGTAAGAAGATTGTCCCTTGCTATAAGCTGTCTGGTCTTAAGACCAGATTCCACATCTGAGGGGAGGTGGCTCATACTAGGTAAAAGGGGTGGGAGGGGGATACTTTATGATTTAATTACTCTTGAACTACAACTCTGACAGTATTGAAATAACACTCTCCATGACACAAATACTATGAAGCATAATTGGAGCTGCTTTTATTTTGAAACATTACTATCCCTTTAAAGGTCAGGAGAGGAAAGAAGTCTTAATAGCCATAAAAAGGACTTGCCCGCTTAATTGTTACAGACAGATACATACCCTGAGGCGTTAATTAGATTCTGGAAATATATCCATACTACAATCAGCGATATTGGAACTTTTTATTTCACTGTGCACATTTGAGCTCTGCAGCTAATACATTGTTTATATTAGTGCTTTTATCACTATGGATGTTGATGTTTATAACTTATCTTATAAGTACAAAGCTCAGTTGATGTTTTGAAATGTTTTTAATACAATTATTTCATATTTCCAAATATTTGTATCACATACTGTGTATCTTATGTAAAATTCTGCATCAGTTCAAGGTTTTGTCAGTCATAATGTCACAACACTGTAAGTGACATCACTACCAGTCAAAAAGCTTTCTTTTGGCGGCTATAGGTTCTTTAGCACAGGATGTTATTAATACGTAACACTAAGTGTGCTTTTGTTTTCTGAATCTGAAGAAATATAAGTTTCTGCATTTTTATATGCTATATATAATATGTGGTTAGCTTGATAAATCATGTTAACTTGAAGTAAACAAAATGAAAACTTTTTTATCAGCTGTGAAACATCTCAGTTTAAATAAGCTAATTATATGAAAAAAATCAGTTATGGTCATATTAGTAATGGAATACATGGCTTAAAGGGTAAATTCAGGGGAGGGCTGGGAACTTGTGGCCTGGGGGGCAAATACAATCTAGTGGCCCATTTCTTCAGTCGCTCCAGCCCAGCGTCCCAGCCCATCCCCTTTAGTTACTTTTAATATTGGCATTAATGCTGTTAAGTAAGGAAAACAAGGTCACATAGCCTACAGCTGAAATGCGGCTACTCTAGTAATACCATAAAGCTTACAATTTAAGTACAGCGACATGATTGATACCATAGATCTTACAAGGGAAATGGGTTATGCTGTTAGTGTAGCTCTATTTGGATTTTAGCTCTGCAGTATCATTTGTGTAGTTCCATTTCAATTGTAAGCTCTGTGGTATCACTAGTGTAGCTCCATTTACAGTAGCAATTGGGTGACTGAGTGAGGCAGTGGCCCGATGGCCCAGACATGTGACCAGACCAGGGAGCAATTGCCCCTCTGCCCCCCAGGCCAGCCCTCCCCTGTGTAAATTTAATTAGGAATCTAATGTTGTACTGCGCTCTAATACAACTGTACAATATAAGTATTCAACCTAGTCAGGTTATGTTTCAGTTTTGATACTAACTCCTTTTTTTCAGTTTTATTTGTATGATTTCTCCCTCTTTCTGACCCATCTGTATGGCTGCGAAGGTCCATTTTTCTGGTAAATTGCACAATACATCCCCAGATAAGAACATAAAGAACATTGACAAAAATAAGCCTACAATCCCTTCCTTACTTGAAAAACTGATTTTACAGTAGCTGCACAGAGCTGCTTAGACAATGGCTAGGTGTGTGTGTGGGGGGGCAAAAAGTAATTTGTATAACAGTCTAATTCTCACAGATCATAGGTTTTTACACTAAAACCTGATTAATGTTTCCCTTTAAGGGCCTTGTTGATGCTATCGTAACAATATAATAATTCAAGGCCAAACCAATTCTGGGTTCTGCTAGTTAGAACGTGTTCTTTCATTCACAGTCACACAGCTTTTATTAAGATGAAAGGACTTAAGAGGATGTGTCATCTTACATCTTCTACTTATATATGCCTATTGATGGATTTCGTTAGAGAGAAATCAGAGAGCCAAATCACATCTTTCACTCTGTGTACTACTGAGATCTAGCTTAGTTAAGTGGTATGTTGCACACCATTAATAAGAATGGGTTGTTTTGAATTCCTAACATTGGAAGTAGTTTGGAGCACATCAGTTAGCTTTTCTTAAGACTGAATGCAACAACATTCTTTCAGGTTTAATGGAGTGCTGACTGTGGATCCCAGTCCATTGAGTTACTGACAGTAAATTTAAGAATAATTCTTAAACTGTAGACTTAGAGAGTTAATGAATATGTATATGTGTGTGTGTGTGCACACATTTGGTACATTTTTGTGTGTGTGTGAATCACATCTCTTACTGGAGACTTAAAATGGATCAGTTTACAGAAAAAATACATATCATTTCACTAATATGCTAGAGAAATTCAACAAATTAATACAAACAGAACAGCACAGCCTTGCTCTAAGTACAGTATGGTCTTTAACACTTAGACAAAACTTGATCCTATCCCCCATTTAAAGTGTACTCACATTTTAAAGAAGCTAATCCTGCCTCTTGGGTTTTCACTTTGACGGTGTCTGATTCCCAGTCTTGGTCAACCATGTCAGCTCGTCTTTAAAGGGATAGTAATGTTTCATAATAAAAGCAGCTCTAATTAATCATCATAGTTTTTGGACTTTTGAGAGTGTTATTTCAATTCTGTCAGAGTTGTAGTTCAAGAGTAATTCAATGACAGTGTATCCCCCTCCTGACCCTTTTACTGATGTAACACTGTTCAGCCAGATCAGAAGGGAGGTGCCCAGGTAGACTGCAGAGAGGGACAATCGTCAATTAAGATAAAGGAAAAACCTGAAAAGCTTGTCAAGGGGGGCAGGGTTTTCATTGTTTTCATAGAAAGAAGATTGTCCCCTGCTGTTATCTGTCTGGTCCATGGACTGCATTCCACATGTGAGAAGAGATGGCTTACACTAGGTAAAAGGGGCAGGAGGGGAAACTTTGCTTGTGAATATCTCTCAAACCATAAAGGTTTGAGAGATAATACTTATATCTTTCTTCACGTTTTTTTTAATGCGTACGAAATAAAATAAAGATAAAACGAAATACTACTATCCCTTTAACCTTTCAGGCTTCTTACCTCTTATGCTCCTTCATCACAGTACTTGATTCCCAAGTTAGCATCATCTCAGGAGCTGGTAAACGTTTAAGGAGGAATTGCTAAATACAAAGAGCTGTAATAACCATAGGTACACCAAACAGCTTCTTTTGTATATAGCATGAGAATTTGTTTGGTATTTTAGGATAATAAATATTATACATCTATTTTAAAATAATCTACCTCTGGTTATTACATTTCTTTATACTGAGCAATTCCTCCTTAAAATACTTACCATCTCCTTAGATTTTGCTAACCTGGGAATCAAGTATTGTGATAAAAGATAGTAACATAGTAACACATTAAATTAGTTTGAATAAAGACACAAGTCCATCAAGTTCAACCTTCTATTCATACCCCAGTAATTTTATAGCTTTCCTGCTTCCAAATAAGTTAGTCTTCATCAGGCCTACTGATAAACAGTATAACTCTGTATGTTCCCTTTGTAAAGAAATGTTTCTAATCTTCTCTTGAATGTATCCATTGTATCTGCCATAACCATCTCCTTGGGCAAAGAATTCCACAATTTAACAGACCTTACTGTAAAAAACCCTTCCTCTGCTGAAGTCTAAACCTCCTTTCCTCTAATCTCAAGGGGTGTCCCCTGGTCATCTAATCAGGCCTTGGAAAAAATAGCTCACCACAGAGATCCTTTTATTGACCTATCGTATATTTGTATAAAGAAACATGGGTGGTAAAAAGCCTGTGAATACTTTTGTTCTGCTTAGCGCAATACTTTGAATAAATGATTTATCAAAAATAAAAATCCTTTCTAGAATACTTGAGAATGGTCTTCCTAATGGAGTACCTAATGATACAGAAGTCAGATTAATTTTCCTGGATCATTTAAAAAGTTCTATCTTCATTATTTACCCAAAAGTCATAACATTGCTATCATAGATAGGTTTTTAAATTAATCACTTTCAGAATTTCTTGCTTGTTATTTTCAGCCACAAGTTCTGTAACCTCATCTTATATTTCAAACAGTATTCATTTACTTAACCTTTTGAAAGATGTTAAATAGAAAATAAATGGAAAATAGATTTCACTTCGCTCACTTTTGATATAATATCACTTTTTGTATTTCTCACAATCATGGTACACAAGCAGTAAAATATTTTAGACACTTTTTCTACTTCCAACAAAATAAAGGATTTTATGTGATTTACTTTTTATCTTTAAAGCCACAATAATTGTTTGTTTGATGGGATTTATTAACTACTAAGATGTGAGAGCTTAAATAAGAAACAGATTTTCTCCTACTTTTGCAATCTTTTACATAGGTTGCTTTGAGAATCTCCAATTCTGTGGAGATACTTATCAATTCAGGTCTTCTTTTAAGTGATATTCCCTCTATATAAACACATGTACACCATTTTGTGTATGCTACTCAATTCATGAATATTTTGTGCAGTATTTCAATTATAATCACTACAATTTAAGTTTTTTGTCCACTTCACATTCAAATACTAAATTATTTGGATATTGTTATGCAGATGGAACCGGATTAGTCCATTATTAATACACTCAAGTTTCAAAAACCCCATGCGAATTCTCTCCTTAGGTTTGAAAGTTGTCATTCTTGACACATTGTACACAATATTCCTAAATGTCAGTTCATTAAACTAAAAAGAAATTCCTCAAGAGAGGAAATGTTCTATTTTCAGCAAATGATCTCTCTAATCTCCTTAATGCACAAGGTTGTTACTCAAAACTTATAAATAAATCATATAATCAAGTTTATCATATGGAGAGATCAGCTTTATTTATTTCAAAGAAAGAGAAGAGGAATTCTTAAAATAGCAGTTCTAATTATAAACATATCCTTATATTTTCTCATGGATAAAATGTTAAGTCTATAAGCAGTATATCATTTGGAAATATTCTTTCTCCCATATAAATAATATATATATATATATTTTTTTTTTTTTATTCTAACATCACTAAACAATCTTTTGGTTTTTGGCTTCAATAAGTGTAACACTATTTTTGCTATTTACCTTGCTACATGCTTATTGTGTTTTTCCCAATATGTTGGTAAAAATGTAGGAGATCCATAAAACTGGCATCATGAAAAATGTGGAGTAAAAATGGTATAGAAATGAAGGTCAACATTTAAAAAGAGGACTACACCAGTTTTGGAAGCTTTAACGCCATGTAGATGTGTTTCGGGAAAAGTGAAGGGAGAGATGGCAAAAATTCTGGAACTGCAAATTTAGTGAGAGACTTTTTGTCGGAATCTTGATGCCAGGATTGTTCTTAAGCATTCCAGGCGTTAACATCAGAATAACAAAGCCATATTTATAAAGATGTCCTTACTCATTTATAAATCAGACCTGATATTTTTGTCAAATGCCATAACAAAGGACAATTCTTTAAAACGTACTTAGGATGGTTTTTATAAAACTACCACATGTCTTTTGAATGAATTAGCATTAGTGTTGAGCGAGCGTGCTCGGCCGATGCTCGGATCGGCTCGAGCATCGCTCTGCTCGGCACATGGCGGTACTCGTCGAGTACCGCCATGTGCTCGCCCGCCATGTTCGGGTGGCGGGGATCTGTGCCGGAAGAGGCACAGATCCGAAGACGCTCCGCTGGACCACCAGGGACTGGAGGTATGGGGGCATTGCGGAGATGAAGGGGGCATTGCGGAGATGAAGGGGGACATTGTGGAAGAGGGGCATAGACTCTATGCCCCTCTTCCACAATGTCCCCCTTCATCTCCGCTATGCCCGTCTTCCACAATGTCCCCCTTCATCTCCGCTATGCCCCTCTTCCACAATGTGCCCCTTCATCTCCGCTATGCCCCTCTTCCACAATGTCCCCCTTCATCTCCTCTATGCCATAGAGGAGATGAAGGGGGACATTGTGGAAGAGGGGCATAGCGGAGATGAAGGGGCACATTGTGGAAGAGGGGCATAGCGGAGATGAAGGGGGACATTGTTGAAGAGGGGCATAGCGGAGATGAAGGGGGCATAGCGGAGATGAAGGGGGACATTGCGGAGATGAAGGGGGCATTTGGAGATGAAGGGGGCATAGCGGAGATGAAGGGGGGCATTGACCAGGCACCCTCCCCTCATCAGAGCAGGGGGTGCCTGGTATAATGTTCGTGTCGCCCCATTGGATTCAATGGGGCTCGGGTGCTCGGCCGAGCACTCGAGCCTCAGGGGGTGCTCGGTCAGAGCACCCGAGCACCCGAGCATCGGGGTGCTCGCTCAACACCAATTAGCATGGGAATTTTAAGCTATATGAGCAATTATGATTCATAATCTGCAATTGCTAAACATCATATTGATTATCCTTATTGCAATGGATCACTAATTTCCTTTATTGTTAGAAGGATAAATACACCCATCAGAGGAGATCATTTGGGTCTCTTAAGGTCTCTTTCACACTGGCAACAAAAACAGTGATACTGCACTGGATCTTTCTTCTGGAGTTGAAGATATCTTGTTGGCCTTTCACATGGGCAACTAGTTCATTGAGTGATAGCACCAGTGCTATATTTCTTGCTATTGCTTTTCCTCGGGAACACAGTAAATCTGGAATAAGTAAAGGCTGCATAGGGTCGAATGCAGACCTTTCAGATGAGCTGTGTTGGAGGCTGGGATCCTCAACAAAGAAAAAGAGAAAACATATGGGTTTTAATGGCAAAAGAGATATTAGCGGAATCATTTAATTGTGTGCTTTTTGTATTTTTTTGTATCTATATAAACAATGTTTAGTTATTTTAGCTAATTTCCATTTTATTTTAACACCCAACATTCTTAGCCTATGAAACATCATTTTACCTCATTTTTACCTTATAAAAGATGATTGTTGGGTTGTTCTTTAATCTACTGTGTTATCCAAGCCTATGATTAAGCCACCCAGAAGACAAAAGATGAAAGGCTTCCATGAGGCACTTAACTGCTTTATTATTCCCCTCCATCATATCCTTTAATGAGATTATAAAAATATATGATTTTTTTCTAGAATAGACCATCACCTTATTTGACATTAGTGTGATTATTCTTTAACATTTAGATTTTATGGAGGCATCTCAATATGCTGTCACCCACAAAGAATAACGGGGTGAGGAAATACATTAACTTTTGCATGTATATGTATGCAGTGTGTGATATTGTTCATTAATACATATTGTTAAATACAGCTGTGATCAATTACAGCAGTGTTTTTGTTTAATTATTTTTTGTCCATATGGTCTATTTGGGTCACACCAGAATTATTAACCCTTTGAGTGCGAGAGGGGTACGCAACGCAGGGCAGAACAATGCGTTACATACCTCTCTGGCACTCAAAGGGTTAAAGGGATAGTAATACTTTGTTTTATCTTTATGTTATTTTGTAGACATTAAAAAAACATGAAGAACGATATAAGTCTTATCTCTCAAACCTTTATGGTTTGAGAGATATTCACAAGCAAAGTTTCACCTCTTGCCCCTTTTACCTAGTGTAAGCCATCTCTTCTCAGATGTGGAATCCAGTACATAGACCAGACAGATAACAGCAGGGGACAATCTTCTTCCTATGAGAACAATGAAAGCCCTGCCCCCGTTGACAAGTTTTTCAGCTTTTTCCCTTATCTTAATTGAAGATTGTCCCTCTCTGCAGTCTACCTGGGCACCTCCCTTCTGCTCTGGATGAACAGTGTTACATCAGTAAATGGGGCGGGAGGGGGATACTTTGTCATTGAATTACTCTTGAACTACAACTCTGACAGAATTGAAATAACACTCTTCAAAGTCCAAATACTATGTTGATTAATTGGAGCTGCTTTTATTATGAAACATTACTATCCCTTTAAATTTTCCTTATGAACAAAGAGTGCCAAATGCTTTGATGCTTGAAAGATCACGAGTAGAGACGAGTGAAATCGCTGTGGTTGGTAAACAGATTTAATCAGAACATTTTTATTGTTGCAAAAATTTTGAATTAATTTACATTCAGACAATAAAATAAATACAGAAATTAAAAATGTAAATCAAAGAGAAAACCAACTTCTCATGTGATTACATATTAACTCACTGGATTCTACACTGTGTGCACAATTATTAGGCTAGTGAGTATTTTGACCATATCATCATTTTATGCATATTTTCCAACTGCAAGCTGTATAGACTTGAATCGGAGATGAGCTAGCTGAACCATTTCGGATTGAAGATGGACTCAAACTCAACTCCTAAACCTACTGCCAGTTTTTAGATGACACTTTCTTCAAGTAGTGGTACAGGAAAAAGTCTGCATCTTTTAAGAAGACCATGATTTTTATGCAGGAGAATGCTCCATCACATGCATCAAAGTACTCCACTGTGTGGCTAGCCAGTAAAGTCCTTAAAGATGATAAAATGATGACATTACCGCCTTCCGCACCTGACCTAAACCCTATTGAGAACATGTGGGCCCTTCTTAAATGGCCGATTTATGGTGAAGGAAAACAGTACACCTCTCTGAACAGTGTCTGGGAGGCTTTGGTTGCTGCTGCACAAAAAGTTGATCGTCAACAGATCAAGAAACTAACAGTCTCCATGAATGGAAGGCTTATGACTGTCATTGAAAAGAAGGGTGGCTAGATTGGTCGCTGATTTTTTTTTGGAAATGTCACAAATGTTTATTTGTAAATTTTGAGTTATTTGTTTAGTAATAGATGAAAATAAACATGTAAGATGGGAAAATTATCATTTTTCATTTAGTTGCATAATAATTCTGCACACTAAAAGTTGCCCAATAATTGTGCACACATAGAAATTCCACTAAGAAAGCCAAAAGCTCACTTTTACTTTCTTAAATATTCAGGTTTAAGGTTTCTTAACATTTTGGATTGACGGAGAACACTGTAGTTGTATAATAATAAAATTAATCAAAAATAAAACTTGCCTAATAATTGTGCACAGAGTGTAGAGATATCTCCAATGCATTTTGAAGCAACATGCCAGTGTTTATACCATCCAGGAGGATAATTAAAAATAGTGGAGTGAATATTTGCTTTTTTTCTCAACAACTTCTACTCCTTGCAGCTTATTAACAATTTCTCCAACCTCTATCATGAGGTGAGAAGGAAAGAGATGGAGGGTTGAGAGTCAGCATGGGAGAAGAGGAGAGATGGAGAATGAGAATTAGAGATACAGAGCAGGGGATAAGGTGAAAGACTAAGTGGGGGGGGGTGGAAGAGAAGAGGGAGAGATGATGATCACTCTTGCTTTCCTACTAATGCAGATATTAAAGGGATAGTAATACTTCATTTTATCTTTATTTTATTTTGTAGGCATTAAAAAAACATGAAGAACGATATAAGTCTTATCTCTCAAACCTTAATGGTTTGAGAGATATTCACAAGCAAAGTTCCCCCTCCTGCCCCTTTTACCTAGTGTAAGTCATCTCTTCTCAGATGTGGAATGCAGTCCTTAGACCAGACAGATAACAGCAGGGAAAATCTTCTTCCTATGAGAACAATGAAAGCCTTCCCCTCCTTGACAAGTTTTTCAGATTTTTCCCTTATCTTAATTGAAGATTGTCCCTCTCTGCAATCTACCTGAGCTCCTCCCTTCTGATCTGGCTGAGCAGTGTTACATCAGTAAAAGGGTGGGAGGGGGACACTTTGTCATTGAATTACTCTTGAACTACAACTCTGACAGAATTGAAATAACACTCTCCAAAGTCCAAATACTATGATGATTAATTAGAGCTGCTTTTATTATGAAATATTACTATCCCTTTAAGTTTTCCTTCCTTGTTCAGATGAGTGAACCAATCTTATTGATGCTTGAAGGTACATGATCCTGCTTTTTACTGGAACCCATGTGACTGCTGTATCCTGCAATCTGATTGGTTAAAACAACAAAACAATACAGAAAAATCTAATATTTGTCAAGATAAGTTTCTGTCTCATGAAGTAGCACATTTTGAATGTTTACCAATCTAACAGAATTGTTTCAAAAGTGCCTAGCCAGGACCAAGCTCTGTTTCTCTAATGAAGAATAAGCGTACAGAATGTGAGAGGCTTCTGAGGATAAACAAACAACACAATGGCCAGTTATTTGGCTAGTCATCACTCAGAAGCAGAGGAGACTTTCTCCTCATTTTGGAACTGAACTGCCCTTTTAGTCTGTATGTGGAAATGTCTCCTCTTTAATGGTACTAGAGAGCTAAAACGTGATGCTTCTGATCGGCGACTAGCCATAAAATAGGCCATTGTACTGTTTGTTCACCCTCAGATGCCTCTCACATTTTATATGTATATCTCTGATGAAGAAGACTCTTCCATAAAGGGCCTCTTGATGCATGATGGGATTCCAGCAGTGTGCTTTAACAATTTTATAAAGAGGTAAGCTTGAGGAAGGTCAACACTCAAGCAGTCTTTAAGGTTTCCTCTTAGCAAGTACCAAAGCTAAGAAATCTTTAAAGCTTTTATTTTCACTAATGGTATCTATTCAAATTGCCTATACTGTATATTTTGTGTTTTCAATCAGTTTAGCAGTTTTGGGGATGTTTGATTTAGTAGTTGGGAATTTAATCTCAGCAGAGTTTTATTTTCTGACTTTTTAGAAGTAGTGTACATAATTAATCACATGTCCACAAAATCACCTCCCTCCACACCTTCTTAGGCTTCTAGAAACTATGACTTTCCACCAAAAGGGTGTAATAAATTAATAAGGAGGAATTACATGCAAATCTTTTAAAGATGGTGGCTACCTCCGAAAGGAGGATATGGAAAGTTACAGGCCTATTAACAGCATTTGTTCCCCATTGGTATATACTGTTGGGTACATTTCTGCAACCTAAATTTGAATTCTGACAATTTTTCCTCAGTATTTTTGCCTTTAAATAAAATATTCAGTGTTGCATTGAAGCCCTTAACAATTTGAAGTTAGCTTTTTTAAAATTTAGAGTTTTGGTTGAACCTATACAGTTTTGCTTTGCCCGACTAATCTCAATATTAGAAGGTCTTGATATATTTTCCATAGATATATTTCTTACATAAGTCTGTAATGTACTTACTGTTGTGGCAAGCCGGTTCATACCCAGGCATTTTTTTTGTTTTATTTTTGTTCATTTTGTTCTTTTTTTGTTTTCTTTTTGTTTAATTTGTTCTTATTTTTATATAATTCCAGTTAATTTAACATTTAAGTTTTATTTTGCATACAGTTCCTTACATTGGAGTCCTAGAGTCCTAATTCCCATATCAGGCCATATTGGGCATATAGGTATATAGGTGTGCTGGTGTTAGCAGTGATAGCAGGGTTCCTTTCCACTCTTCCTAATGCACATTTCACATTTCCCTGTAGCGCCCTATGCCACTGTTATTCATTTTGGTCAGTTGTGGAAGTCCAGTCCCTTATGGTGTGCATGTTTTTTTTCCTTTTTATCTTTAAATTATGTTTTTATGCATGTTTGGTTGACCTGTCCAAAACACTATTATTCTGGTTATAAAGAAGGAGTTGGCAAATCCAGCTTCTGAATGATAGGAATTTTAGTCCATAGCAGCTGTAGGGTAACAGGTTGCCTGGTATAAACGGTTTTATTTATGATACACCCAACAAAGGTCACCATGAACTACATTCTTTCTTAAAATCCCTCATGACAAAAAAAAAAAAAAAAAAAAAACAATGCAGCCGTAAGAAGATTATATTTAAGGGTCTCATACCTGCACAATTTAATGAATGAACCTTCTGAGTAGGAATGCAAGAAGCAATTTATTACATTCAGATTTTGTACAGACTGCTTCACAAGACTCGAACCACATCTTGAGAGTTATTTTGCTTCCATTTTTCAAATGCATTTCGGCTATTCAGAAAGCTGTAAGTGTTATCTTGTGATTGCTAATAATTGAAAAACAAAACTACATGTTCACTTACCTCCAGACAGTACTGTCCACTAGCTTCAGTGTGCTGCAAGACTTTCCAGACCCAGACATTTCAAACCACAATAAAAAAGTTAAGACTATCATAGATACTGCCACTGCACTGGCACCTACTATGAAACAAGAAAAAGCAACCAGAATATCAAATGAAAGAGTTGCTATGATGAAAAAGCAATGAGAAATGAAGCAAAATAGTAATATAAGGAATAGGGTAGAATATGTAGAAATGTGCAAGAGCATAAGGAAGTACATAAAAGTAGAAACATGTGTGTTCAATGTTGAGCTCATCTAAAGGACACTGGAAGAAAATCAAGGGCTAAAGGAAGCAGAATGAAACATGGCCACACATTGCTATAACATGGTAAAATAGCAAAAGCTCAGCAACAAAAATAAAATGAGTAGAAGCATTTTATTCAAATCTTTACAAGGCTGAAGGACAACAACTGAGTTCAGTATCAGGCATAGGCTGTGCCAGATATTTTGGTAGAAGAAGTAGAAGCTGCAATAAAATCAATGAAAAATGACAAAGCAGCTGGACCTGTTAAAGTCACTATTGAAATGTTGAAAGCTAGAGATCAATCCTTATTCAAAGCCCTAGCTAAACTATCAAAAGGTCTGCTACTCAACAAAGTGCCTGCAACATGGAAAAATGTAGATGTCATCCTATTGTAAAAAAAAAGGTGATAATGTGGATCTAAAAATTACTGACCAATAAGCCTATCGCCGCTCATCTTCAAGGTGTACAAAGATAGTCTCAAGAAGAACGGACACAATACTTGATGTGGCATAACCTAAAGAACAAGAAGGATTCAGCAGCTCTTTCAGTACAATGTAAAATATCCAGCCAGTACAACACGGTACAGAGTAGTATAACCTTCCATTATGCATAGCCTTTATTGACTACTAAAAGGCCTTTGACTCAGTGAAAAAAAGCAAGCAATAACCAATGCCCTGATCAAACATGAAATAGATAGCGCTTACATAAATATCTTCCAATCAATATATGAAAATTCAACTGCATCAATACAGGTCAACAATGATAAAGTCCAGATCAACATAAAAAAAGGTTCCCAACAAGGAGACACAATCTCCCAAAGACGATTTTTTACTTGTTTTGGAAACTAAATTGGAACATAAAAGAACTTAAGATCAATGGAGATTACTTACATCACTTACTTTTTGCAGATATCATACTCTTTGCCAGTAGAAGAACTGCAAGAAAATAGTGAGACAGCTCAGTTGGGTAATGCACCAGCGGTAAAATCTGTTAAAACCTCAGGGGTTGCAGGTTCTGGTCCTAGCAAAGTTAACTCAGTCTTTCATTCTTCTGATGTATATAAAATGAATATCCAGAAATACTTGAAAATAAGATTCAATCTCAATCTATCCTTCCTGGTAAAATACTGTCATGAAAAAGAAAACTCCAACAGGAAAGCAAAAATGTTGGTCTGAAGATGAATATCAACAAAACATGTTATGTTTAGACAATTTACTATACCAAGGAAAAGTGGAAAAGCATGTTTACCTTGGACAGGAAATGTCAACAGATGGACAACCATAATGGAAAGTGAACAATGAATACAACTGGGATGTCAAATGTTTAGAAAACCTAGTGGCTGTGAAACTTAGATACTGAATGCCAAAGCCAAACAAAAACTTAAGGTAACTCAGCAAAGTATGGAACCTCAAAATTTGAACATAACAAAAAAGCCTCATGAATGGATTCCTCAGCAAAGGTTAATGACATCATTGAAAAGTAAAGTGCCTAAGTTGGAAATGGGCAGGTCACATAGCAAGAAAACCTGATGGTAGATGGAACAAATTAATTTTAGAATGGATTCCACTTGATATTAAATGCCCAAGAAGAAGGCCAAAGACAAGATGGGGTTGATGAAATTGCCAAATTTGTTGGTGAATAGAGGCAACAGAAAGCACAAGACCAAAACTGTTAGAAACTTGCTGAGGAGGGCTTCATCCGGCAGTGGACAATGGCTGAAGATGATGATTATATATATATATATATATATATATATATATATATATATATATATATATATGTATTGATGATTATGATTATATATATATATAATTTTTCCAATAGTCTTTTTAGAAATATAGAATTTAACAGCAGAAATCTTTCCTACTGTAAAAACACCACACCTTATTTGACCCTTTTTGACATAGTATTCAATAGGTTAAAAGGCAAATTTAAACAGTATGAATTTTTATTTGTCCAAGAATTGTTTCATATTTTCCTTTGTGCATATGTCCATAGCTAGTCAGCAAGTGAGACGTAGCTACCCGTCACCATACCTGGGAACTCTCCGGATTTGCCCCGGAGACTCCGGTTCTGACAGAGATTTACCGGGTCTCCGGGGCAGAGGCTGATTACTCCGGATGTGGGGAGTTTCTATTGAAACTCTACCCACTTACACTCTTTCTCCCGCTGTTCCTCCGTCCCCAGCCTTCTGTGTGACATTTTTAACCCTTTGAGTGCCAGAGTAGTACGGAATGCATTGCTTTGCAATGCATTCCCTACCACTCTGAAACTCAAAGGGTTAAGCACCCCCCCGCTCGTGTCAAGCCCCGCCCCTTTTTGATGCGATTAGCGTCATTTTTGTCACCCCCTGCTGAACAGAGGACTACCCTCCGGGTAGCCCTCAGCTGGAAGTTCCCAGGTATGCCCGCCACCCATCAACTAGATGAATGGTGACTGAAGCCTTATTTGATGAAGTCTACTCAACTGATTGGCTGTAGAGTCACTCTTCAAAAATCTATACTTTTTTTGAAACTACGATGCTGACAGCTTTCTTCAAAAGCAGAATATAGAGGAAGTTTGGGGCCATTGGGAAAAATACAACTTAATATGATTTTATACATTATCAAAATGCCAGAAAATCACTTGTGTTATCTTGCACATATATACTCCCTTGCTTAGCTTTGCATATTTACAAGTTATTGTTATAGTGGTAAAATGTTATAGCCTGTGTAAAGATATTTACTTGTAAGTTGTAATTTAAAAGCCAAGGGAATGATAGCTTGTATACAAAATACAGATATTCATATTTCAAACATAAAATCAAAACATATCCATAAATTCCCATTCCACAGGTAGCAATTTACTTGATTAGAAAGAAAATAAACAAATTGCTAGATTATCCCCACCAAAAAACTTTGATGATTCATTGAAACATTTATGCTGATTGACTCAGTTTTCAACCAATCAAACATCAGCGTTTTAATAATATTTATCTTTTAAATGTCTTAGCCCTGTTGTACATTTACTTGTTTTAAATGTCCAAATTTCTCTTTTGTCCGTATTACACTGTATTTTTATGAGCCAGCTGTTTCATGTTGACCAGAGTAAAACCTGCAGTTTAGTTTTATGAGACAGCTGCTTTGTGATAAGCTGAAGGAAACCTGTGCTGCACTTTTATGCTGCAGTTTAGTTCTTATTGCCTAATCTTTTCCACTCATCAATGAATGCACTTTTCAAATATGTACTGCACATTCTGATTGCATTTTTAATTTATCCACTTGGATGCTTGGCAGAGTCCCAAAACGGGGTCCCAAAGCATTGTTTTAGAATGCAATGGAGTTCTCTCAAACACCTTCAGGCTTATAATACTGATGTGAAATTTATATGAATAGAATTTCATCTAATTGCTGGTATTCCTCTACCAATGAGAAAATCTCACCAAATTTAGTACCACATGAAAAAATCAAAAGTTCTGGAGCAAACCAACAGCATCATAAAGGACAAATAAAAAGTATCTAAATCCCCACTAAAATAAATGGGCTTTTAACCCATTCACACTACATTGGAGACTGTCATAGCATTAAATGGGGATAAAGCCTTAATTTAAATCAGTGTTAATTCTTATTTGTCCCTGTGGTGGGGTTAGTTTGTCCCAGAATTGCTTTTTGCTTGCTTTCTGCACATGGTTAATAAAGTTATCATGTGGGGCTAATTCAGTGGTGGATGATAGATCAAGCATCCCCCTCCAATGCAGATTCAATAGGCTTAGCAGAGTGGTCTGAGAGCAGTAAAATGTGCTGTCTAGCCAACAGATGTTAATTTGGATATCTTTTAGAAGACCAATATGTCAACAAGTTTGGTTGCATGAACTGTCTAAACATATATAGTTATTTAATGCCAAGGAGAATTGTGATGTTTTGAAGTGACCTGTGATTGGTAAAATAAAACTGATGAACATGCAACAGGCTGAATTAAATATAGCTAAAGTGCTTTTCCATCTCATAAAAGAGATGTGTGAGTTAGAGGCAGAAGACTGACTTACTCTGATGTGAAGCATTTCATTAGACCCTGGCAACATTTTTGCCACTGGGTACTAATTAGCTACTAATTAGACTTTAAACTGTATAGCACTGACATTACATTCAATATATTTCTCTAGTATTGACCTTTATTCCCTGTAATACCAAACCTCTAAAATTAGCTTAAATATAATAGTTTGATTTTAATTTAAATATTTTAAAGGAACTCGTTCAATAAATCTTTCTTTCTCTAGGTTCTTTCTCTTTTTCTCTCTCTCTCTCACCCTTTCTTTTTCATTCTTGCTCTCTCTAGGACAGAGATAGCATTTCCATACCTAGATGGAGCTTAAGATGTCATGCTGGACATACTCTGTTTCAGCAGACAGGAAATATCAATTATCCTTTGTACTCCTAACTTCCTGCTGTGAAGTAGTAAGTTCAGCCTCCAACCCAGGAAATGTTAGATGGAAAGCAGTTGCTTCAGTAACCTGTGAAAAACCAAAACCAAAAAATGTATCTTTGGTTCTATAAGTGTATAGAAATGTTAACTCTAGGGGTGGGCGAAAGGTCCATTTGTGTTCCTACGAAAAAATCTCCGAAAACCACTTGGTTGTCTGCTTTTTCGTGGGAAAATCCACTTAAAATAAAGAGATAAAAATTTTCGCCATTTACGCCCATTGGCAAAAATTAGCTATTTTTTTCATTGGCTAGAAAGCTTTTGCCCCTTTATTAACGTATTTTTCGCCTTTTCACTATAAAAATGTGCTGTTTTCCAGGAATTGAAACACAATACAAGCACCAATAGATGAGAGATAAGTGCTAAGTTGTTGTGCTGTGAATTAATAGCAAAACTGAGGCAGGAGAGGCTCATGGTGACTGCTATCACTATGAGCAAGTTTAATAATAATAAAAGGGGGAGCTGGAAGGACCGTTATGCATCCAGTGAGTCTGAGGAAGAGGAAGTGACCACCACCACAAGGAAAGGGTCTGGATGCCCTGGTTCAATGCTGGCCAGTCCCCCTATATCACCCCTAGAGATCTTGGGGACACTTTTGTCAAGGGCAGAGGAAGAAGATGGTAGTAGAGTGAGCAGGACAGGTCAGCTACCTGTGTCTGCAGCCAGTGCTACCACTGCTGCCACCAGTGCTGCACCTGTTGTCAGTGCTGAACCTGCTGCCAGTGCTGAACCTGCTGTCAGTGTGTCTTGTAATTCTCAGGAGGGGGGTAGCAGGAAAGAATGCCATGTATGACAGCAGGGGACCCTAAGTCACACTTGCCACCTGAAAGCAGTCCCTCCACTAGTACTACTTCTAATAAGGTATAGCAGCTTGTACAGAGTGTTAGAAGTGAGGGAGGGGGTGATCATCATATTACTAGTAAGGAGGAAGACTCAGGGACTAAAACTGATGTGGTTGGTGTTAGTAGTAGTAACAGTGATGATAAAGCAGCTGGTGGGACTAGAGTTAGGGGAGTGGTACGGGAAGTAATGCAGAGCATCCAGACTAGCGATCAAGGGAGCCTACATCATTCCTCTGACCCTTGGAGTCCCCTTCCCCCCACAGCATTGTCCAGGTAGAACATGATACTGTAGAAGGCAAAATGGTTACCCAGCAGCAATAATACCACCACCACCAGGAACACAGATCAGCTGCATTTGCCTGCTGCTAGTGCTGCCAGAGTGCCAATCTGCCTTCTTCAAGTTAACAAGAAATAGCAAGTGTGACATTAGCGGACCTTCTGCAAGAACAGCAGTAGCAAATTCCACAACTGTACCAGGGCATTTGACAATGGCCAGTGGCCAGTGGCCAACACAACATGACCTGCTGGCAATAGGCCAGTAGGGCATTTTTTTTTAAGAACAAGCCTTGAGAAAAAAAATAAAACAAAAAAAAAAAAACAGGCCTACAAAAAAAAAATAATTTTGGGGGGCTTCTTTCTAACAAGCCTAAATCCTACAAATCAATGTTTCCTTAGGGCTTATGCCAAACAAGCCTAAGTCCTAAAAATAAATGATTCCTTAAGGCTTGGGCCAAACAGGTCTAAGTCCTACAAATCAATGTTTCCCCAGGTCTTGGGTCTAACACAAGTCTAATTTCCTACAACTAATCAATGTTTATCAGAGCTTGTGTCATTAGTAATAAGTCTAAATCCTACAAATGAATGTTTCCTCAGGGCCTGTATCACGGTGCCTGTGCTCCCTTGTTTTTGTTTTCCTGTCAGTTATCCCGTGTTATGCTCTGATTGGCTGTCCTGTGTTGATCCCGCCCAGGATGGCCTTTATATACTGGGCTCCTGCACCCACTCGGTGCCCTTTCGTGGTGTTCCTGTACCAGTGCTAGCTTACTGCTCAGAGTTTCCCAGTGTACCGACTTGGCCTGCCTGACTACTCTTCAGTTTCCAGCTCCTGTGTACTGACCCGGATTGCGTGACTTCTCTTCAGTGTCTACTCCTGTGTATCGACCCGGCCTGGCTGACGTTCCTGCTCCTGTGTACCGACCCGGACCAGCTGACGTTCCTGCTCCTGTGTTCTGACCTGGCCTGGCTGACGTTCCTGCTCCTGTGTACCGACCCGGACCGGCTGACGTTCCTGCTCCTGTGTTCTGACCCAGCCTGGCTGACTTTCCTGTTCCTGTGTACCGACCTGGCGTGATTGACGTTTCTTCTTCAGCTATTGTCGCCTCTGCGACATTTTTATCCAGCAGACAATCCGGTTGCCTGAGCCTGTTCCTCTACTGCTCCTGCAGGTTGCTAGTGTATGCCTCCGTTACTGCTCTGGCAGTGTGCCTTTGGCCTAGTCCTCCGTTACTGATATACCGGTTGCAAGTGTGTGCCTCCGTGATTGCTACGGTAGTCGCCATTGGCTTGTCCTCAGCTACTGCTCCTGCAGGTTGCTAGTGTGTGCCTCCGTTACTGCTCCGGCAGTGTGCCTTTGGCCTAGTCCTCCATTACTGCTATACGGGTTGCAAGTGTGTGCCTCCATGATTGCTCCGGTAGTGTGCCATTGGCTTGTCCTCCGTTACTGCTATACCGGTTGCAAGTGTGTGCCTCTGTTATTGCTCTGGCAGTGCTCATTTCTACATCTGTTGAGCTCTGGCAGTTCACGTTATTCTGCTAGCGCTTGGGCGACCTGAAGCTCGGTATAAGTGCTATCTCAGTACCTGCACATATGGGACTGTTTGCAATCATTGAAGAACTTTAACTCCTGCAGTACCAGAGTCCTGGGAAACTTATTCCTCTTGCCTGACCTGTGTCAGTATATACTGTCTGTACCATCCTTTTATACTGGACCTGTGTGGGCATTGTATAATTAACCTGTCGTGTGTCTGTATGATACTGTCTGTATATTACAGGACCTGTGAAGATTTTTACTGTATTGTGAATTCAATAAAACTGTGTTTTTATCCTAAACCATTGTGTCTGTGAGTCGAACAAACCGTTACAGCCTGGGCCTAACACAAGTCTAAGTCCAACAAATCTTCCTACAAAATACTCTATCCCATCAAGTATCAATCTACCCCAGTTGAAGCTTACATCAGGGGGTCCCTGTTGCATTATGCGCTAATTTCTTATTTTATTTTTAATTTTATTTATTTTTATTAACTATCCCCCCAATACCAACTGTTCAACTGATTCTTTCCCCAGACTCCACCCACCAAATAGGCACCCTCCTAAGACCCCTTTTATACCGTCTTATGGGTTTTTTCTTTATTAACTCTCTTCCCAATCCTAGTAAACAACAACCCCCCCCCAGAAAAAACATTTGCTTTTCAACTGATTCTTTCCCCATACTCCACCAACACAGGCATCCTCATACCCCTTTTATACTATGATGTTGAGAAATAAAATAACATTTGCCATGTGTTAAGTGTAAATTCAATGTTCCCATTGATTTAAATGGAATGAGATAGGTGAAAAAAAGCAGAAAAACAGCACTTTTCACTGGAAATTATTTGCCAAGCGTGTAGTGCTATTATTTGCCGATTCTGGTTTGAGACAAAAATTTTCACCCACCCATAGTTCACACACACACACACAAACGTGTGACACACACTCTCACACATACACAATTTGGGTATTACAATATGCTTTTTTTTTCCTATAGAAAAACGTATTGTATTTTGGTATAAGTATCTAGTTAAAACTGCATATAGGATCCACATTTTTATTTTCATTATAATTGATTATTAGTACAGGAAAACAATGTCCTGAAAAATATTTTCCTGAGTTATACAGGAATTGTTAACTTATATTTTGCCATTTAAAGCACTGCTGAAAAAATCCGATAAAGGACTCCCTTACCACACAAAACTTAAGACCCAGTTTTGTTAGCCGTAAAGTCCCTTATCGGATCTTTTGCCAGCTAACGCAGCTGTTAAATGGCAAAAGAACCCAATGTCCACAATGGATGTATTGATATGGGGCCCTAAGCCCCACATCAATACATCTAAAGTGCCTAAAATACAAAGTTAGTAGGATTAACCCTATGAGTGCCGGTGGGGTATAATTACCCTGCCAGCATTCATAGGGTTAACCCAACCAAGAAAAGAAACATCACATTAACACTTACCATTAATCCTGATGTCCAGCAGAGTCCTCAACTTGCTGGTCCTTCTCTTCTGTCTTCACTCTTCTGTCTTCTTTCTTCCATCTTCTGCCTTCTCTCTATAAAAGAAAAGAAACCAATAATTACCAAGCATGAACGAATACATTTCAGAACCCTTTGAGTGACAGTGGGGTACACAACGCATTGCAAAGCAATGCGTTGCGCACCTCACTGGCACTCAAAGGGTTCAACAGTAGTGCGCCCCAAAGATACACATATATGCCTCTATGTAATGCCCCAAAGAATACAAATGCCAAGAAATAATGCCATGAAATTAAATGATCCACATAGATATAAATCAATTATATTTCTTAATGCCCAGTATGACACTTAGCTTAGAGATTCGTGTCTCCTCCACTTGGAGCGACCGCGAGAGCAGCGGCAGCGGAAACACAAATGTCCCACGAAGCTCCCATTCAGCTGTGTATGGGCCGATGCCAGTAACACACTAAGGGCATTTGAAGTGAGCCTGCCTTTATATATGGGCAGGCTTACTTCAATTACCCTCACTGCCATTGGCTGGGATGTACTTCACATCCCAGCCAATCATGTTCAAGAACAGCCGCTCGAATCTGAAGTGATGTGAAGTACATCCCAGCCAATGGCAGTGAGGGCAATTGAAGTGAGCCTGCCCATATATAAAGGCAAGCTCACTTCAAATGCCCTCAGTGTGTTACATGCATCGCCCCGTACACAGCTGAGTGGGAGCTTTGTGGGACAATTGTGTCTCTGCTGCTGCCGCCCTCGCGGCCGCTCCAAGTGGCGGAGACATACTGGGCATTAAGGAACAGCACTGATTTATGTCTATGTGGATCATTTTATTTCTTGGCATTATTTCTTGGCATTTGTATTCTTTGGGGCATTACATGGAGGCATATATGGGTATCTTTGGGGAGCACTATTGAACCCTTTGAGTGCCAGTGAAGTACGCAACGCATTGCTTTGCAATGCTTTGCATACCCCACTGTCACTCAAAGGGTTCTGGAATGTATTTGTTCATGCTTGGTAATTCTTGGTTTCTTTTCTTTTACAGGGAGAAGACGGAAGACTGAAGAGAAGGTGGAAGGAAGAAGAGAAGACAGAAGGACAGTGGATGACAGGTAAGTGTAACATGAATCAGTTAACGATCGGTGCTTGGCAGTATGTCAAGCACCGATAGTTAATTATTTTTCCACTGTTCAGTTCCCAATATCGCTGCTTTTAGCGACAAAACGGACATTCAGCCACAACAGTGTTTATTAGTGTTGAGCGAGCATGCTCGGCCGATGCTCGGATCGGCTCGAGCATCGCTCTGCTCGGCACATGGCGGTACTCGTACGAGTACCGCATGTGCTCGCCCGCCATGTTCGGGTCTCCTCCCCGCACGTTTTGCGGCTGCTGCGCAGCCAATAAACGTGCAGGGAGGCTCTGACATCGGTGTAATGCCAGCAGCCATGTTGGCTGCTGGCATTACACTGATTGGCTGGCCAGAACCCGTGGTCAGGTGCTGTATAGCACCTGACCATCGAGTTCGGCTCAGTCTGAGCCAGGGAGAGCTGAGGATAGGAAGGGAAAGGCAGTGTAGGGAGGAAAAAAACAAAAATTGTGAAAAAAAAAGAACCAAAAGTCCTTTTTAGGACTACTGTGTGTGGGGGCAGCAGGTTATTTGGTGTGGGGGGAAAAAAACAAAAAAAAAAAAAAAAATATATATATATTCTGTTTAGTGTGCAAAGTTGCAGATTAGAGCACATTCTGTTTAGTGTGCACAGTTGCAGATTAGAGCACATTCTGTTTAGTGTGCAAAGTTGCAGATTAGAGCACATTCTGTTTAGTGTGCAAAGTTGCAGATTAGAGCACATTCTGTTTAGTGTGCAAAGTTGCAGATTAGAGCACATTCTGTTAAGTCTTCAAACTAAAATATCAAAGTCACGTATTCCATTCAGTGTGCGTCGCCGCAGTTTAGCAGCACATTCTGAGTACTGTGCAGAGTTGCAGAATAGGAAGAAATACTGTTAAGTCTTCAAACTAAAATATCAAAGTCACATATTCCATTCAGTGTGCTTCGCCGCAGTTTAGCAGCACATTCTGTGTACTGTGCAGAGTTGCAGAATAGGAAGAAATACTGTTAAGTCTTCAAACTCAAATATCAAAGTCACATATTCCATTCAGTGTGCTTCGCCGCAGTTTAGCAGCACATTCTGTGTACTGTGCAGAGTTGCAGAATAGGAAGAAATACTGTTAAGTCTTCAAACTAAAATATCAAAGTCACATATTCCATTCAGTGTGCTTCGCCGCAGTGTAGCAGCACATTCTGTGTACTGTGCAGAGTTGCAGAATAGGAAGAAATACTGTTAAGTCTTCAAACTAAAATATCAAAGTCACATATTCCATTCAGTGTGCTTCGCCGCAGTGTAGCAGCACATTCTGTGTACTGTGCAGAGTTGCAGAATAGGAAGAAATACTGTTAAGTCTTCAAACTAAAATATCAAAGTCACATATTCCATTCAGTGTGCTTCGCCGCAGTGTAGCAGCACATTCTGTGTACTGTGCAGAGTTGCAGAATAGGAAGAAATACTGTTAAGTCTTCAAACTAAAATATCAAAGTCACATATTCCATTCAGTGTGCTTCGCCGCAGTTTAGCAGCACATTCTGTGTACTGTGCAGAGTTGCAGAATAGGAAGAAATACTGTTAAGTCTTCAAACTAAAATATCAAAGTCACATATTCCATTCAGTGTGCTTCGCCGCAGTGTAGCAGCACATTCTGTGTACTGTGCAGAGTTGCAGAATAGGAAGAAATACTGTTAAGTCTTCAAACTAAAATATCAAAGTCACATATTCCATTCAGTGTCTTTCACCGCCGTTTAACAGCCTATTCTGTGTACTCTGTACAGTTGCAGAATTATAAGAAATACTGTTAAGTTTTCAAACTCAAATATTAAAGTCACATATTCCATTCAGTGTCTTTCACCGCCGTTTAACAGCCTATTCTGTGTACTCTGTACAGTTGCAGAATTATAAGAAATACTGTTAAGTTTTCAAACTCAAATATTAAAGTCACATATTCCATTCAGTGTCTTTCACCGCCGTTTAACAGCCTATTCTGTGTACTCTGTACAGTTCCAGAATTATAAGAAATACTGTTAAGTTTTCAAACTCAAATATTAAAGTCACATATTCCATTCACTGTCTTTCACCGCCGTTTAACAGCCTATTCTGTGTACTCTGTACAGTTCCAGAATTATAAGAAATACTGTTAAGTTTTCAAACTCAAATATTAAAGTCACATATTCCATTCAGTGTCTTTCACCGCCGTTTAACAGCCTATTCTGTGTACTCTGTACAGTTCCAGAATTATAAGAAATACTGTTAAGTTTTCAAACTCAAATATTAAAGTCACATATTCCATTCAGTGTCTTTCACCGCCGTTTAACAGCCTATTCTGTGTACTCTGTACAGTTGCAGAATTATAAGAAATACTGTTAAGTTTTCAAACTCAAATATTAAAGTCACATATTCCATTCAGTGTGTTTCAACGCCGTTTAACAGCCTATTCTGTGTACTCTGCAGAGTTGCAGAATAGTAAGAAATACTGTTAAGTTTTCAAACTCAAATATTAAAGTCACATATTCCATTCAGTGTGTTTCAACGCCGTTTAACAGCCTATTCTGTGTACTCTGCAGAGTTGCAGAATAGTAAGAAATACTGTTAAGTTTTCAAACTCAAATATTAAAGTCACATATTCCATTCAGTGTGTGTCACCGCAGTTTAGCAGCCTATTCTGTGTACTCTGCAGAGTTGCAGAATAGTAAGAAATACTGTTAATTTTTCAAACTCAAATATTAAAGTCACTTATTCCATTCAGTGTGTGTCACCGCAGTTTAGCAGCCTATTCTGTGTACTCTGCAGAGTTGCAGAATAGTAAGAAATACTGTTAAGTTTTCAAACTCATATATATTAAAGTCATATATATCGTGTAAGATGAAGAAGGCGGGTAAAAAGGGACGGGGAAGTGGACGTGATCCTGAAAGTTCAGGGCGCGGGTCAGGACGCGGAGAAACTGTGCCTGGTGCCAGAGCACAAGAAAGAAAGACATCCACCATACCTAGCTTCATGTCTGATTTCACAGGGCGTCGCAGGACATCACTCTCGAGGTCCGACCAGTGCGAACAGGTGGTCGGTTGGATGACAGCTGATACTGCTTCCAGTCGGTTAAGCACCACCCTGTCTTCCACCAAGTCCACTCTCAGTAGCCAAGAGTCTGGTCAACATAATCCTCACTCTGATCATCCTTCCTCCCACCATACACGGTCTGGTCAAAGAAGTGATCCCACACTGGGATATAGTGATGAGCTCGTCTCATCACCAATCCTTCATTTGACCCTCTCTCCAAGCACGCTTGCAGAGGAACATGACATCTTGTGCCCTGATTCACAACCTCTAGAGGCTACCCAATCACAAGAAGATGACAGATGTGAACGGCATTTAAGGTCAAAGGAAGTAGTGGATGATGATGATGATGATGATGAGACACAGTTGCCATTAAATCAACCACTATTTCCGTCTCAAGACCTTGTTGAGGAGAATGTTATACAGTTGTCAATGACTGAGTATGTGGTGGGATCAAGACTTGAGGAGGATGATCAGAGTGAGGAAGTGGAGGAGGACTTGGTGGACGATGAGGTGACTGACCCCACCTGGGAAGGTGTAGAGCCGAGCGATGACAGCAGTCCTGAGGGTGAGCCATCTGCAGCACCGCAACAGGCTGGAAGAGGCAGTGGTGTGGCTACAGAAAGAAGGCGGACCGCACCAAACCGGCCCGCAAATGTTCCACGGAGCACCCCCTTGCGTAAATCTACCTTGCCAAGGGGTAGGTGTTCCGCGGTATGGCGTTTTTTTAAGGAAAGTGCGGACGACAAAAGAATTGTAGTTTGCAACCTGTGCCACACCAGAATGAGCCGAGGCATGAACACTAGAAACCTCACCACCACCAGCATGATCCGACACATGGCATCCAAGCACCGTAGTAAGTGGGAGGAACGCCTGGATCGCCCATCTGTTCTGCAGGCCACACCACTGCCTCCTCTTCCCCTGTTTTCGGTGCCGGCCAATCGCCTGTCGAAGGCGCAGGCCCGCATACCTCCCGCCCTGCACCTGTACCATCTGAAGCACCATCAGCGACCACATCCACTTCCCTGTCCCAGCACAGCGTCCAAATGTCGTTACCCCAGGCATTTGAGCGCAAGAGAAAGTACCCAGCCACCCACCCACAGGCCATAGCACTAACCTCACACCTTTCAAAATTACTGGCCATCGAAATGCTGCCATTTAGGCTTGTGGACACTGAGTCCTTCCGCAGCCTGATGGCAGCAGCTGTCCCTCGGTACGCGGTCCCCAGCCGCCACTACTTTTCCCGGTGTGCCATCCCCGCATTACACCACCATGTGTCCCGTAACATCACCCGTGCCCTGACCAACGCAGTTACTGGGAAGGTCCACTTAACGACTGACACATGGACAAGTGCTTGTGGCCAGGGACGCTACATTTCCCTGACGGCACACTGGGTGAATGTCGTGGAGGCTGGGAGCGACTCGGACCCTGGGATGGCACGGGTGCTACCCACGCCGAGGATTGCGGGCCCTACCTCCATCAGGGTTTCCACCAGCACCTACGTTATTGGCTCCTCCTCCTCCGTTTCCACCTCCGAATTCTCTACACACACCGCCACTCCCCCATCAGCCAGTAGCTGGAAGCAGTGTAGCACTGCAGTGGGGAAGCGTCAACAGGCCGTGCTGAAGCTGATCTGCCTTGGGGACAAACAGCACACGGCCTCAGAGCTGTTGCAGGGGATTAGTCACCAGACCGAGCAGTGGCTCTCGCCACTCAACCTGCAACCAGGCATGGTTGTGTGTGATAATGGGCGTAACTTGGTGGCGGCTTTGGAGCTCGGCAAGCTCACACACGTACCATGCCTAGCGCATGTATTTAATTTAGTGGTGCAGCGATTTCTAAAAACCTACCCCAATGTGCATGATCTCTTGACCAAGGTGCGCCGCGTGTGTGCACATTTCCGTAAGTCATCTACAGCTTCGGCCGGCCTGTTGAAGCTGCAGCAGCGCTTACAATTGCCAGCTCACCGGCTGCTGTGTGACGTGAGCACGCGCTGGAACTCCACCTTCCACATGTTGGCCCGGCTTTGTGAGCAGCAGAGGGCAGTAGTGGAGTACCAGCTGTTACACGGTCGTCGCCTCTCCGTTCAACTTCCTGTAATCAGAAGTGAGGAGTGGGAATGGATGTCAGACCTCTGCGAGGTTTTACGCAATTTTGAGGAATCGACACAGATGGTGAGCGGCGATAACGCTATTATCAGTGTAACCATCCCACTTCTGTGTCTACTGAAACGCTCGCTGCTCACAATTAAAACCGACGCTTTGCATGTGGAAGAGGTGGAAATGGGGGAGGAAGAGCTTACACAAGGTGATAGCCAGAGCACCCTCACTTCGTCTTCTCAGCGACAATTGGAGGAGGCGGAGGAGGAGGAGGAGGAGGAAGACACGGTTGCCTCCGCTACAGAGGGTAGCCATGGAACTTTAGTTCCATCTCTTCAGCGTGGGTGGGCAGAAGAGGAGGAAGAGGATGAGGATATTGAGAGTCATCCTCCTGGTGAGGACAGCGAAATCTTGACTGTTGGTACTCTGGCACACATGGCTGACTTTATGTTAGGCTGCCTTTCCCGTGACCCACGCGTTATATGCATTTTAAACAACACGGATTACTGGGTGTTCACCCTTCTGGACCCCCGCTACAAAGAGAATTTCTCATCTCTCATTCCTCCGGTGGAGAGGACAAGCAAAATGGTGCAATACCAGAAGGTTCTTGTCGAAAAATTGCTCCAAAATTTTCCATCTGACAACGCTGGCGGCAGAGTACGTGCTACCTTGGCCAACAGAGAAGGGGAGAAAAGGGGAGCACACAGCAGTTCCGAGAAAGGCAGGGCAACACTCTCCAAGGCGTGGGACACCTTCATGACACCCCGCCAGCACCCTCACCCTGATGCGCAGCCTAGTGTCACAAGGAGGGAAAAGTTTTGGAAGATGGTGAAGGAGTACGTAGCAGACCGTGTCAGCGTCCTCAATGATCCCTCTGTGCCTTACAACTACTGGGTGTCCAAGCTGGACACGTGGTATGAACTGGCACTCTACGCCTTGGAGGTGCTGGCCTGCCCTGCCGCCAGCGTTCTGTCTGAGCGGGTATTTAGTGCTGCTGGTGGCATCATAACAGATAAGCGTATCCGCCTTTCCACCGACAATGCTGATAGGTTGACACTTATAAAAATGAACAAGGCCTGGATTTCCCCTGACTTCTCCACTCCACTGGAGGAAAGCCCCGGGGGAACATAAACTCACTTTATATATGTTATTTACAATGATGGGAATACTCTGTATTCCCATTCACCCCTTCCACCCAAAAAACGGGTATATGGTTGACTCTTAATCTTCTCATCCTCCTCCTCCTCTTCCATATGCCCTGTGCTATAATTTTTATATAGGGCCAGCTCACCAGCGGGCCCTGTGATATAATTTTTATATAGGGTCAGCTCACCAGCGGGCCCTGTTTGACAATTTTTATATAGGTCAGCTCACCAGCGGGCCTTCTCATATAATGTTTTATTGGGTCAGCTCTCTAGCGGGCCCTCTCATATAATGTTTTATAGCGTCAGCTCACTAGCGGGCCTTCGCATATAATGTTTAGGATGGTCAGCTCTGCAGCAGACCCTCACCCATAATGTTTTAGATGGTCAGCTCAGCGCACGTTTCCCTCTTAATCATGGCCTCAGTTCTGAAAATCAAGGAAATTTTTGGGAGAATTTGCCTCTGCGCACGTTTCCCTCTTAATCATGGCCTCAGTTCTGAAAATCAAGGAAATTTTTGGGAGAATTTGCCTCTGCGCACGTTTCCCTCTTAATCATGGCCTCAGTTCTGAAAATCAAGGAAATTTTTGGGAGAATTTGCCTCTGCGCACGTTTCCCTCTTAATCATGGCCTCAGTTCTGAAAATCAAGGAAATTTTTGGGATAATTTGCCTCTGCGCACGTTTCCCTCTTAATCATGGCCTCAGTTCTGAAAATCAAGGAAATTTTTGGGAGAATTTGCCTCTGCGCACGTTTCCCTCTTAATCATGGCCTCAGTTCTGAAAATCAAGGAAATTTTTGGGATAATTTGCCTCTGCGCACGTTTCCCTCTTAATCATGGCCTCACTTCAGAAAATCGATGAAATTTTTGGGAGAATTTGCAGATGATATACAAGTAAATATACAGCAAATACTGTTTGGTAACAATTTTTCGCCTAAAGTCGTTTTTATTTTCCTTTTTGTGTGTTTTACGGTCAGTCTGTAAAAATGGCGTACTACGGGCGAAAGATCGTTCCCAGCAGCGATGTTGGAGTCCAAGGTGCATCCAGACATCCTCCCTATGCTGTCCCTGAACCATTTCTGTAGTGTTTCCATCTTTTTCTGCCCTTTTCCTATGGACCAGGCACCCTCCCCTCATCAGAGCAGGGGGTGCCTGGTGTAATGCTCGAGTCCTCCCATTGACTTCAATGGGGCTCGGGTGCTCGGCCGAGCACTCGAGCCTCAGGGGGTGCTCGGTCAGAGCACCCGAACATCCGAGCATTGGGGTGCTCGCTCATCACTAGTGTTTATGTGGCTTAACGTCCTTTGGAGTTCTAGCTGGTAGGGCCTTTAAATACCACGTTAAACATGGTAGTGTAACAGCTGGTATTCACCTTGGCCCTACCGGCTATGTTAACTCCTACCATTAAAGCTAGCCCTATGTATTTTTTTTTTTTTTGCTGTCCGGTGACATCTTCATGCTGTTTTTATTCTATTTGCAATAAAGTATCATTTTTTTACACATACACACCCCAATGCCAATGAAGTCCCCAACAAATTGCAAGGCAGTGTTCTGGAGACTACTCTATCATTCATGGGTTTATATAGTCCAGCTTGAATCTGTAATAGTTCCTTATGTGGCAGTAAGTTTGACCAAGCACAGCTCAACTTTTTTGTTAATACACATATCTTCTAAATCAGTGGTTCTTATTCAGCTCCGGTCTTCGGGGCACACCAACAGGTCAGGTTTTATGCACACCCCACATAACGCACAAATAAAGCAATCACAGTGACAGGGCCACTGATTACCCTTCTTGAAAACCTGCACCATCAATGTGCCCAGAGGACTAATGTTAACTCTCTGAGTGCCTGAGGGGTGTGCAATCCATTGCAGTGCAATTAATTGCTTGCCTACCTGGCACTCAAAGGGGTAAGGAACACTGCTCTAAATAAAAAAAAACATAAATGAGACAATAGACTTTATGTTTAAGAGCCAAGTGGAGCAATTCTGAGGCACACCAACTGTACAACAGGGGATATGTAAATTTTCCCTAAACTCTGTTGAGCTAAGTGTGACTTTTTAACCCCTTGAATGAAAAGCAATGATTGTGTGCTCTCAAATGATATTGCTTCATAAAGCTTTGGAACCTCTGTTGAATTCAAGGGATTATAAGCTTTATTTGAAAAATAAGAGCTTTATTTGTCCCCTATCGTACAGCTGGTTGTCCCAAGAACTGCTCCACTTGACTTTAATGTATCTGTATCTATGTATAGCTTTAAAAACATTTCTCATCCCCTTGCATATAGGTACACTTTAGTGCAGAGACATGGTGTATGTTTTCAGGATCTCCTCAGTTAAACACAAACACGAATGTTGTTCGTTACCTCAGACAGAGCCTTCAGAATGACTGAACCACTGATTGAGTCACCTGTGTTTATGTGATTACATAATGAAAACCTGCACTGTTGGGAGATCTAAAGAAAGATTTGAACACCCCTGACCTATTGCATACAGGTGCACAGAGGGCTATAGTTCAGACTTTAATGCCAGCAACAGGGCCGGATTTACATCTCAGGAGCCTGTAGGCACATAAATCTGAAGTGCCCTCCCCCCATTGGCCATTTCCACAGTGCTCCAAATCTCCACATTACCCCCCATCAACTCCACATTGCTCCCCATCAGCTCCACATCCACATTGCCCCATCAGCTCCACATTGCCCCCATCAGCTGCCACCATCAGCTCCACATTGCCCCATCAGCTCCACATTGCCCTCATATTGCCCCATCATCTCAACATTGTCCCCCATCAGCTCCACATTGCCCCATCATCTCAACATTGTCCCCCATCAGCTCCACATTGCCCCATCATCACAACATTGCCCCCATCAACTCCATATTGCCTCCATCAACTCTACATTGCCCCCATCAGCTCTACATTGCCCCCATATTGCCCTATCAGCTCCACATTGCCCCCATCAGCTCCACATTTCTTGTCCCCCCATCATCCCAATATTGCCCTCACATTGCCCCCATCATCTCCACATTAAGCCTCACATTTCCTACCTCCCTGGTGGTCCAGTGGCAGGAGAGATCTGTGCTTCTGTACAGACCTGTAGCTGCTGGAGCTCCCGCGCGGTCTTCTCTTTAGTAATGAAGAGCGCTGGGAGATGATGTCATCTCCCAGCGCTCTGTATTACTAAAGAGCCAGGGGATCTCAGCAGCTACAGGTCTGTGCAGAAGAAGGCACAGACCTTACATGCAGCGGGTAGCGCGGTGCAGCACACCAGTTAAAAAAAAAATTGATTTCTATGGCAGGCGCCCCTCTGTAGGGTGAGCCTGTAGGCAGATGCCTACTCTGCCTTATGGAAAATCCGGCCCTGGCCAGCAACCCCTGAACACCTACCATTTGACATATGCAAGAAAACTGGATAATTTCTCTCCACTTTCCTCTGTCCCTTATTATTATATTGTAACATAAGGTGCAGTGGAAAAGAAAGTCTTGATGCAGCCAAATATTGCCCTACTGTCCTGTCAGAGGCGTAACTAGAAGCCTCCGGGCCCTGGTACAAGAAATGCAACGCCCTCCCACCCACATTGGCCCCCATGACCCATTGACCCCCTCCACAATGCCCCCATCTCCTACTTGGAGCTCCCGCGCGGTCCTCTTAGTAATGCAAAGCGCTGGGAGATGATGTAATCTTCCAGCGCTCTGCATTACTAGAGCGCCGGTGGGACATTGCAGGCGCCAGGTGGAAGGGTCTCAGGGGGAGGCCAGGCCCCTGGAGTACACGGGCCCGGTCACAGGTGCGACCCCTGCGACCCCTATCGTTATGCCACTGTGTCCTGTCTAGGGTGAAAGTAGCGATAATCATTGACAGACACATCATAGAATACAGACACTAGCTTGGCAAAGCACACAATCAGTTTTATGCCTACCCAACTGTGAAATCACATAGCGTATCCTTATAAAATTATTCCTGATACCTCTTGATCCTAAGTTTTTACCATTTTATTAACTGAATTACAATTTAAATTTTCAAGCAATACATTGGACACCTTTCTAGCATCCAAGGGGTTAAATATGACATGATGGAAATGCCCACACCCAATTTCTTCTATGTTTGTGTGTTTATATGGAGAGTGGGGGAGGAGTAGGAGGAGGGAAAGGAGGAGGAATATTGAAAGGAGAATGAAAGACATGAGAAAACTTTTACTTTTCATGAAGGTAATAGGGGTGGGGCAGTGACAGACCCCTGCTGATGCTCCCACTGCTTGGATTGTGTGTCAGTTCATAAGAACAGAAGCATTGTGTGAGAAAGCTAAAATGAACTGGTAACTTAGAGAAAAGTAATCTGTAAACTCCCTTAAAGAAACACTAACACCTATAAATGAAATTAGGTTCTATACTTTTAAATATGATGTACTTAGCCCATAAAATTTAGTTATTTTATATCCAGTCCCTAAAATCTAATCCTAAACTTTAATTTAATGCATGTGTAAACTATCCTATATAGACACAGTTTGGTTAATTGTGTTTGTGCAGAGCTAATGTTAATTTATTGAGATTAGTGCCCACTGCTTTTCTATTCAGAAAGACTGGTACATTATCTCAGCTTATTTGCAGACAATAAAACACTATAACTTTTAAGACACCTATCAAGATAGCTATGGTAATGAATGTCCTGGAACAGGCAGGAGTGGGAGCTCCCACAGAGCTTATGTACTGCTAGATTTTAGGTCTCAGAACACAAACAATTTTTATAGATGCTGCAATAGCATACCAGGCATTTAGTCTAAATAACTCTGGATCATTTCAGGTGTTAGTGTTTCTTTACATAGTGTGAGAATATAAAATCTTCTGAGCTCTCATCCTATATAATAATTCACTAGGATGTTTGTCAGAAGCTGTCATGAGCAGTAGAGACAGCTCACGTTCCAGCAGTCTCTACTGCTCATGATTGCATCGCGTGGACCAGTGAGGTAGTGGCCGCTTAACCCTTTGAGTGACAGAGGGGTATGCAACGCAGTCAAAGGGTTAACCTTACCCAGACCTTGACCCGTGTACACGGGCTTTTACACTAGTAATAATATAAAATGTTGGTAAAAAAAAAGTATGTCATAGTACATGGATAATAAAACAGAGTCTGGGGTACTGAGGGTAAGTGGAACAATTCTGGAGCAAACCATCTGTACAATAGGGGACAAACCAAAATTTTAACCCCTTGGATGCTAGAAAGATCTCCAACACACTGCAAAGCAACACGTTGGCGATCTCTCTAACATTCAAGGTGGTAAATGCCGCATTTAACCCTTTGAGTGTCAGAGAAGTACGCAATGCATTTTAAAGCAATGCATTGCATACCCCTCTGGCACTCAAAGGGTTAAATCAATGGGGATTTGTGGGTGTTTACTTATTTCCTGTGGAACATTTGGTTTGGTTCATGTTTACTTGGTACATCAACCTCAATTTCAGATGATACACTTATCAATGGATTTATTCTAACATGTTATTGTTATAGTGTTTTGTGAAGTTTGCAGATAAAATCAGCAATACAGTTATATAACTGCCCATTAATTGAAATACGTTAAATTAAAAAAAAATCTGACATTTTTGTTTTTCAGTAAGAACCTTATTGCATGCATACCATGTAATATCTGCTACGGACAACTAATAAATGCAAAGATATATATAAATGTGTATGTGTGTGTATGTGTCATCAATGTATCCAAAACTTTTTGAATATACCTAATGTGACGGGGGTACAGGGGTTACTGCTTGGTAGACCGAGGGTTAAGCGATATATCCAGCCATACAAAAAGATAATAAATTGCATTTATTAGTGAGGTCATGGCACACACACGTAGGACAACAATTAAAGGTAAGCAAACAGGGGTAAAACATAAAAACTAAACACTTCTGCGGTTCTCTTCTTGGTCGCACAGATTGCCAGGGGTTACATATAATGCTCACAGTCCATTTTAGCTTTATGCTGGAGCTTACACATAGTCCCACTAGAGGCACGAGTGGGCATCCTGCCCACTACACATGCTGCTGGATTACATGAAGGTTCCTTGTATCTTTTAGTCCTGACAGAGAAGTTGGGAACGGCATCTTAAGAGATGATCCCCAGCCACTTTCTTTAGTCTTGGGCCATAGCCACCGAAGTTTAGCTTCCTGGCCACAATCCTTGTAGTGGGAACATCAGGGTACTTTCTGTGGCTAAAGCTGACATGACTTACAGTCCACAACTGAACAGGGCACCTGGCCACTACAGTGCCCACTCACTCTAACTCTTCCGGTGGGGACACTCACCAGTCCCAGTTTCTGTAGTACTCCTTTAGGAAGCACATGCTTGGATTCTGTGGTGCACAACACTGGTTCAGCACATTCTGGATTTTTATTCTGGATCTGATTGCTTTGGAGCTCTGTTTTTCATTGCTTGACCACTTTGCTTTGAGGTACAGGATCATCCAGGCAAGTCTGTAAAGCTGTAAATCACTGCATTGCTAGGGCATAGTGGGTGCTGGATGCAGACTACACCCCTAGTCCCATTTTGTCTGGCAGTGCTGATAGGGTACTTGCTCATATGTCCTTAGGCTAATGCTAAGGCAAAACAAAAATAACAGGAGGGGTTCCTATACTGTTGTCCTTGGCTGTGTCTTTTTTGTCTGGGTGATAAAGTGACCACGCTACTGAGGTGGCACAACTAGCACACATAATGGTCAGGGTTGCCTTCAGATACCCTGAACACCTAAGCTGGATATCCCACAAGCTGCCATCAGTGTGATGGGATTACAGGTGTTACTTCTTGGTAGACCGAGGGTTAAGCGATTTATCCAGCCAGACAAAAACATAATAAATTGCATTTATTAGAGAGGTCATGGCACACAAACATAGGACAACAATTACAGGCAAACAAGCAGGGTTAAAACATAAAAACTAAACACTTCTGCTGTTCTCTTCTTAGTGTGTCAGCAAAGTTACACAGGTTGCCAGGAGTTACATATGATACTCACAGTTCATTTTACCTTCATACTGGAGCTTACACATAGTCCCACTAGAGGCAAGAGTGGACACCCCGCCCACTGCGGCTGGTGCTGTATTACATGAAGGTTCCTTGTATCTTTTAGTCCTGACAGAGGAGTTGGGAACGGTATCCTAAGAGATTATCCCATGACACTTTCTTTAGTCTTGGGCTATAGCCACAGAAGTTTAGGTTCCTGGACACAATCCTTGTGGTGGGAACATCAGGGTACTTTCTGTGGCTGTAGCCGCCTTGACTTACAGCCCACAACTGAAAAGGACATCTGGCCACTACAGTGCCCAATCACTCTAACTCTTCCGGTGAGGGCACTCACCAGTTCCAGTTTCTCCAGTACTCCTTCAGTAAGCACATGAACCCTAGGCTTCCCACCATTATGGAGAGGCCTTCTCTCCTCTTCCTACATTTTCATCTCATCCTCTCTCTCTCTCTCTTCCTAGCCTTTTTTCTACCCACACCCTAGAGGATCTGATGTCACAGGTAACATTTTCAAAATCTCTTTTTGCTTAGCCTGATTTAAGGGGGAAGGTACACACATTTCACACACAAATTTGCCCTACCCCTCTATCTGACCAACACTGGCTGTCTCAATACACAATCTCTGTGGTCAGCTAGACTAGATGGCACCTTTTTTCTGTACATCATACACACTAACCAACCAATTCAATAGTGGTAAATGGCCAACACTCTCTAATGCATGCACACACAGGGGACATTAATGTTTTCAAGAATGGGAACACATGTTAAGACAGTGGTGATCACTGAAAACAGACACCTTTTATTCTCAAGGTGACAACCATTCCGTCACACCTAACATAATATATATCTGTCAGCAACACATACTTGGAATACATTTAATTCCACATCCTAATTGCCCTTCTATCCTGTAAACATTTTATTTTATTTTCTCTAATATTGATCTACCTGTGATTTGATTAAAGAGCTTTGAAGAAAGCTCTTTGTATTGGATTGGAAAATATTTGTATATAGTAACTATCTAACAACTAAATGACTCTTTTCTTATGTAAACAAGCCAGGTTTGGCTAATTTAATATAGCTTCATATATTAATTCATGTGTTTTTAAGAACCGGTGTGGGGTCCAGGGGATTTCTTACCATTTATTTTTAGAGACATACATGTATGTTCTCTTACTGTGCATCTATACTAGATCTCCTATAATCAGCCATTTCACTTAAGAAAAATGCAAGTAGCAGAGTTGCATTTTAACCAGCCCAGACTTCCGTTTGCCAGATCATTCTTTATAAAGGGACACATATTGAAAATGCATGTTGTATTGATTTATGGGGACTATTTCAGCCCAGTAATAATCACTGCAGCTGTGTAGCATACATTTTTTCCTATATGCAGACCTGCAGTGTGTATGTTTTATAGTTGATTATGGATGTCCTAATTCTATACACAAACTGAGGGTCAGAGATGCTCAGCTAGAGACAAGACTGCCAAATACTTCAGTGTGTTCCAAAGGACCTTTTTCTTACCCAAGGTGAAATCGCTTTTAGCTCAGAGGTGTCATTGACAAAGAAATATCTTATAACTCATTATACTGATTCTGCTAAAAAATAACAGTCCAGCCATGAAATAATTGGCAGTTGTCCTCTAAACAAGAGAAGCAGGAAACCCCATACATATATTTTGAGCCACCTTAGATCTCATCATCTTTACCTATTTTTTTAAACATGTATTATTCAATAAATATAAAGCAGATACAAACAGTTGGAATTCATGTAAAGCTTATACACATCCTCTGTGAAGGGACATTTTTTCTTTTATGATTACAATATTGATTGACTTATACAATATATGTACATAAAGTTCTGTATAAAATAAAATAGCTGCACTTATGAAACATTAATACCAACTTTTTATTTAATGATTTAGAAACTATCCCTGAGAAACATCAGAGTTTAACGGTAACCCCCACCCACCCAGTCACTAATGGGGTGACTATAGGACAGTCCATCCTTCTCCTTTTTTTCAACACGAAAACATCATACTTTTAAGGTAAACCATTTTTTTTATATTTACTATGCCAACCACAGTGGGCATACATTAGTTTTTCAAAAGCGCTGCTATTATCTGCGCATCTAATCTGCTGCAATAATTTAGGAGTTTCAGAAGCATACCATCAAGATTAAACAAAGAATTACCATGCTGGGTCTTTAATACATGTCTAATTTTTAAAGGGATAGTAATGTTTCATAATAAAAGCAGCTCTAATTAATCATCATAGTATTTGGACTTTGGAGAGTGTTATTTCAGTTCTGTCAGAGTTATAGTTCAGGAGTAATTCGATGACAAAGTGTCCCCCTCCCGCCCCTTTTACTGATGTAACACTGCTCAGCCAGAGCAGAAGGGAGGTGCCCAGGTAGATTGCAGAGAGGGACAATCTTCAATTAAGATAAGGAAAAAACCTGAAAAGCTTGTCAAGGGGGGCAGAGATTTCATTGTTTTCATAGGAATAAGAGTGTCCCCAGCTGTTATCTGTCCAGTCTATGGACTGCATTCCACATCTGAGAAGAGATGGCTTACACTAGGCAAAAGGGGCGAGGAGGGGAAACTGCTTGTAAATATCTCTTAAACCATAAAGGTTTGAGAGATAAGACTTATATCATTCTTCATGTTTTTTTTAATGCCTACAAAATAAAATAAAGTTAAAATTAAGTATTACTATCCCTTTAAATACTTAGAGGGATAGTAATGTTTCACAAAAAAGCAGCTCTGATTAATCTTCACAGTATTTGGGACATGGAGAGCGTTATTTCAGTACCGTCCGAGTTGTAGTTCATGAGTAACTGAATGATAAAGTATCCCCCTCCCGCCCCTTTTACTGATATAACACTGCCCAGATGGATCGCAGAGAGGGACAATCTTCAGTGAGCATAAGGAAAAACCTGTCAACAAGGGAAGGATTTTTCTCATAATCACAGTAAGAAGATTGTCCCTTGCTGTGATCTGTCTGATCCAAGGACTAAATTCCACATCTGAGGGGAGATGATTTACACTAGGTAAAAGGGGCAACTACAACTCTGACAGTATTGAAATAACATTCTCCACGGTCCAAATACTATGAATATTAAGCAGAACTGATTTTTTGTGAAATATTACTATCACATTAAATAAAAAATATTAAAAATTATCTACCATGTTTTGGAATTACTTCACAGCCCCTGTCTGGCCTATAAGTTGGTTAATACCATACAGAATCCATAATGCAGGATCAGGGGAAGATATGGGTAAGTTAGGTTGCCAAGAGTATACCTGAAGTTTTTTCTAACTCGGGGCCAGGTCTTAAAAGCTGTTCTAGTACAAGTAGTGGGATATGTAATCGTTAATAACATTAGGAAAAGCAAGACCTGCCAATAGTTTTTTTAGATTTTTGCAATTTAACCAAGCTGATTTGTGGTTGCTTATATGTCCAAATACTGGAAGAGGAGATACAGTTTAATTTACAGAAAAGCACTGGTAAGTTTGGAACACTTGGCAAAGCATACATTACTTTTGGCAAACAAATAATCTTAATCAGGTTAAATTGACCCATAACAGTTAATGAGTGGTTTTCCCATAATTTTATCTCGAAAATGTGTAATATAGGAATTAGGTTAAGATCATAAATGTATTTACATGCATTTTTATACACGATAGTATCTTATTGGCTCTTGCACAGCAGCTGATTGACTGTAAACAGTTTTGAAATCTACTGTATACAAGAACCGTCATATTCTTATCTAATAAAGATTCCCCTTGTAATGACCCATTTACTGTATATGTAACATTAGTGACTTACATTTATCTATAATGAGTCTCATCTGTTATTTATTTGCCCATTTCAGCAGTTTATCCAAATATTTCTGCAAAGTAAAACATCCTCTTTAAATAGTTATGAATCATCAGCAAAGACTAAGGTTTTACTTTCACTAGTCACTTCAAGGTCAATAACAAGAAAAACTACCAAGGGCAGCGCTAAACGTTGAGGTACTCTACTAACAATTTTATCTGCACTTTTATCTAATAAACTTCTTGTATGCTAGTGATATCCAAGCTGTTAATCTCTTAGATGCTAGAAATGTCTGCAATGCATTGTGCATCAGATATGAAATGTGCCTGAATATCTCTGGCAACAAACTATTAGCAATTACTCATTTCTTTTGTACTAAAAAGGTTAAATAAGAAATAACAATCAATATGTATACTTGTGACAATAACTGCTTATTCAACAAGGTAATGGGGAAAATAATAATACTGGAAAACACTCTAGGACTGAAAAATATATTTTAAATGTTTATTTTAGCACCAAGCATGGTGGTTTAAGGTCACACTAATCATAAAAATGTAAAGATACATATTGAATTATGTTTCAAAACCCAGTGCTGGGAACTTGTGTTATATTGATCTTTCTTTCAATTCTTTGTTTTCTAAACTCAAACAGTCACAAAGAAACAAAGGAGGAGCCAGTGATACAATGTAGACTTTCTGAAGACCAGGTGAAAGAATTCTGCCAAGGTCAATTCTGTCACCAGGTGGTGTATTTAATTTAAAAGGAGTGTTAACCTTGTTTACACAAAATAACACCAATATGCAGAGAAAGCAGTAAATCTATTGTCGTTAAACAGCAGGGAGGCTGTTTTCTGCTGGCTGGCTGCCCATAAGCAATATGAACTCATCTGGCAAAGACAAAGTATAGACAGTAAGGCCGAAGTCCGGGCCTAGGCATTCTGGCAGCCTCTGCACAAAATGTTTGTGGTATGCCCTCTGTACCCTCCAGTTGACTCTTTAAATTCTTGTCAAATATATTTAGAACAAGAGATGTCCACTTGAAGGGAAACATTTGTTAATCACTTAAATGCAGAAGTGTGGCAGCTTTCCAGGTTTAGAGTTGTAAATGCAGAAATCTGTTTCTATCTGTGAGGAACATGCAATTGTCTTTCCTCACTGAAATGTGTGGGATTGCTGTGCAGTCTTGAATGTGTACCAAATAAAGGAAGTGATGAACTGCTTATTTACTTATTCTGTTAATATTTTCCAGAAATATTCATCATTAAATAAAAATACATATTGTTGTTCTTTTCCTTAACCCTTTAAAGAGCCACAGTGGTGTCCAAAGCATTTCAATACAATGCAGAGGAAACTCCTCTATGTTAAGAGTTATGAAAGACTGAGTGTAGTGGTTTTTGTGACCTTTACATTTAACCCTTTGAGTGCCAGAAGGGCACGCAACACATTGCAGGGCAATGCGTTTCATAGTCCTCTGGCACTCAATGGGTTAAAGATACAGTTTGGTCTATTGATGTCTATTGAGAGTTCTGCTCAATAATAGAACCACCATTGAATGGAAAGTCCCCACTTAGCAGAAAAGGATCTGTGAAATGTATATGTTTCATAAATTAATTTAACATGACACAATGGAAACAGTGTTTTGATTCTTAAAAAGTTAGCTGTAATTGTATTTGTCAGTATTTAACCCACCTGATGCAAAACCCATCGGAGACTTCACTGTCCACCACTACCTAACTACCACCACTTAGCCAGCAAAAATCATAATAGTATTTACTTTCATTAAGGAAATGTTTTTTATTTAAGATTTATTATTATTACTTGTTACTGTTAGTGGATACTGGCATGTACTGTACCATGGGTTAATAATACAGACAATGGAAGGAACTGATTTCCTTGGAGGTGCCAATTCTAGAAAAAAATCAAATGGACCATAAGGAACAAATAAAAAATCTAAAAATCCCCATTGCGTAAAATTCTGCTTTTGACCCTTTAAATGCTAAATAGGTAAAAAAAAAAATGTTGGGCTAAGAAATGCACTGGATACCTCTTTATCATTAAAATGGTTAACCCTTTGAGTGACAGAGTGGTATCCAGCACAATGCAAAGTAATGTGCACTCAAAGGGCTAAAAGACCAATTTTAATCAATAGAAATGCTTGTATCTCCTATGGTATTTGCATTGAAAATATCTCTAGCATTCATGGAGCTCCAAACTGCATTTAAATAAAATGGATTTTTTATGTCTCCTATGATGCTTTTAATTTGGCCAGCAATGGGAGGTCTTTGTAGAGACTAAAGGGTTACACGATAGCTACTCCTAGTTTCCCCTTCTTGTAAAAGAGAGTATTTAGCAGAGACATAACTAAAAGCCACCGGGCCCTGGTGCAAAAATTGCCATGGCCCCCTCACCCGACCACATTGCCCCCCAATGTCCTTTCTCCACCTCCACATTGCCCCCAATGACCCACAGGACCCATCTCCTACCTCCCTGGTAGTCCAGCAGTGTGGCAGGAGAGGTGCTGCACAGACCTCTATTAGCATCCCGCATGGTCCTCTCTCTAGTAATGCAGAGCGCTGGGAGATGATGTAATCTCCCAGCGCTCTGTGCATTAGTACAGTGCCGGAGGGAGCTCAATTGCTAGAGGTCTGTGCTGAAGAAGGCAGAGACCACAGCTTATTGCAGGTGCCGGGGGGCTCCCAAGGGGTGGCTGGGCCCCTGGAGTAGAGTGACTGGCCTGGTTGCAGTTGCTACCCCTGAGACCTCTATTCTTACTCCACTGGTATTTAGTCTTGTAATAATAACAACAACATAATTTTGAACTCACATTAATTCAGCTGCATAGAATGTTGGGATCACATTTGGGTTCATACATAGCTAAGTGATAACCCCTACGGCAGCTTGAGAAATAATGAGTTTTCAAGTCTAACTGCATATAATATTGAGCTTTCCATATGGCATTGGCTTCACACTTTGAGCAGAATGTGTTGTGCAAGGAGGGTTCCAAACTGTTATTCTAAGAATCAGAATTTCTCATTGAGGGGGCCTCTCCCCAATTAGTCCTACTGTTAAAATGACTCTGTCTGAACCCCATGTATTATACTTTATTTATATAGCGCCAGCGTATTGCTCAACGCTATGCACTCCTGCACTCACGTGAACTAGGCCTTAGGCTTTTTTTTTCATCCTGACCATAGAAATACTAGATTATTATTGTTGAATATTTGTACCATTGTTAGTCATTCCTGGTATATGGAGGAGGGTGATTTGTTCACCTGGCAAGTTAGTTTAAGATATTTTTTCTGATAGGCTGTTATAGATTAAATGCATTTCTTGCTGGGCAACAATGGATTTGGCTGAGAGAGTGGTCATGTGAGATGTGCGTTGTGGCCATAGGAGTGGCTGGAACACAGAGAGCTCTAGCTTAAAGGTGCCCTGGGTCTCAACTGATAGATCCACCTGCATCCCAAGACAGAATTAGCCCTCTGAGTGCCAGTGGGGTATGCATTGTATTGTTTTGCACTGCATTGCATACCTTTCTGGCATTCAAAGGTTTAAGAAATTAATTGGAATATATTTTTTTTTATTTGCAAAACACACAGAAAAGGTTGATTATGATTCTTTTTTAAAATAATTAATAACATCAGAAAAAGTTGCATTTAGCCTAAAAATGTGCTTATACATTTTTTTTAGTAAGACAATGTTTGTAAAATTATATATACATATATATATATATATATATATATATTTATAGGTGTGACTTCTATGATGTAATATGATTTTTATAGGAACACAGCAACTTTTTTGTACACATGGCAGACATTATTATAGAAAACCTGTCCTCCTTCTTGAAACAATTTCAATGATTTACTCCAACCCTCTTTTAGAAACTGTCAGATTTCAGCAGCCTAAGAAGATGGAGAAAGGTGATTTTTTTTTTTTCACATGCGATTAGTTAATTAAGCAGCTTTGTCTGACTGAGTCAGAGAACAAAGCTCTGCTGAGATTATATTCACCAACTACTAAATAACATCCTTTAAAGGCATAGTAATGTTTCAAAATGAAAGCAGCTCCAATTAATCTTCATAGTATCTGGGCCATGGAGAGTGTTATTTCAATACTGTCAGAGTTGTAGTTCAAGAGTAATTTAATGATAAAATATCCCCTCCCACCCCTTATACCTAGTGCAAGCCACCTCCCCACATATATGGAATATGGTCTTAAGACCAGACAGCTCACAGCAAGGGACAATCTTCTTACTCTTAGGACAATGAAAATCCTGCCCCCCTTGACATGTTTTTCAGGTTTTACCCTTATGCTAACTGAACTTTGTCCCTCTCTGCAAGCCATCTGGACACCACCTTTCTGTTCTGAGGTGAGCAGTATTACATCAGTAAAAGGGGCAGGAGGGGGATACTTTATCATTCAATTACTCTTGAAGTACAAGACTCACAGTATTGAAATAAAACTCTCTATGGCCCAAAATCTATGACAATTAATTGGAGCAGCTTTTAATTTGAAACATTACTATCCCTTTAAATCATAATGGAAAATAAAAAGGCACAAGTTATAGGCAGTTTAAACATATATATTTAATTAGACCAAAAGATGTGCAGGTAGCAGGTCCACTTTATAGTAGAATTTTCATCTTAATTCAAGTTTGCATCAAAAACTGCCCGTGTCATTTTAGCCAAAAAAACAGCAAATGTACAGTTAAAGCAGAACTACCACCTTTAACAAAGATGCCCCAACTAATTCCTCATCTGGCGACTAGCTGCTTAGTAGTGCTAGTCGCCAAAATTATTACCTCGTTATTGTGAATTATCCACTGCTCCGGGACTGACAGACAGGACAGAGCACAGATATCTTTCCATAGTGACTTCTGCGCCCCTAAGTTGTCAGTCCCAGCCGGCGCTAGGAGACATTGCTAGGAGCCGTTCATCTCCAAAAGGGAGTGACAGCACAGGCACGCAGATGTCACTATGGAAAGATGTCTGCGCTCTGTCCTGCCTGTCAGTCCCGGTGCAGTGGATAATTCGCATTAACGAGGTAATAATTCTGGTAACTAGCGCTACTGAGCAGCTAGTCGCCAGATGAGGAATTAGTTGGGGCCATCTTTGTTAAAGGTGGTAGTTCAGCTTTAAGGAGATATTCACACTTGTTACTATATGATGATATATGATAATTGTAATATTATTGTAATTGTAATATCCGTGCAATATTAGTGATATCTCATATGCTAATTAAGCTTTTCAGAGATGTGTCATATGCGAATGAAGTATTTTCAGTTGTGTGTCACATGCTAATGAAGGTATCAGTGGCATTTCATATGCCATCGAGCCTCTGTGTAGTACCAGGAAATATCCACTTTCACTTCCCCAGAAAAAATTCTGCTGGAATTTTGATTAACATGACACATAGGCAGTTTGAATGAAGTTTTCAAATATGTTAAGACAATTCAAGGTGAAAGGTTTACTTTAAAGCGGAACTACCACTCCTTTTAAACATTGCCTCAAATAATTACCCTTCTGACGACTAGCTGCTCAATAGCACAACGCAGACATCTTTCCATAGTTACGTCTGCACGTCTGCGCTGTCAGTCCCTTTTGGTGCTGAACGTCTCCTAGCAACGCCTCCTAGAGCAGGCTGGGACTGACAGCGCAGAGCACAGACGTCACTATGGAAAGATGTCTGCGCTGTTTTCTGCCTGTCAGTCCCAGGAGCAAGATGAATTCTTGATAACGTGGTAATCATTCTGGTGACTAACGCTATTGAGCAGCTAGTGCCAGATGGGTAATTATTTGGGGTCATGTTTAAAAGGGGCAAGGTTGGATTTACATCTCAGAAGCCTGTAGGCACAGAAATCTGAAGTGCTCCCCCCCATTGGCCATTTCCACAATGCTCCAAATCTCCACATTACCCCCCCATTAGCTGCACATTGCCCCATCATCTCAGCATTGCCCCCATCAGCTCTACATTGCCCCCATATTGCCCCATCAGCTCCACATTGCTTGCCCCCCATCATCCCCATATTGCCCTCACATTGCCCCCATCATCTCCACATTAAGCCTCAAATTCCCCCCCTCCCTGGTGGTCCAGTAGCAGGAGAGATCTGTGCTTCTGCACAGACCTGTAGCTGCTGGAGCTCCCGCGTGGTCTTCTCTTTAGTAATGCAGAGCGGTGGGAGATGATGTCATGGAGATGATGTCAGCTCCCAGCGCCCTGTATTACTAAAGAGCCGGGGGAGCTCAGCAGCTACAGGTCTGTGCCAAAGAAGGCAAAGACCTTACATGTGGAGGGAGGAGCAGCGCGGCACGCCACTTAAAAAAAAAAAACACATTATTTCTATGGCAGGTGCCCCTCTGTAGGGTGCGCCTGTAGGCAGATGCCTACTCTGCCTTATGGAAAATGCGGCCCTGCAAAGGGGTGGTAGTTCCGCTTGAAATATAAATATGTATGTATTAACCCTATTAAATATACATATTACTTATGTTTTTCACCATCTTGATAATCTTTTCATAGATTCATTAAACAGAAGCCTGGCTATTGTACTAGCCTTCCTCTCACCTTCTTGACAAGAGTAGCTGACTGCTGGGGGGCATCTAATGCATTGCAAATCAATGCATTTGATACTCCTCTTGCAATCAAAGGGTTAAATATGAATTTTGTTAAGTGTTTTTATCTCATTAAAATTTTCAGTCATTTTCAGTCATTTTCGAATTGTAACTGGAGCAACATTACCTTAACTGCATAAATTCTAGAGAGGTCTCTATTACACAGATTTGGAATATAAAATGGACTAATGCATTCTTTTTCTTCCGTAAGTGTTATTGGTATTCATGGCATTCCCTAAAACTTACAGTATGTTGTAGACACCTGAGCTGTTCAAAGAATAATTCCTCATTTGGTCTCCTGCCCATTTGGCAGTTAGTTGCTGCACTGGAGCATATGATAAAGCAGAACAGTGTTCAGAGGACTCTGTGTCATGATTACTCTTCAGTTCAGTCCTGGTTACTAGCCACCATTTGCTATTCCTTTTCCCAGTGCTTGCTTAAAATGTGCAACATGTTTTTAATTATAGTTACATCATCAAAATCAATAATGTGATAAATAAAGAATATTTCAATTTTTATTGACATTAATAAGCTATGTAGGGCATATGCATCAAGTAAAAAGAAAAGCTTGGTACATCTGGAGCACAACAGTTGGACCTTATGTAAGAAAGAGGGAGAGTTTTCTTTCTAACATATGGTGCAACTTTTTTGTTCTTTATTAATTGCTTAATGCTTTCCCCAGTGAGATCTGTAATATCTGATCTAGATGTGGGTTATGTTACCATACAAAATGGTAAAGGTGTCACGTTACTGTATTGTTTTGTCTAGGTTTCTTGATATAATGTGACAAGGTATCAAGACACACCCTGGTTCCGCACTTGACATCATACAAATTGCTTGCACATAAAATATAATTAATATGCAACATATAATCGGATAAAAGCTCTTTACTCCTTAGTTGCTAGATATGCTGTCAACACATTACTTCCCAATTAATTGGAAATGTGTCTAAAATTCAAATATGACCTGTAAAGGGGTATGTAAACTGATAACTAAACTATTAGCCAGGTTTAGATGTCTTCTGGATGGGCACTAGGATTTCTCTAGCCATAGTGACAGCTCAGAATGTAGATGTGGCAAGCACATCTGAGCATCTCTCAGTAATCTGTATCTAATTTGTTCTCTGCTCTATCCAGTGACCAATCTGGCCCTTTATATCTATAATCAAAAACATCAGCCTTGTGCTTTCATATTGGGGCACAAAGGGAAACACAACTGATAAGGGTTCACAGATTTAGGATATTTCCTGTAATACTATGGGACACATAAAGTAAAGTGAAAATATAAGGACATCTGACATAAGAGCATCTGCCTCCGAGCCAAGAGATTGATTCCAGAATAGAAATGTGAATCCAGCACTCACAGAACTTCCATTTTGGTTAATAGTAGTCTTTTGACTTCAGTCATTCATAATGTTATTCTAGGTTTTGATAAGGTGTAACAGAGTCTCACCCATCAATGTGCCCACTTGATAGACACTTTCGCTTTACATTTCACATCAGTTACTGGCTGCTTTCTAAATTTTACAGTCTTATGCACAAAATGAAAGTGGAACCATTTTGGAGTAAAATATCTGCACCATAGGGGCAAATAAAAATTCCCAAATTTCCAATTATTTAAATTGGCCATTTAATGCAATGTGTTGAAAACTACTCTAGCATTCAAGAGGTTAAAGCCCTTTTTAAATCAATAGGAATTTGGGGAATTTCTATTTGTCGATTATGATACAGTTAGTTTACTCCAGAAGTGCTCACCTTTAGATTCCAGAATATGGTCCATTTATATCTACCTAGAAGTTCAGTCCTTATCTCCATAACAGGATATAGTAAGTACTATGATAAACTCTTTCTGACAGGATAGGTAATGTTTTTTAAAGGACTTCCCTTCCCATCCCTCAGTGTTGAACAAAGATGATACAGACCAAGATACATGCTAGAGAACATATTTATTGCTGGCACTAAGGTATATAAGTGTGCTACCTACAGAGAACCAAAGGAAAAGGAATTGACAAGAAAAGTTCCATTTTCCTTCAGGTGTCTTCATGGTAGCACACCAAGAGTGGAAGAGAGAGAGAGAAAACAAAGCTGGAGAAAAAAGGGTGGGTCACAAGACTCTTTCTGCTTGAAGGTCTAGTAAATAATGTCTGGTGAAGTTATGGATATTCTGCCAGGTAGCAGCCCTACAGATTTGGTCCACCGAAGCCAGAGATTTTTCTGCCCATGAAGCAGAAACTGCCCTGCTTGAGTGGGCTTTGATGGCCGCTGGAGGATCCATTCCACTAGCTGTATACGTTTCTTCAATTGCTAATAGGATCCACTTTGAAGTTGTAGTTTTTTAAGCTTTATTGCCTTTGTACTTGCCGATAAGATTGACAAAAAAGTGGAGAGGAATGTCTGAAATCTTTTTATACAGATAGAAAGAGATCACTTCACATCCAGCTTGGGAAGTCATTCTTCCTCCTCCATCTGTGGAAACGAGAACAAAACTGGAAGACACAGTTCTTGGTTCCTGTGGAAGGATGAGGCAACCTTTCTTTAAACTCTGGCAGGACTCTGACTCAAAAAAACAAAAAAGAGAGAAGGCACCTCTTGTGCAATATCCTCTATTCTATGACACACCACACCACCCCATGGCCTGGTACTCACTTGAAACAGTATCTGGAATAATATATACTTACAAACCAGCAATGTGAACCTGGGGACTTTAAGCTGCTCCCCTGTACAGCATCTTGTTCCTGTACCTTCAGAGTACTTGTGCTAAATCCTTTTGCAAAACATTCAGCAAGTAATGTTAGGAGAGAAGGAATATAGGCTGTAATGGATCCACTGAATGGTCTTTAGCCCAGAAGGAGAATCATGTCCAGATACAGTTATATGCAAATGCTGTACTCTTAATCCACGATGTAAGCAAGAAGTCAATGACTTTATTCAGCAGCCCTTGACCACTTAATAGCTGGGATTCAGGAACCATGTGGAAAGATTCAGACTGATGACTTGGCGATGAGCAATTGGCCCCTGAGATAAGAGATCCATTCTGACAGGAAGCATTATCAGCTTTCCCTGCGCCATGCTCTTCAGAAAAATGAACCAGGACCTCCTGGGCCAGTAAGAAGCCATGAAAATGGTTTTCTCTAGATAATCTTCCACATAGGAATCGGGATGAGTCTCATGGGTGAAAATAGATAAGTTAGGTGAAAGTTCCATTTCTGTATTACTGCTTCCACAACTACAGGATGGTCCTGATGAAACTGGGAGAAAAAAGGGGCACCTTCCTATTCTGCCTTGTGGCCATCAGATCTAATTGAGGCATCCCCTATTTCACTCTCCTTGAGTGTCAGAAAAACCTGAGGATGGACGTATCGACTTGCGACTCAAGAAGTTTCCCCAGAAGTTGTCTTGCCCTGGAATGTGAACTTTCATCAGAGCTACTAGGTTTGACTCAGCCCAATGAAGAATCTTCAATGATAGGTGAAGAAGAGTCAGACTTCTCATGCTCCTTGACAGGCTAAGAGGAATACTACCATCATACTGTCTGATTTGATCTTTACTATTTCCTTTTGAGGAGAGAGGCAGCTGACCTCAAAGCCCTCCATACTAACAGTAACGCCAGGTGATTTCAATGGAGGTGATTGAACCAAATATATATATATATATATATATATATATATTTCTCTTTATTTTCCTTTCAACTTTTTTATGCAGACTGATGTTAGCTACTTTATATGAACTAGCCTATTGTAACATTGTTCCATCCTATGAAATGAAAAGTATGAGTACCCTCACACACTAAAGTCAATTCAGAGCAGTCTTTAGTTTTTGGACTCATTTGCAAAGTAAGCTTAAGCAGTACATTCACTGAGGCAGACAGACAATATTGTTTAACAAGATTTATTTTGCAGACAGCATAGATTTTTTTATGCTTAACCCTTTAAGAACCAGATAGGTGTTCATCATAATGCAGAACAATATGTTTCACAAGTCTTTAGTCCTTAAAGTGTCAAGTAAATCTTTCTAATTCATGAATTGTTACTCAACTAAAAAACTGAGATACTGAAATCCTGCATAGAACATACTACACTCTTACCAGACTATATAAAATGGGAGTAAGAATTACAAAAAGCTGCCAGTGTAGTAGCGAAGATGTAGGGTCATCATTTGATCTCATATGTAAATGCCCGGGTGTGTGAGATTTTTGGGCACAAGTACAGGACACCGTTGCTAGTGCTCTTCGGTACCCAATACCTATATTCTCAGAGATATGTGATTTATCCATACTACAAGATGATCTGGTCTTCCCACAAGACATAAGACTGACAGATGAGATATTGGTGATAGTGAGGAAGGTGATAGCTCAGACGTGGATGTCTGAAAAAGTACCGACCCATAATAACTGGTACAATCTAGTCAAACAAAACACTCCATATTATAAACTAGTATATTAACACAAGGGCTCACCACAAAGATTCTATAAAATTTTGGATACATGGCTGCAAATCAAACAAAGTAACCTATGTAATGCTCAAGCCTGGTATAAGTCCATAAAAAGTTCATAGTATAATTCTTAGAACCTGATACTCTATCCTTCGAACAAGTGCCCACTTGTATGTAGTAAATGAAACTGAAAACATATAGGAAGACAATAGAGCAAAATAGGATCCACTCTAATTGTAGTATTTTATTATACATTATTAGAAGAATTTAAAAACAAATTACCCCCTTCAGGGTATCTACTCACAAGAATTCCTTAATCAGAATTCGACAATATATCTCCAGGCCCGCAGTCATTGTGTAATTGTTCTCCTGCACCTCATTCGATGTCCTGCACACAGTCTTCCAGATGGTCTCCTCTCAGTGACATCAAACCGACATGATATCCAGGCTGTGCTTTCCCAAACTCATTTTGGTGCCAAACATGTAACTCCCACACTGACAGACCAGTGATCACGAAGTGCTCGACGTACGTTTCATGGGGTAAACCCACTTCATTTGGCTGCAAATGCTTGAAAGTACTAGCGGGGCTACTTAGAAGATTGTTAGCTTTATGCTTCCCTCACACACATACACATAGATATATATATATAAATATATAAAAAAACAGAAATCTATGTAATCTATGTATTAAAATCATGCCAAGTGTTACTTACTGCATGGTTACGGCCTGTTGGACTGGGGGGGGGGGGTGGAGTTGTTCTTTGATTCCATGGACGCATCTGGGTTGTAGTTCTAATTTGTTAGTGGGTGGTTATAGGGAATGGGGATATTCTTAATTGAAAAACTGACAAACTTTGGTTATTCATAATACTAACTGCCTTATGCAGGGCTAAACTAATTGTACAGTCTTCTTATCCTAATTATGCTTTTGTATTTGTGTGTCTTACTGTGACATGTATGAACCAGCTTTTCGTCAATAAAAAAAAAGTGATACCATTTGCATTTAACCCTTTGCATGATAGAGATGCCGCCAGTAGTTTTGAAGTAATGTACTGGATAGCTCCCTATTAAAGTAAAGGTATTCCTTTGCAATCAGTAGCTAGAACCGTTTACCAAATAATACAAAAATGAGCAATCGTCTCCTGCGAAATATATGGAAATTATGACAGATTAATCACTGTATATAATTGAGCTACATAAGCAATAATGCTAAATTGTGATACCATTGGTGAGGTAGCATGCAAAGGCTCTCCTTGGTCAGAGTTTAAATGACCATTCCATGCTTAATGTACTTGATATGTTGAACTCCCCAGCAGGATGTAGCTGCAAGTAAATTACCAATTCATTAAGGATTGTTGATTAAGTAAGTGCTTTGACCAGAGGACATAATAGATAAATGATTATAACATAAACTGACTGCACATTTAGGATTAGCAAACTGCGATAAAGGGAATCAAGCAGCAAAACATGGTAATAATGTGACAATTTGTTTTCTAGGGAATAGCATGTTCTGTTTCATTAGTTCATTTAAATCAGTCTTAACCCTTTTCTGCTCACAAGACAGAGCTGAGCAATGGCTGGTTTCTATTTTTGTTTGTTTTAAACTTGGCAATAATTGAATGTAACTGGTCTGGATGTCTAACCATCAGTAGACATCAAACATCCCCCCTCTCACCCCATTTACTTACCTCAGCAGTCTCAGCAAGCCTGTCTGTACAGAACACGAAGGACAATCTTCTTCCAGCAGAATGAAAAATCTGCCCTCCTTCATGAAAGGGCAGGGTTTTCCATATACTGAAGGAAAGAAGATTGTTCCTCGCTGTGATTTGTCTTGTCCTGGGACCAGATTGCAGATCTGAGCGGAGGCTGCTTAAGTAAAAGGGGTGGGAGGGGGAAACTTTATCAGAGAATACATGTAAAACAGCAGCGTTTTATAAGGTTTTACTGCTACACATCGTTTTAAAGAAGTAGGAAGAAGAATCGATTGTACTTTAATAACCAAACATTACTATCCCTTTAACCCCTTAAGGACCGGAGTGTACATGCGCGGCCCGCACTTGGCATTATTTCTAGTTCAGGGCTTCCAGAGCAGTGTGCAGCTGAGCCGGAAGCCCTGAACTCCATGACATGCCAGGACCGTCACTGGTCCTTAAGTGCCAGACCGCTGTGACGGTCCTGGCACGTCAGTGGTCACGAATGGGTTAAAGACCAGAGGAGATGTGCAACACATTACAAAGCAATGGGTACACCACACCACTGAAACCAATAGAGAGAAGAAAATTAAAAATATATAGCAGGTACAGGTAGTATTGCTACAACTTTTATATTCCCGTGGTGAAACAAATCAGATGACGAACCAGTTGGCCATTGCCTCCCCCTCTATCCCAAAACACACACATTCCAAAGTGATACAGATATAATCTCCCACAAGGTTATGGTAGGTTTATTAGACATAATTAATAATACTACTATAAAAGGTAATGATCAAATTGCTTTATCTCTTAGGGCCTATAGAAAGCAGTGTACCATAGTGTAAATGTTAACAGCAATAAGATGAACTTTCATCTGTAAGTTCATCTAAATTGAGCCAATTAGTCAGCAGCTGCATTTTGTACCCCACTGATCTTCTCACAGCAGTTGTTGGGGTCATAAAAAGATGCCATGTAGTTATCTGGGAGGCCAGAATAAAGCAAGTACTGCCCAAGAACTGAAAATTTCCATCTACACTGCAGAATTCTTAGACTGTGATGGGGTAGAATTTAATTCATTATAGTCTACAGGTGCTGTAACCAGTGGTGCATCAATAGGAGTCGCAGAGGTTGCACCTGCGACCAGGCCCGTCACTCATCCGCCCCCTGTGACCCCATCGCCATGCTCAGCTGATCTGCCGGTGCTCTAGTAATGCAGAGTGCTGGGAGATGACATCATCTCCCAGCGCTCTGCATTACTGAGAACTGTGAGGGAGCAGGTAGGAAATGGAGGTAGGAGATGGACACGGGGCAATGTGAAGATTTGGGAGGGGAGCTGAACCCATGGCAATTTCTACACCAGGGCCCGGTGGCTTCTAGTTACGCCACTGGCTGTAACAAGTGAAACTAGAGACTGCAAGTAGTCAAGCTGGCTCTTGAGGAATCAGGTATAAAACATGATAGTTAATCTTTAAAACTGTGGTCACCCCAATAATCAGGGTTTTAAGAATTCCTCATATTCTTCATATATGCACACATTGATTTATCAGTGGCATAGATCTACCTGATCGACCATATACAAACGATATGCTTGACTGTTGTATGAAAAACACCTAACTAGATAAGAATGCCTGTTAACCATTTCAGTGCCAGAGGGGCATGCAACACATTGCTCTGCAATGTGCTGCATACCACTCTGGCAATGAAAGGGTTAAGCATAATTTTTTCTAAAATGCATAGTTTGCACTAATAATATTGGTAAGAAACAAAAACAAAAATGTATATAGATAAAACCAACCTGATTATCGAGTTTAATATTATTACTGTGCTTTCCAGTGTGGGGCTATTAATCAATATGTTGGACACATTCTCAGAGTTATGTCTATGTGAATGTAGGGAACTTTTGTCATTTAAGGTTTACCTCAGAATGACTTCAGTATTATTATGAACATATTACCCAGAATAAACAAATGTACACAGAAAGCAGTCAAATTAACTAGCTGTAATCCAAAGGGGTGTGTAATGCATTTGTTTGCAGTGTTTTTCTTGAAGGAATTTTTTAAAAGAAATTTTGGGCCATATAGGGGACAAATAAAAATCCTGTTGAGTGAAATGGGGATTTTAACCCTTTGAATGCTAGAGAGGTCTAAAACTCAGTATAAAGCAGTGTGCTGAAGATAGTAATACTTTGTTTTATCTTTATTTTATTTTGTAGGCATTAAAAACATGAAGAGATAAGAAGTCTTACCTCTCAAACCTTTATGGTTTGAGAGATATTCACAAGCAAAGTTTCCCCCTCCCGCCCCTTTTACCTAGTGTAAGCAATCTCTTCTCAGATGTGGAATCCAGTTCATAGACCAAACAGATAACAGCAGAGGACAGTCTTTTTCCTATGGGAACAATGAAAGCCCTGCCCCCCTTGACAAGTTTTTCAGGTTTTTTCCCTTATCTTAATTGAAGATTGTCCCTTTCTGCAGTCTACCTAAGCACCTCCCTTCTGCTCTGGCTGAGCAGTCTCAAATCAGTAAAAGGGGAGGATACTTTGTCATTGAATTACTCTTGAACTACAACTCTGACAGAATTGAAATGACATTCTCCAAAGTTCAAATACTATGATGATTAATTAGAGCTGCTTTTATTATGAAACATTACTATCCCTTTAAACCTTTAAGTGCCACAGGGGTAGGCAATGCATTGATTTGCATTGCTCTGGAACTCTGGGTGTTAAAGCCTCATTTAACCCAATAGGTATTTGGAGAATTTTTGTTCCTGTCCTGTGATGCATTTGGTTTGCTCCAGAATTCTTCCACTTTTCTTTTCAACATAGGGCCCTATGCACAGACTCCACTGCACAGACTCTGCCCCTTTGGTCCCCAAGGGGTTAATTACACTGCTCGCCATGTTTTTCTGTCTTTCGTGGGCTCTACGTTAAAAATAAAATTGAATCAATTCTGTTACAAGCCAACTGCATCATAGGGGAGAAATATTCTGTTCATTTAATTGAGGCGTTTAACCTCTTGATTGATAGAGAGCTCTCCAACCGATTGCTAAGCAATGCATTGTACACCTCAGTGTCAGTGGCATAACTAGAAGTCACCGGGCCCTTGTGCAAAAATTGCCATGGGCCCCCCGACCACATTGCCCCCATTGGGTATCTCCACATTGCCTCCAATGTCTACCTCTGCACATTGCCCCCAGTGTCCATCTCTCCACATTGCCCCCAAGTCTTCACTTTGCCTTTACTCTCTACATTGCCCCCAGTTTCCACCTCTCCACATTGCCCCCAACTCTCCAAATTGTCCCCAATGTCCTCCTCTCCACATTGCTCCCAACTCTCCACATCGTCCCCAATGTCCTCCTCTCCACATTGCCCCAACTCTCCACATTGCCCCCAGTGTCTATTTCCTACCTCCCTGGTTGTCCAGCAGCGTGGCAGCAGGGGTCTGTGCCTCCTTCGGCACGGACCTCTATTAAGAGCTGGAGCTCCCACGCGGTCCTCTCTCCAGTAATGCAGAGCAATGGGAGATGATGTCATCTCCCATCGCTCTGCATTACTAGAGTGCCGACTAGGGAGAGCTTACCTGCTAGAGGTCCATGGCACCAGGCGGGGTTTGCAGTGGGCGGCCTGGCCCCTGGAGTGCAGGCCCGGTTGCAGGTGCGACCCCTGTGACCCCTATTGTTACACCACTACTCAATGTGTTGGACACATATCATTCAAGAGGTTAAAAATCCACATTTTAATCAATGGGAATTATGTCCCCAAATGTTTCTACCACTTTTCTTTCCCATGCTTTGGGAACTAGTTTAACATGCAAGGAGTTAAAAGCCCTATCTAAATCAATTAGATTTTTTTTCTCCCCTTTGGTGAATTTAGTTTGTCCCAGAATTACTTCTTTTTTGTTTTGAACATAGGTCCTATGGTCAATAGTTAAGAAAACTGGAATTATTCTGGGGTAAACCAACTGTACCATAGGGGATTAATTCCTATGAATTCAAATATAACTTTTTAATCCATTGATGCTTGCAAAGTCCTTTCTAGAATTCAAGGGTTTAAAAAGTCCAGTCTAATTTAACATGAGTTTTTATTTGCCCCTATGGTGCAGTTGATTTACTCCAGAATAACCCCAGTTTGCTTTTATAAATAAGGCCCTAAGTGTTTTTATCTGATTGTTACTCTTACACATCTATTGACTAAGTGTATGACTGAAAGCTTCAGTGCAACATGAACACTGAGTGTCTAACAATAGGTGCTTTGTCTTTGGATAATATTTGCAGATTTATAAGCGGGTGGCCTGAGGTGCATGTAAGGGTAGCTAACAAGTTTCACACACATAAAAAGAACATTTCAAATCCATTTATGATGCCATGCACTGTCAGGATATTGTATTGCATGATGTAAAAGTTCTTTGTCTGCTCTTGGACAGTAACAATGTTTTGTGCTGATGACAATCCACTGGGGAGAAAGTTTGTGTGGTCTGTATGTGCACTGTATCTGCACTGCAAGACAAATACTGCTCATAAAGGGAGTCTGTAAAGTGAAAAGACCCAAAAGATGGCCCAATCTGTCATGGACCTCACTACAGACGATGTAGGCCATCAATGTCCACCTCTGTATGAGCCTGTACAATGGGCTCCTATTTTCCCATCCCTTGCGATTTAAGAGTCCACCCACATACAGGCCCATAATTTGCAGTCAAATGGCAGCTGTATCTTAGTGCTGGAGGCCTTTTTTCTTCAATTGGCCTTTAATTGGTATAATCACAAGCTTGAGTTATTGGCAATACAGAAGGAAACAGATTTGGTCAATGTAGCCAATATTCTTTCCTATTTAATTCCCCTAGGACCAGAGAGGTGTGCGATTCATTGTTTCACAGTGTGCAACGCACCCTTCTGGTCCTAGGGGGGTTGGGGTGGGGGTGAATTTGAATGCCAAAGAGGTGCTTCTCTGTTATTCAAAGGGTTAAATACTATTTCACATTCTAAAGCACTGTAACTTTAGTTCCACGTGATAACACTTGTTCAGAAACATTGCTGACTACTTTAACCTCTTGAGTGCCAGAGGGGTACGCAACACATTGTCTACCTCTCTGACACTCAAGGGGTTAAAAGAAAAGGGGTTAAATTAAATGTACTTTATTTTAAAAAAGCAAGGTGATTCAATTCTGGGACAAATAAAAATACCCATTGGTTTAAATTTAGCTTTTAAACTCTTTAATGTTAAAGAAACCTCACATTGTGAAGCAATGTGTTGAAGACCGCTCTAGTATACAAGGGGTTAAAAATTATCATTGAAATTATCAGGAAACTGGCGACTTTTTATTTCTCCCTTTTGGTGCAGTTGTTTTGCCCCAAAATTGCTCCACTTTGCTATTATACATAAGACCCAACAACTTTTGGACTGGAAAGAATTTAGTACATTACAATTTGTAACCCTTTGAGTGCCAGAGGCATGTGCAACACATTCCTTTGCAATGCGCTGCACACCTCTCTGGCATTCAAACAGTTAAAATGTCTAGGCCCAACCAAGTGCATGCATCCTTACCTCCCTACACATTTTGCGACTCCCTCACTTTTTTTAGCCCCTTACACAAATCAAATCCACTTTTCTTAAGCAGAAGCACACAAAGGGTTAACTTTCATGAAATATATATGTAATTTTAAAATATCTTGCCAATAACTGGAATATATCTAATTAGAATGCAAACATAAAACATTCTTAATAGTATTTTTAACTCTTCAAATGCCAGGCCACCCTGCAATATCACACTCTAAGTATAATAAATGTGTGCAATATATGAGTATACAAAGTAAATAGAGGAGTCTGTGGAGGTTTCCCCTTGAGCTGCAGGGATTCAAAAAATAAATTGAAGTATAATAATAATTATTAGTAGTAGTAGTAGTACTAACAGTAGCATGTATTTATTTACCAAGCACCAGTATATGCAGTAGCTCTATACAATGGAGTAACAATAAAGGCAGTATGTATAGTTAAAGCGGAACTACCACTGCATAACAAGTTTATCTTAAATAGCTCCCCATCTGGTGACTAGCTGCTTAGTAGCTCTAGTCGCCAGAATTATTACCTTATTAAATAGATTTCTCCTTTCTTACCCGGCTGACAGGCAGGACGGAGTGCGAACATCTTGCCATAGTGACTTCCATAGACCTGCTCTGTCAGTCCCTTCCAGAGTTGGACAGCTCCTAGCAACACATCCTTCAGCCGGCTGGGACTGACAGAGCAGGTGCGCGGACGTCACTACGGCAAGATGTCCGCACTCCGTCCTGCCTGTCAGCCAGGGAAGAATGGAGAAATCTGTTTAATAAGGTAATAATTCTGGCGACTAGCGCTACTAAGCAACTAGTCGCCAGATGGGGAGTTATTTAAGATAAACTTGTTATGTGGTGGTTGTTCCACTTTAACTAACATGAATAGTGGAAAACATATCTAGGAACCTAGGTACCTGGTCTGTAGGTGGAAGTTTGCAAATAATGTGATATGTGGAAGAAAGTGGGTGGGACTTAATCAGGGTGAGCAATATTAGGAAGAGGGGTGGTGTTTTTGTCCTTAAAGAGATATTAATGTTTCACAATAAAAGAAGCGGCAATTAACCTCCATAGATTTGGACCATGGAAAGTGTTATTTCAATACTATCAGAGTTATAATTCAAGAATAAGTGAATGATAAAGTATCCCCCTCCCGCCCATTTTACTGATGTAACGCTGCTCACCTCAGAGCAGCAAGACTGTCCAGAAGGATCACAAAGAGGGACAATCTTCAGTGAGCTTAAGGAAAAACCTGATAAACCTGTCAAGGTGGGGAGGGTTTTCCTCTTGCTCAAAGTAAGGAGATTGCCCCTTGCTGTGAGCTGTCTGGTCCCACCAGGACCAGATTTCACATCTGAGGGGAGGTGGCTTATACTAGGTAAAAGGCGCAGGTGGGGGATATTTTATCATTCAATTACTCTTGACAGTATTGAAATAACACTCTCCATGGCCCAGATACTATGAAGATTACTTGGAGCTGCTGTTTTTGGTAAATATCACTGTCCCTTTAAAATTTGCATACAGTAGGCAGATGGGGAGAAGAGTGAGTGGGAACAGCAGTGAAGTGGATAGAGTTACAAGTGAACTCACTGAACCAGAGAATCAACTACTGTCCCTGGAGACCCAGTAGTTAAGTGTAAAAACTGTAGATAGTTCTGTAGAGTTCCTAGATTTGCTGAGAAACCAGCTTCACCACTAGGGGAAAATAAAAAGTCATATTGATTTAAATGAGAATTTTAATCCCTAGAATGCTGGAGAGGCCTTTAACTCATTGTGAAGCAATGCTTTGGAGAACTCTCTAGCATTCAGGAGGTCAACGGCCCCAGTAAAATCAATGGGAATGTGGGGAAGATGTATTTCTTCCCTATGATGTAGTTGGTTTGGTCCAGAATTACTTCCTCCCCCTACATCAACCTCAGTGACCTGGCACATCATAAACGCTAAATGCAATGCCCACGACCCACTGATATAAATGGGGTGTTTAACCCATTAATGCTAGAAATGTCTCCAACTATTTACTTTGCAATGATTTGGAGTTAGAGGAGGTTACAACAAGTTAAAAATTAAATGAAAGTTATGCTCCTGTATAGTCAATGTTTCTTTACTTGTGTTTGTGCAACTTGTAACAAGAAATATGTAAATCAGGAAAACAGGGGTTTCCTTCTGAGTAAAACAAAGGTGCTCCCACTGCTAGCAGTTGTTTTATTCAAAATTTATGACAGTTAAAAACCACTATACTCTCTGGAAACATATTCAGGGAGCGTACTTCCTGAAATTTCATACTGACAGGAAGTGACTCAGTAGTTACTTTCACATTCTATGGATAGCTGTTTTCACTGACTTGCTTTTCCCATGGAATACCTGCCTGAAATCTAGCAACGATGTTCATTTAAAAAAAACAACAAAAAAAACAACAACAATTTTAACCATAGTAACACTAAAGACACATCTTCCAGCATCGGGAGTACCCTATTCAAGGAAATTACCCACTAAATTTAAAATAAAAAAATAAATAAATAAATAATTAATTTAAATAAATAAATAATAATATATTTATTTTTTTTTAAAGCGTGTGTGTATGTATATATCCTGATGAAGGTTGCCGCTGGGCATTCGAAACATTGATGTGAATAAACACTTTTTTGTCACCTATACGTGTTCGAGACCTGTGAATGCTTTTGCCGATTTCGTCTGCATATACCTGCTTTGCAAATATCACACAGGAGGATGTCCCAATACCAAACGTGAGTGCTTGCCTCTTGGAACATATATATATATATATCTTTCTGGTATCAACCATTCTTCACATGACTTGTGAGGAACAATGTAAATGGAACATAGTTCTCTATGTAATCACTTCATTAATGCAGGCCCACAAGGGCCTTGCATCAGGTAAGTCTTTCATCTACACCTTTTTTATTTTATTGTATGTCTGCTGTTTTTAATTGCACTACACTGGGACCCACAAATAATAATAAAAATATAAAATGTCATTTAAAGGGTCTCCTCCGACATGTTTCAAATTAACATCTTTGTTCAGGGATTTTTAATTTAGATAGTATTTGTAGGTGTATTAGAGTAGGACTTACCATAAAGTGAGATACCTTGGCGTGGTTGGTAAGCTCACACACGGATTGGCCAATTTGTGGGATGAAATTCTCACTTATTTCACTTAGATTTACTAAGGATTATTATATATGCCCATTACAGGGCATACATTATTCACAGCATATAAAAGAGTGCAGAACTGTTTCTATGTGTTTTCACTTTTAATGTCAGGGGGACTGGTGAACCCTCTAATTTCTTGCTGCTATCTATATCTTTCATCTGTATACTTATATTTAATTTATATTTATTATATGGATATTTTATGATGAGTTAGCACTGTGAGTTTTCTTCATTTTTTCTGTTTTTGTATATATATATATATATATATATATATATATATATATATATATGTGTGTGTGTGTTAAAAATGCTTACTGCTCCTTTAATATACTAATTCAGACTCTGTTACATTCTTAATTGAAAAGCTATTATAGTTGAAACTGTTAGCGACAATGCCAACTGGTTCAAGAGCTGGAGTCTTCAGCTACATGTTACTATAGTAAGTAAAAAATAACTGCTCTACCTCGTGACTGCAATATAAAATTGAAGTTAAATTGAAAATAAAAATAATAATTATTAAGCTGTAATAATTCTGAATGAAGCATCTCACAGTGCTCTTGGTTTACTGTGCAAGCAAAGTATTATAACATATAGTGGTAGATTTTTTTCATACTATTTTAGAGACCTCTCTAGCATCCAGACGGTTTAAATCAAGTCTCCTGTCTAGAAATAGCTATGCTCTTTTTACAGATAAAGCTGTCTTTGTACTATTTTGTTTAGGTTTTCATCCTCTCTGTTTTTATTAATGCTTTAATCTTTAACATTGTCTTATTTGCAATTGCTTGACAACCTATACGCAGACACAGTTGACATGTCTCTTTGTACACTCCCACACCATTCTTATCTGATCATGTTACATGCACTGCAAGCCTCCGTGGGGTCATACATCATACACTTGAGGTCATGTGAGCACAGAAATGAGTAACAATCTTGGAGCATACCAACTACACCATAGTGGAGAACTGTATGTATCACCTATGGTGCACTTGGTTTGTCCCAATATTGCTCCTCTTACTTTGTGCTTGTTGGTGTTGAGCTCGTAAAATAAATTAAATTAAAATAAATTAAAAATAAATGTAACATTTATAGTTAAAAGCCAAAATGGCAGAATCCAAGTTGTTTTAAAAATGTAAAACTGTACAAATGTGTAGTGAGTTAATGCAATAGAGCAAGCCTTTTTTTTTTTTTTTAATCTTTTCATTTGACTATTTAATTCTAAGGGAAATCGCTGTGCAGTGTTTGTCTGAATAAATGCAGTTTCTGTTTCTAACTTGGGAAGAATGTCATTTGGGTTGAAAAGCACCCCTGTCCTATTGTTAGTCTCCCCTTGCACTGATCCTTGCTTTTAACATCATAATGAAGGATACTCTTTAGTGGATTAACTTGAGAAGGGATTAACTCCTTCAAGACTTCTTAGGAGGCAAGGTGTTTGAGCCTTAAATACACAGCAATCGCATGCTTAACTTTTTCGTATTTTGAAAACTACCCAGCTGGAATTCAAATTCTTCTCCATGGTGTTAGCTTTTCTTAGTAGCCTTATTCTGGCTCTTGCAGCAGATGCTAAAACATTGTATCATTCCTTTAAATGTTGTAGCCAAATGTTTCAGAAGAGCCACTTAGGATGCTGCAGCAGAAAAGAACACTAGCACAAGAGCTGAGACAATTAGCAAAGCATCCCTGGATGACCCATGACAAACCAGAGCACAGGAGGTCAGACTTATCATGGAGGTGTAGTCTTGAACTCTTTTGTAAAATACTTTTTTCAGTTGTCATTACTAGCTGCAGTTTGTCTTCTTAATGCTTTTATTGACAAGGGGTGTCCAACACATTGCTTCAAAATGTGCTGGATGCTCAACTGGCACTCAAATGGTTAAATTATACCGTGCTATTAATGTTTTGCCTAAGACATAATTAGAGATGAGCAAAAGTGATTTCATTTATCAGTGCTAAAAACAATTTTTGGGACACTCACATCACTCTCAAGCATTACATATTATTACATTCAAAGGGCCGTATATTCAAAAGGAAATACGGAAATAAGTCATTGAATGCATGAACGGCATATTTTCTATAGAGTATATGACAAAAAACTAGTAATGTCCGTTGTGTACGACACAACTCCAGAATTGACGGACAAAGGGGCGGTGCAAGGCCATGGCAAAGCTATTCTCCAGTGTCATATAGAGGAAAAGAAATTTTGTCATAACTAACGACAAAAAAAGTCTTTCAAAAGACAAAATTTGTACTTTAAGAAAAAAGTGGAGGGAATGTGAATTTCTGAATGTGAGAATTTTTGTCTTTAGTTAAGACATTTTTGTCATTAGTTAACACGGCTGCGTGCCATTCTATGACCATCACACGGTTTTTGTGTTAAGGACCGGTGACGGTCATAGCACGTCACAAACATTTTACTTACAGCACTCCTCCAGGTGTGCTGTAAGTAAAAACGGGGAGTGAGATTGACCGCTCCAAGACTGGATCGGTGTCTCTCAGTCTCCATTGCGACGTGCCGGTACGCATCACAGGTCACGTGTGCCGGTACGTCAGAATCTTCAAAGAGGTCCTTAAGGGAAGGTTACTTCCCAGGACCTTGGATGCCAAGGGGTTAAACACATTTTTGTCGTTAGTTAAGACATTTTTTTAGCCGTTAAATACGACAATTTCAGTCAGGACAAACAACATATTTCCGATCACAACCGTCCCTCTCTGAAAATATTAATGATCCTAACAACACTGTACTTTGAAAAGTCATTACAAATGACAAAAGCTGTTCTGCCACTTCTTTGAACATATGACCCAAAGTATTTGGGAGCAATAAGCTTTTTTATGGAAAAAAATATTTTATGCTAGGCAGAATGTATCATGCGGATGCCTTGAAATAAAAGGTGCTGGAAGTAGTATTCTGTATCTATGGCAAGAGAAGAGAGAGGCACTTCCTAATGCAATAATCTTAAATAATTAGATCTTCACCAGTACACTACATTACTCACAATGTACAGAATGGATGAGGGACTTCAGGTTGCCCCCATTCAGTCAGCCTACAACAGATGGTAGATGCCCAGCAACACAAGGAGGACTCACAGGACCCCTAGTAGAAACAGAGACAAGAGGCCAGAAGGAGCACAAACCACCAGTATATATTCTAATGTAGATATAAACCAACCATGTACTCACACGTCTTCTTATTAATGACCGGTTGTTGGAACAACAGATAAATTCAAGCAGGGTATCATAAGCCACCCTGCCAGGGTTAAAATCCTCCTGTGGTTAATGGAAAATCTGGAGCCACTTATATATTAAAAGTATAACAACTGTAATATTTCAAAAAACAATAATGCCAATAATATAAAGTAAACACATTTTGGAGCTTCAGCTCCTTCTTCAGACAAAAACAAATATATCAATTGGCAATAAAAATCAGTTTAAGATTAAAAAAGGTCATCCTAGATCATGGATCATCCTGGATCATGGCTGATCTTTTTTAATCTTAAACTGAATTTATTGCCAATTGATATATTTGTTTTATTTTAAAGAAGGAGCTGAATCTCTGAAAAGAGTTAACATTATATTATTGGTATAATTGTTTTTTGAAATATTAAATTTGTTATAGTTTTAATATATAAGTGGATCCAAACTTTTCATTAACCATTGGAGGATTTTTGCAGTAGCAGGGTGGCTTATGATAACCTTCTTAATATGATGATGTGTGAGTACATGGTTGGTTTATATCTACATTACTATATATATCAGTGGTTTGTGCTCCTTCTGGACTGTTGTCTCTGTTCTGTACCTACTCCTGCGTAATGTCAATTTCCTATGCTATGCATACTCAAAATTCTCATCTTAATTACTCTTACGCCAAAGGGAAGACAAGGGGGCAATCTGTGAGCATTTCTGGGCCGTCCTTTCCTCTCAACATTGATTAGGACAATTGCTAAGCAAGGCACAGAGGCAGGGCCGGTGCAAGGATTTTTGCATACACAGGCGAAGGTGCATTTTGATGCCCCACCCGGACACAATCCCCCCCCATGATCTTGCCACAATCCCCTGCCCCCGCCCACATATTCACCTCCACACTCTCCCCACCTCCACATTGCCCCTTCCACAATGCTCCCTTCATCTCTACATTGCCCCTTCCACAATGCCCCCTTCATCTACACATTGCCCCTTCCACAATGCTCCCTTCATCTCCACATTGCCCCTTCCACAATGCTCCCTTCATCTCCATAATGCCTCCCTTCATCCCCTACCTTGAGTCCCTGGTAGTCTAGCGGCGTGCCATAACTTAGAGCTCTGTGCCTCCTTCGGCAGAACTGAAGCTCCCGCGAGCTTCTCTCAGTAATACAGAGAGCTGGGAAATGATGTCATCTCCCAGCGCTCTGTAGTACTACAGAGCCTGGGTCTCTCTGCGGTGTGTCACATAGACGCCGCGAGGGAGCGCTTGGTAGTGTAAATCAGCGCTCCCTTGTGGCAGATATATATATATATATATATGTATATATATATATTAAAAAAAAATCCCAGCTTCCCCCTTTTCGGCGCCCCTCCGTTGTGGCGCCCTAAGGTAGCTGCCTGTCCTGCCTTAATGGTAGCACCGGCCCTGCACAGAGGAAATGAACATATTATACAGCATTTTCCCTGTGCATGCTATGGGGCCTGTAACTCAGACTTGCTGGCATTAAAGTCAATATGCTGACAGAGTGTGTCCACCAATATACACTACAGTGATGATACGCATAGTGCATACCCTTGGGTGTAGCCTCTTAATTTAGAAGCTAATGAAAGGGTAGTGGCACTAATGAATTCATACATGTTCTTAAGTGTTTCCTGTGCTCAGTAAAACAAGGCTAGTTCCAATGCTGTTATTTTTCATTTAAAGTTGTCATACATCAAATGCATTTTTTTAAATCAAAATGTTAGCAACAGAGGCAACTGTTGTCCAAAAGGCAACTGATTTTTAAAAAAATGTTTTTCATAAAAAAAATCAGTTTAATACTGTACATTTATTTTATAAAATAAGTTTGAAGTTTTAAAATGTTTACCTGTTCATTGTTGATTACAGCTTTGTGAGCAGCCATTAGTGTGAGCATGTTGAGGATGTGAGAGGGTTTTGGAAGGAAGGGGGAAAGCTGCTGTGTACTTCCCCTACCCCATGCATAACATCACACAAACCTCTCACACACCATTCCAATGGTGCACAATAACAGGTGCTAGAATCAATGTTTTGTCCAAAAGTCTTCCTAACATTAATTTACCACTCTATGTATGTCCAAATTCCTCCCCTTAAAGGGATAGTAATACTTCATTTTAACTTTATTTTATTTTGTAGGCATTAAAAAAACATGAATAATGATATAAGTCTTATCTCCCAAACCTTTATGGTTTAAGAGATATTCACAAGCAAAGTGTCCCCCTCCCGCCCCTTTTACTGATGTAACACTGCTCAGCCAGAGCAGAAGGGAGCTGCCCAGGTAGACTGCAGAGAGGGACAATCTTCAATTAAGATAACAGAAAAACCTGAAAAGCTTGTCAAGGGGGGCAGGGATTTCATTGTTTTCACAGGAATAAGAGTGTCCCCTTCTGTTATCTGTCCAGTCTATGGACTGCATTCCACATCTGAGAAGAGATTGTTTACAGTAGGTAAAAGGGGCGAGAGGGGGAAACTTTGCTTGTGAATATCTCATAAACCATAAAGGTTTGAGAGATAAGACTTATATCATTCTTCATGTTTTTTTAATGCCTACAAAATAAAATAAAGTTAAAACGAAGTATTACTATCCCTTTAATGGCTTTTGCAAGAAGGGCAGGAAAATGGGGCAGTCTCTGGGCATTTTGGGGTGGTTCCCTTTTGAACTCCTTGATTAAGTGAGTGTACTAAGCAAGATGTAGAGGAAATAGCATACAGGTATACCAATTTTCTATGAACTTGGTGTGCACCAGTTTGCAGTATAGAAATCATATGCTGTAGTGTATACTGGTGGACAGACTCTGCCAACATAGGACTTTTAGGAAAATTATGTCCCTTTATGCCATTTACTATACACTTTTTTTTAGTACATTGTCCTAAGCTAGGTGTAATTGAGAGGACCACAAACAAATTCCCACAAGTTGCCCTGGCCTTATAAGGCTTTCAGAATACATTAGAATTACTCAGATCTCTCTCCTGTTACTCGGTAGGACTGCTGTGGATGATGTCATATGGGGCTGCTCCTCTCTCTTTAATAGGTACCAGCGTGGGTACAGGGGCTGTACCGTCACTCTTGTTGACTATTAGTGTTGAGTCTTAATGAAATTGAGGAAATTCAGCTTCCTCATCTCCAAGAACCTGACAAATAGTACAGTATAGTATAAATAAACAATTCTTGCTCATGAATACCAGAGGCTATGCAATACATTGCTTCCCAATAAATAACAATTCATTGTTTTATATTAATTTACTTATTATACTGGGTCTCCTCAATGTTTGTTTCTGTTCTTTTTTTCACTTTCATTGATGTTATCTTCCTGTACCTGAAAAATAATCAATTAATCTATATTTGCACAGGATCATAAAATTTGTGTGTGTGTGTGTGTGTGTAAGGCCCTTCTTATATGAGTGACACTAACACAACAGTGATACAATGATCAGGGCTGGATTTGTCAATAGGCAGACAAGGCACTTGCCTAGGGCGCCTGATTTTCAGGGGCGCCTGGCAATGGCCTTGTCACGCCCACTATTACTCCCCAGGGTCATAATAAAATAATGCTGTGCCACTGACACTGTCTGTCTACTGCTGTGGGCGGTGCGCCTGTGCTCGCTCGCCCTCAACGGCACTTGTACGGTAACAGACTGTCACAGTAGTATGCTCCGGATCCGATCCCATTGGTAGCCTCTAAGTTGTACCTGCGGCTCTGCCTGTGCCGTTGGGGCCGCCCCATGTGACCTACTGCTGTGCCTGCGTGCCACTCACCATTCTCATTGGTCACCTCGCCACCTCCTGTGATACCACGATGCTTCCGACGCATGTAGACAGTCAAAAGCAGCCTTGCAAGCTACACCAAAGTCACAGTGCGTAAAAGCCTAGATTTAGTGGCTGTAGCGGTGCAGTTCACATCCTTATCTGAAAGGAAGCATGTGGTAAGGGGGTGCAGATTTTTTATTCTTTCTAAACCTAAAAATGAATGTGACTACAAGAGTGTGCAGCTAATGGAGGGGTGTGGCTTAGTGAGGGGAGTGGTTAGGGGGTTGGGCAAAGGCGGGGCTAGGGGCACCAGAGGGTGTGGTGCCTAGGGGCGTCTGAGATGTAAATCCGGCCCTGACAATGATTATGTCACCCATGTTGAAAGGTATACCGTGGGTCCATAGTGTCTTTCACAGGGGCAACTATTGTCTTGCATGAATACACAAAGTCCAGCAATCTGTATCTTTACTGCATTCATGAAGGAATAAAATAAAGCTGTACCTTGGCTTATATGCATGGTTGCTTATAGGACTGCAGGCAGATTATTAACACTAGTTACAATGGAGGGTGTTATGCTTATAAACAGGTAAAAGGTGATGTCATTTTAGCCACAGAAAAAGCAGGAGACTGGTAGAATAAAAGCTCTAGGATGCAAGTTTCAAGACAACTAGGTTTCTTCTTCAGGCATATTTAGAATGAAGGCTGAATTCTAAATATCAACAATATGCTCCTCAATTTAAAAGTGGAGGGTATATTTAGGTTGAGCATGTAATAGTATATTTTGTGGCATATGAATCAACAGTTCTTAGGAAAAATAAATTTTATTCTCAATGAATATCAACTAGGTGCCTTCATAGGGTCCAGAGTTGTGGACTGGAATAGCTCCAGTTCTCCATGTTGCAGTCATATGCGTCAGCAATATATATACCTGTGCCATCTGATGTGCAGCGTGGATGATTTATTAAAAAAAAAAAGTGTAGCAATAGTATAAACACCCTCTATACTATTGCTGCACTTCTTTGAAAATAAATTTTGTTTTTATATTACTAGGGCTTCAGACCTTGTGCATCTTATTGCAATAACTTTTATAGATCCACGCTGTGAATCAGACAGCACAGGTGTATATATTGCTGACACACACGACTGCAACATAGAGAACCGGAGTTGTTCCAGTCCACAACCCTGGACCATATGAAGGTACCTAGTGGATATTCAGTTGTTTAGTGAGAATATATTTCATTTTCCTCTGTGTCCAATCCACAGCATACTGTGGTTAATAGCTCCGCCCTCCAGCTGGAAGGACCAATTCAAATTCTTTAAATCTACCGGGTTCTCTCTCCTCTGAAGTTATTTTGGTCCTACCCAGCTGGAGGATGGAGGCATGTGCCTCTCTCTTTCCCTCTCCTTTAATTGTTTAGTTGCACTCCCATATGGCCTGCTTAATCGCTGGGCACATAATGGTAATGAGTACATACAACTTGGAATCACTGGGCGCATCCGTGGCCAAACGCTGGAGCCTGGCAGTTCGCTCAGCGATATGCCATCTCCTCCCAGGTCCTCTTCAGATCAGGAACACCAGCAGGAAGCGCGCGTGCATGCCCGCTCACTGCATCATGGCAAACAGAACAGGAAGAACGTCACTATGCGTTCCTATGGTGGAACGTACGTGTATCGCCACGCTATCCGGTTTGAGGGCTACAAGAAAGGCTGTGCTGAGGGCGCCCAGGTAAGTCTAACATAGTTATTAACTATACTTATTAGTTCTATCTAGAACTCAACAGTCCATGTTATTAGTGTCACAAGATGTCCTCATCTAAAGACACTAAGAAAGAGAAATCCTCTAAAGAGGTTAAAGAGGCACCTAAGGTCAAGCCATGCACCGGGTGTGATCAGAATCTTTCCATCACTGACCCTGCAAAACTTTGCCCTGCATGCCTTCAAAAGGCAGCTGATGAAAATGTGCCAGTACATTACCAGGAAGTTTTGTCCTGGATGAAAACATTGATGCGGGACAACTTCTACTCCATGCAGGAGGCAGCAAGGAAGTGTTCCAGGGCATTGGACCCAGGGGAAGGTCCTTCAGGTATCCAGGATGAAAATGACAGCTTTATTGATCTGGACTCTGTAGCCTCCTCCGAGGAACAAGGAGAACTAACAGATGATACAGGTAGCTTTAGTCTGGATAGAATGGATAATCTAGTGAAAGCAATGAGGAAAGCTCTGGGATTATCAGAGGTTCAGCAAGATCTAAAAATTATAGATGCAGCCTTTGTGGGTTATAAAAAATCAAACCCACAGTTTCCTGTTCATAGCTCAATACAGGAAATTATTCAGAACGAATGGAAGCAGAAGGAGAAAAGATGTGCTATCTCTAGACGTTTCCAGTGCATGTAATCATTTGCAGAGGAGGAGACAGCAAATTGGCATACACCACCAAAGTAGATGCAGCAATTGCACAAACCTCAAGAAGGACCACTATTTTATTAGTGAATGGGACTACACTCAGAGATCCCATGGAGAAAAGGGCTGACAGTGCGCTAAAGAAGCAATTCTCCACTATCGGACAAAATCTTAAGACCTCCAAAGCCATGGCTTCAACATTCCGCACACTATGCATATGGCATATGGAGGAGAAGATATAATCTTTGGTATCCAGGGCACGCATTCTTAAAGAGATATCTATCGTTAAGGATGCTATCAACTACTCCTGAGATGCCTCATTAGACAGCATTCGCCTGTTAGCAAGAGCATCTTCATTATCCATTACTGCCAAACGGGCTTTGTGGATCAAGGCGACCCATCTTCCAAAAACAGATTGGTATCCTTGCCATTCACAGGATCCAAGTTATTTGGCGACCGACTTGAGGACATCATTAAAAAATTTTCAGGTGGGAAAAGCCGCTTCCTACCTCAAGACAAGAAGATAAGAACATCCCCATGAGAACAGGTCAGGTTCGCTGCCAATCCTTTCGTGACCCCCGGAGTTATAAGACTGGAAGATTAACGATTACGGGAGGAGAGGTGCACAAACCTCTCAAAGACCTGGAAATCAAAAAGATTTCCAGAAGAGGGGCCAGTTCCCTCAATGAAGCCAGTCCTTCCTCTTCTCCTCCAGTAGGGGGCAGACTGGAGAAATTCCATCTGGCCTGGTCTCAACTTCATTGAGACCGATGGGTGATGGAAGTTATACAGAAGGGGTATTCACTGGAATTCTAATCTGCCCCCTTCTTCATCAGTTCCGGACATCCATCCTGAGGCAGAAGGCAAGGGTCCAGCAAATGAAGATGGCGCTACAGGCCCTACGGTACAACCAGGTGATCGAAGAAGTCCCAGTTCAAAAGAGATAAAGGAGCTTCTATTCCACTATTTTCTGCTCTATCAAGCCTTCAGGCGAATTGTGCCTCATTTTACCTCTGAAGAAGCTCAATGCCTTCCTCAAGGTACAACACTTCAAGATGGAGACGGTCACATTCACTCTAAAGCTAATACAGCCATATATTACACGAATCGATCTACAAGATGCATACTATAATGTTCCAATCAAAGAACAGCATCGAAAATACCTCAGATTACATATCTTCAGCAGCCACTATCAGTACACGGTTCTCCCATTTGACCTAACCGCAGCACCTCGGGTCTTCACAAAAATAATGGCCAACGTGATGGCACAGCTCAGGCAACAACATCATATTAGGTTGATTCAAAATTTAGATGACATATTGATCATAGAGTCATCTCTCCAGGAAGCAGTTCACAGCATGAACATCTGTGTCTCCCTTTTACAGTCCCTTGGATGGATTATCAATCACAAAAAGATTTCCCTATCACATACGCAAGACCTGGCATTCCTGGGAATTCGATTCAACACCCTCAAAGGGCAGGCATTCCTGTCCACAGAAATATAACAGTGAATCCTCCTCAATGTATGCAGATTTCTCCAAAACCAATCTCAAACAGCAAAATCCTTTTCTAGCCTACTGGGACACCTGGCATCCGCATGCTAAGTTCTTCCTTGGGCCAGAGTTCATGCTTGCCTGACTCAAATCAATTACCTACCCTATTACAGAAAACAACCTGCCAACTTCTTCCAGAAAATCCCAATACTCAGGACAACAAGAACAGAACTAGCTTGGTGGACTCACCTGCCAAATCTAGCAAAAGGCCAACCTCTATTAGAACCAGAGTGGAAGATAATAAATACAGATGGAAGCAGCCTCTTTTGAGGTGGCATTTGGAAGAACAACATCATCCAGGGCACCAGGACAGCCCAGGAATCAAAATTCCACATCAACGTCCTAGAATTGCTGGCAGTCTGGAAGTCACTCAAACACTTCAGCCAATATCTTCAGCAGAAAGCAGTCCTCATCAGATCGGACAACACCTATATATCTTAAATCAAGGGGGAGCTCACAGAACCCAGTTGAACACACTGGGGCTGAAAATTCTATATTGGGTGGAAAAAAACCTAAATTCACTCATGGCATCCTTCCTTTCAGGAATCATGAATGTGCAAGCAGATTATCTCAGTCGACAGAAAGTAGACCCAGGGGAATGGGGTCTGAATCCAAAGGTCTTCCAATCAGTGGTAAACAGACTGGGACTACTAGAGGTGAATCTGATAGTCACAAGTCAAAACCTGAAATGTGTTTGTTACCTATCAAGGTGGAAGGAACCTCAGGCCATTGGCCAGTATGCGCTGAGAATCCTGTGGACCTTTCAACTTGCCAATCTGTTTCCTCCCTTACCCCTGATATCAGAAGTCATCAGAAAAATAAGGCGCGACAAAGCAGAAGTCATCCTGATCACACCAAATTGGCAAAGAAAGCCCTGGTACACAGACATAGTTCAGATGTCATGCAGACCTCCCATGATGCTTCCAACCATACCAGATCTGTTGATCCAGGGTCCTCTATATCATCCGGATCCGGCTTTCTTCTAGCTCAAGGCCTGGAGGCTGAGCGGCAGTCTTTTCAGATCCCTACAGGGACTTAGGCCATCTTCCACTATGATCTATTACAGGGCTTGGTCTACCTTTCACAGATGGTATATGTCACAAAAACTGGATCGTCAATCTTTGTCTCCTCCCAGGATTATTGACTTTCTACAAGCCGGATTTCAGAAGGGCTTAAAACCTTCTTCTCTGAAGGTTCAACTGTCAGCAATATCAGCAATCCTGGCCACACCATTTGCAGAAAACTATCTTATTAAAAGATACATTACATCAATTTCTAAGATCAAACTGACTATTAGGGAGACCATCCCTCCTTTGGACCTTAACTTAGTTTTGCAGCTACTTGCTTCTCACCACTACTTTGAACCCTTGGATGACATCTCACTGAAACACCTCACACTAAAAACAGTATTACTAACAGCAGTAACTTCAGTGAGTGAGTGAGCTACAGGCCTTAGTAGCCATTCCCTCCTTGTCTTCCATCAGGACAAAGTGGTGCTTCGCCCAAGGGCCTCATTCAGATATAAGGAAATATCACAATTTCACCTTAACCAGTAGATCGTACTACCTTCTGTCTGTCCTAAACCAATCCATGACATTGAGAAGCGTCTGCACAACCTTGACTTAGTTAGGTGCCTTACGATTTATCTGAACAGAACAAAACTTCTGCGAAAATCTGACACCTTGTTTGTCCACTTTGGTGGTAACTCCAAGGGCTCTGCAGCCTCAAAACCCTCCATTGCATGGTGTATAAGGGACTGTATTAGACTGGCATATGATTCAGCTTATCAAGATCCCCCTACGGGCATTAAGGCCCACTCTACATAGGCTGTATCTACATCCTGGGCCCTAAAAGCAGCAGCTTCCCGGGAGGAAATCTGTAAGTCTGCAACATGGTCTTCAGTCTCTACTTTTGTTAAACATTACAGACTGGACCTACAATCATCTGTAGATTCTAAGTTCAGACGGAAGGTGCTTGAAGCAGCCATCCCGGTCTGAGCCTCAGCTTCCCCAACCCTCTCTGGGGTACTGCTCTAGTATGTCCCACAATATGCCATGGTTTGGACACAGAGGAAAAGGTGAAATTTACTCATCGATATTTGGTTTTCCTCTGTGTCCTTCCATGGCAACCCAACAATGGTTAGTCTGGTATTGTATTGATTCCATTGATATGGGCTCTATCTGGGACACTGCATATGCCTGTGTGTATTGCTAGATCTAACCTCTCATATTTTTCAGCTTGGACAACTGTATAACTGCAGAGGAGAGGGAACCTGGTAGATTTAAAGAATTTTAATTGGTCCTACCAGCTGGAGGGCAGTGCCAATAAACACAGAATGCCGTGGAAGGACACAGAGGAAAACCAAATATCGGTGAGTACATTTAACCTTTTTCCTATGAACTGTTGATTCATATGCCATTAAATATGAAGATGTATACCTGAAAAATATACTATTACATGCTCGACCTAAATATCTCTTACAATTTTAATCTGAGGAGTGTATTGCTAATAGATATTGATACAGGTCTGGATTGTTTATATTTTTGCTATTTTTTTTATTGTGGCTCTAAGAGGAACACACAATAATGAATTCTAAATATGTCTGAAGATGAGACCAAGTAGTATTGACAGTTGCATTCTAGAGCTACCAATTTAGCCAACAGAAGTATCACTTTTACTCAACCAGTCTCATACTCATAAATGGCATAATATTAGGCTGATGTTTGCATGGATGGGCCATCAGCCACATACCTTCTATGACAGGGTTCAGTGGGAGAAGGCAGGGGAAAGGTTAGAATAAAGGCAATAGAAATGCAGCTGAAAGCTACTACATATCTCTGAGAATGAGCCCCAAGTTGACACCCAGGGACTTTAAGCATGAAACTTGGATTTTTTTGCCCCCTTTCAGAACATTAGTCTCACAGGCTTCTCATTATACTTTGCAAATGTTGTCGAGTCAAAGACACTTTTTACACACTGCAAGCAGAGAGTACATAAATGAATGAAAGGTGAGAGAAGCAGAAACAATGAAATAGCTGATTCAGTGTAATTAAACAGAATTAAAGAAAAATAAAACAACCAGATTAAATAGATAATTACACACTAATAGTGTAAAAGTTAAAATTGAATTACTTTAAATCAGAGCTAGCTGTTGGGGACTATAACCCCCACCATCCCCACCCAGACAGCAGCTGATGGGAATGATGGGAACTGTAATCCCCAACAGCTTAACATCCAAAAATTAACTAGCCATGTTCTAAATAGAATTGATCACTACAGTTAATTGTCCCTGCCCCACTCGCCCATAGTTTATTTATATGCAAAAATGTAACATTATTGATTTATTTAATTCTTTGAGTGTGGAAGGTACTGAAAACATTGCTTCCAAGTTAAGGGGGGGGAACATCATAAGACTCCAGATAAGACAGACATTGCTGTTCCACTATTGCAGGGAAATCTCAAATCCTAACAACAGGCACTGCTGGGGGTCCACATGACTGCAACTGCAAGTTGTGGTGTTAGGTACCTTGACCAGTCAATTATGTGTTACAAAGGTTCTCACTATTCACGTGTAATGATTTCCCAGGACTGGGACTGGGAAGGTACTTAAGGAGGCTGGAGAAACATGTAAAAGGAGTTTGAAAGGAGCATGTACCCAATGCAGGAGGCTCCATGCTGTAGCTGCACTCAGTCCTATCTGGGCCTAAGGAGTCACGAACTATGGGCAAGTCAAATGGATGGTAAGTGTCTCCTCAAGAGGCCTTGGAGAATTGTCCTTGAAGCCTGTCATCTCTCCAGTGCAATGGAAGGATTTTGAAGGAGAATCGGATGGGCTCCACAACAACAATAACTGATACTACCACATTCTTGCTACCCTACCTATGGTAATAACTCTAACATAACACCAGTTGCTGTTTTATTGTTGTATCATGTTCACAAAATATATTGTTTGCTGTATTGATATCATCTGCCACCCAAATGTCTTTTATTATGCTGACCTTTTGGGATGAATGACCTGAGAATTGGTAGAGCTAGGTGGATGCTCACCAGGGTTTGAGGGGCCTACAAGTTTCATAGAGTCACAAAGTTTGAGATTTTATGACCCTCCCCCATTGGAAAAGGTGCTGCAAATGTGGTAATTGAATCAAAAGATGATCCTCATGGCTGCTAGAGATGTATCCAATGCATAGCCATGCAGTGTGTTGGAGATGTGTCCATCAAGGTTTCAAACCATTCATTTAAATATGATATTCCTATACATTGCTACAGAAGACAAATGCATACATAAATATATACTACACATTACTGGGTATTATAGTACATCTATATTCGCTCATTATTAATTATATGTACTGCTTTAGTTTGCCTGCATGTCACTGTATTAAAACCAAGGATTTAGTCATATAATATGACCATAGTATGCTAAGCGTGTCACCATACCAAGATATCTAATAGGTTTCTTTTTCAAGTATAATAAGAATGTTGGCTGAGTACACACTACATAACAGCTAAAACACTCATGCAAATGATTTTAACATTTAAATTCCACTGGCAGTGCATATTCATATCACCATTGAATAGAATGCAATATCTAGGCTCCAGCAGTATTTTTGTAGATTTGTAGATTTATTTTTTTTGATGCTCCAGTGAGTGTGGGTCTTTAGCTAGAGATGGTTAACTATAGAATGTATGGTTAACCCTACAACACCCATCACTTGCAATGAGTTGTGCACCCAAAGGGCACAGAATATGTTTATTGTGTGAGATAATGTGACATAAATTCCTTGTCATGGTTCAAGCCACAATTCAGAGTGAGTGTTAAATGTGGTTATGAATTTATACTCCCAGATCTGTCTGTTCCTTTCTGTCCTAAAATTTCCTATCAGTACAGTCACATTATGTAAGATTATGACAAGATGGCGTGCCCATTGTAAGCTTCCTTGTTAAACTCTGTGAAATAGACTCCTCACAAAGAGGTGACAGACATATATTTATTATATAAATGAAACAGGAGAAAACAGCAAAAAACTGAAGCTTTGGCTCTTGATAAAGGCTATGCAAAGCAAGATGGGGATTCAGAAACAGGCAAAAACTAGAACAAAATGAAAAATCAGGCAAGGAATCGTAGGAAAGGCATAAAAAAGGGATAGAATATGACACTTTGAGATCTTTAATTCTGTGATCAAAAATGTTGAGCCACTGTTGTATCTTTTGTTGTTCACGCGGAACCTATGAGAATTCATCCTTTTTCATTGGGTTTGTCACCTACATACAGTCCTGTTTGGGGACATTTCACCCACATGATGAGGTAAACAAAATTAGATGAGGCACAATAGAACTTGCTATAGATGTTGTGCTTTCTGTGGGAATGAGGCATGAGCACTTTATCTGTGGTACACATGTTTGCACAAGTTCCACATATATTTTGTAGATAAGGAACAGTACCATTTTCAGTTTCATTCTTAAGAGAGCTTTTCACCACCAGTGGTTTTAGGTTGGGGAGCTGTTTATAGGAGAGGAGCTGAGGTCTCTGGATTATTCTTATTAATCTGTCATAAGTGTGTATTATTTGCAGCTCTTTTGAGCTTTTGCTTAGTACTTCACACTGTGGGCTATAGGTGACTACAAATGACACTGTGTTCTCTTTCTGTAGTTGTTTGCATTCCAGGAGATTATTTCTGGGTACACTAGTGGCTCTCTCAATATGGATGTCCCTGATTTTGTATTATATATATGACTGATAAAGTCTATAATGAAAAGGCTCCCTTCTAATAACAGAGACCACCTGGAGGCCCTCATTCCAGGAAACCCACTGGTGGGATGCTTCTATATGCTTCCTAATATACACAAGGAAGGGAATCCTGGAAGGCTGATACATGGAACAGGCACACTCACAGAAAATCTTTGTGGCTGGATGGAGAGTATTCTCAAGCCACTGGTCAAAAAACACTCAGCTACATACAGGCACAACCAATCTCTTAAACAAACTGTCTGACCTTGGCTCCATCCCAAGAGAAACCATTCTAGCCACTATGAATGTGGAATTGCTCTACATCAACAATCTATGTGAAGATGTCATTGCAGCATGCAAAGCATTCCTAGAGCAAGAGGTCTTACCCACAGAACCTGTAACCCAGCTAATACACTTTACACTAACACTAAATTATTTCACATTTGGGCAAGAACTATAAATACAAAACACTAGAACTAATATGGGAATTAGAATGTCACCAATACAAGCCAATCTATTAATCACAAAATTGGAGGAGGAATTCTTGTCCACATGTCAAATAAAGCCTTTGGTCGGCCTCAGGTGCATTGATGATATCCTAATCATTTGGACTGCCAGAGAAGATGAACTTCTGTCATTTAACAAAACTTCCAATGCCTTCCATCCCACAATTAACCATCTGCCTATACAAATTAACTTTCTGGATACTACAATCAGTATTAGTAACAACTCCAACTCCTGTACTGCAAAACAACAGATACACAGTTTCCATCCCAGACACACACAAAACTATTATTTACAACAAGGACCTAAGGTATAAACATATATGCTCTGAGACCTCTGACCAAGATCAACACCTTAACCCTTTTCAATGAATTAGACACCACTCTGACATTAAAAGGGTTAAAATACCAGGAAAGATTTTATCAGTCATGAATATAATGCCAAAGCCATGAAAATCCAAATTCAGAGAGACACTAGTGTACCTAGAAGTAATATCCTGGAACACAAACAACCACAGGAAGAGAACAGAGTACCATTAGTTGTCATACACACCCACAGCTTGATGTACTTCTCAAAATCTCAGAATTGCTCCCAATAATACACTGATGGCAGGTTAAAAAGAACTCCATAGACCTCCTCTCCTGTAAACAGATGCTCAACCTGAAACAACTGGTGGTGAAGAGCTCCTGTAATAATACAACAGAAAATGGTACTTCTCCTTGTATACAAAAGACACGTGGAACCTATGGACACATATATACCACAGATAAGGTGTTCATACCACATTCTCTGCAAAACCACAACATCAATAGCAAATTTTCCTGCAGCTCATCTCATGATGTTTACTTCATCATGTGTGTAGAACATCCAGACTATATTTATATGTGACTATACAAAACAACAACACCATACAGAAAGGTATTATATCAGCACTCAGCTGGAGTCAAAAATTACCTCAAATAAAATCAGAAAAAGATATATAATAATTATATGAAAGTATCAAATGTATTAAATCATATGGCATCTAAAGTGGACATCAAATCTATTGCCCCACCTCCCAACAAGATTCCAATAAAGTACCAATATCCCTAACAAAAAATATACAATTACATATTGCACCAAAGATAAAAAAGACATATCTAAAAGAACCATGCCTGAAGTACTCAATGAGGGCTAAGAAGATATAACTGGCGCCAGTCCCTTTAACAAAATATATATTGGAAAAACTTACAGAGAATTGAGAAGACGAATATTGGAGCGGTGGAAAGTTCTGTTGAACGTCACTTCCTTGAGTATCACAATGGTGACAGTGAGTGACTTAGGGTGGTGGAAGTGGAGAAAGTTATAATTGGTATGCGGGGGGGGGCGATCTGGACAGAAAGCTATTACAATGAGAGGCCAGATGGATTTATGTTTTGGGGGCTTTGGCCCCAAATGGGCTTAATGAGGAAATATCATATAAGGCCTTTTTATGATTTTGATGGTAATGCTTTGTGCTTTTGATCTGGATCCCCCTTTTACCAGTTTGTCTGGTTTCCCCCTTTACCCTGGACCTGATATAAAGAGTGTGTCTCCTGAAAGAGGTAATATGTAGATGTACCTTGTGGTGCATATTGATTTATGTGATTTTTGACTTTATAATACATTCAGTTGATGGGGAATGACTATTGTTATTGGCATTGCGATGGAGCAGAATTTTCAGCTCCATGTTATAATGCCTTTTTTGTCATCTCTATATGCCATTCTTGTGTGAAATTTGTCCTCCACGGAGTGGGACAGTCTGAGTGTTTACGGGCCTTTAAATGGGTTTGTCGTGGACTTTGTGGATCGCTCCATTCCACGGAGGACATATAGGGTTAATGTGAGTTGGTTACTATGGTGACATAATTAGTACTTCAGGAAAGTGGTTATTTAAATGACACGGAAGGTAATGAACCGGTTACCCTGATGAAGCCCGCGTGCTAGCGGAAGAAACGCATTGGATGAAACACACTGAAGTACTCAAGGGGGCGTTGATACTGGTTACAGGAGGATTTCGGAAGCTGCATCTCTTTTTGGCATGGTCTGTGATACAAGAACTATGAGTGTTCTAATACGAATGAGTGCATACCTCATTTGAAGAGACACACAGGACTGCTCTGACCCCAGAATGTGATACCAATATAAGGATGGAGGTTCAATATAAATATATCTTGACACGGTAGCTGTTTAGAAACATCTAAGAATGGACGGGAGTCCCGGAAGTGCTATGTGTCATTGACATCGAATCAACTTGAAATCGCGGGGTATTGTGAGTATTATGACGCTGATATTACATGCTGATGTATCAAGTGTTATTGAGGTTGAACACTGCTGCACTCATTCTGGTTCTACTGACACCTGACATTCATCTGTGTTTGTTGTTTCATCTCATCATTCACTATTCATTTGCCATTTCCATTTCATGAAATTCATTTCAATCTATTTCATGTGACTTATTCTAATCTTAGAAACTGGGATGCATATACATTAGAACATTTGAATGCTATATAATTTTTCTTTTTCACTGGCGCCAGTTATATCTTCTTAGCCCTGATTGAGTACTTCAGACATGATTCTTTTAGATATGTCTTTTTTAGCTTTGGTGCAATATGTATTTGTATATTTTTTGTTAGGGATATTGGTACTCTATTGGACTCTTGTTCGGAGGTGGAGCTATAGATTTGATGTCCACTTTTGATGCCATATGATTTAATACATTTGATACTTTCATATAATTATTATATATCTTTTTTCGGATTTTATTTGAGGTAATTTTTTTACTCCAGCTGAGTGCTGATAAAATCCTTTTCTGTATGGTCTTGTTGTTTTGTATATTAGTTATTAAGGGATTACTGCACTCTGCATATGATATATGCAGTTATTGCTGGTAAACTGATAATTATAGATGTGCTCTCTAGAATTATACATTTTTTCTTTTTGTATGTTTATATGTGACAGGACAAACCATAAAAAAGAATGAATTCTCATAGGTCCAGTTTGATCCAAATTTTTTCAAAACAAAACATTAAAGATCTCAATGTGACTGTACTGAGGTCAACTTTAGGACGCAGAGGGACAGACAGATCTGGGAATATAAATTGGTAACCAAGTTTAACACACTCTGAACTGTGGCTTGAACCATGAATTTATGTCACATTATCCCACACAATAAACATAATCTGGTCCCTTTGACCACAATTGTGCACCCCTCTGGCACTGGAACATTAACTCATACATTATATAGACTTAGTCATCTCAGGTTAAAGACTAAAAGTCACTGGAGCATCAAAATATAATAATCAACATATCTACAAAGAGACTCTGCTGGAGCCTAGGTTTGAATCATAGACAATGCTGATAAGAATATTCACTGCCAGTAGAATTTAAATGTTAAAATAATTTGCATAAGTGTTTCAAATATCATGCATTGTGTACCCAGACTTTATTATTATTATGCCTGAAGAAGGCCTAATATTTTGAAAGCTCGATCCTAGAGCCACTCGATTAGCCAATAAAGGTATTACTTTTACTGTACTGTCTCCTGGTCTGCTATAGGCTCCAAATGAATCATAATGGAGAAAATTATATAGATATACCCATCTTCAATATGAAGGATACCTATGCAGGAAAGGCCTTACCTTATGCAAAGTAAGAACCATATATCCTTTTAGGCATGTCTCCACTTCAAATTTTAATCCTTAAAGTGATGTGTCATTTAAAGGGGAACTACCACTGCTTAGTAGCTCTAGTCACCAGAATAATTACCTCATTTAATAGATTTCTCCTCTCTTCCATGGGCGACATGCTGAACGGAGCGCGGACATCTTGCCATTGTGACGTCCACACGCCTACGCTGTCAGTCCCAGCCAGGTCTAGGAGGCGTTGCTAGCAGCCATTTGGCTCCGGCTGGGACTGACAGCGCAGGTGCGCGGACGTCACAATGGCAAGATGTCCGCTCTCCATCCTGCCTGTCGCCCATGGAAGAGAGGAGAAATCTATTAAATATGGTAATTATTCTGGCGACTAGAGCTACTAAGCAGCTAGTCACTAGATGGGGACTTAGTGAAAGTAAAAATTGTGTGGGGTGGCAGTTCCCCTTTAAATGTCATATTAAATGTAGCTGATGTTTTGGGCTAAAGGCAAAATCAAGATACTTCAGGATTTTGTCGTGTTAAACCTCTATGAAAAAAAGTTTCAAGGGAACTAATGCTGCACAGGCATGATATTTATACAATATCATGATGATATTCTCTCATTATTTATAATCTCATTTAATGTATTAAGCTGACAACTTTTCCAAAATCAGTGATTTCTTGGAATTTCTACTTTGTTTATAAGCACAAAATCTATTTTCCTTTTCTCCCTTTTTTTTCTTTCTTTTCTTTCTTCTTAACCAAACTAAGAGGATCCAGGTGCAGGTTTATAGAAGTGCTAAGAGAAATACGCTCTTATTCATTTTGATGATAATAACTATTTCTGAGCCTATGATTTAATTGTAAATAATCCCCCACATTCTTTCAAAGTAAACTCTTTAAGGACTCATGAATTTTATTCATACTCACTCACTCTATGAGAGTCTTTTGTTTATTTGCTGTTTAGTGCTTTGTGAACTAACACTCCCAAGGAGAAAATCTCTCTCTCTGCTTAAGGAATTAGCTGAGAGACAAAAGCAGAAAATTCTTTAAGCCTTGTTTTGTGCTAAGAGAAATGTTTGACATTTCTGTGGAGAGGTGTTTAGCATGGATTCATTAGGTCTTAGGGGCTCTTTTCTCTCTGTTGCCCTTTCATTTTTTGTCACTGTATTTTTTTCTGTGTTTAGAAGAATGAAGAGACTTTGCCAGTGTTTGTAATTAGGTTCCCTACGTCTGAATGGTACAAACAGAAAATTCAGTTCAGCTTCCACCCTCTAGATGCTTTGCAATGTGTTAGTGACCTCTCTATAATCCAAGGGTTTACATGGGCACATCAGTCTAATTCAATCCTATATTAAACAAGACTTCATCAGTGCTGATGTCTACCTTATATAAAGAATATAAAAATACACCAGCACAAATTATAGTTAAAGTTAAAGTGGAATGGAATAACTTCTTGCAGGATGATTTATAAAACTAAAAGCTAGCAGAAGACATGAGGTTATTGAGAATATGGTAAATGCTAGACCACCCATCTACTACAAATCAATGTCTTCACATACTACATATTAACCCCTTAAGGACCAGCGGTCCTGGGATGTTTCCGTCCCATAAGGACCACGTTGATCCTTGCCGACAGGCCGGTACATGTGACCTGTTGCGGGTATCAGCACGCCGTTTTGGGTCCTGAAAGAGATCGCTCCGGTCTTGGAGTGGTCAATTTTAGGCCTCATTTTTACTTACAGCACTCCCGGTGGAGCGCTGTAAGTAAAAAGTACATGCCATACTATGACCGTCATCGGTCATAGTACGTCACGTAGTCCTTAAGTGGTTAAATATTAATAGTCCTAATAGTAGTGATTATAAACCACCTCCCATCTTATTATTTTGAAATCAGTAAAGATTAGTAAAGTCCGGTATAATTCTTACCCAACATTTCATAGGCTATTTTTAACCCTTTGAGTGCCAGAGGGATACGGAATGCATTGCAAAGCAATGCATTCTGTACCCCTCTGGCACTCAAAGAGATATGGGATTCTAGAATAACAGCTGTTGTCAACAATTAAATATGATTTGTTTTTGTAAAACTGTACCCACCAAAACAATGTGACAACTTAATGACAGTTGCATAGATGGGTTACGTAGTCCAGTAACTATGGGTGATGTTGTCCTGAAATTCTTTTCTTGACTGTAACTGTTACACCATTTTATAGATATAGTTTAATCTGAGTGCTCCCTCCAAGCACTAAGTGAGTAGATACCACGGATATGTTTAACCCCTTAAGATATTGAAAATGTCTCCAATGTATTGTGAAGCAACATTGGGAAATTATATAGTGTCTAAGGGGCTTCAGGAGTAAAATCAAACTAATTGTTTTACCTAAATTTGTCAGTTGTTTTTTTTTTTTTACAAAATCTTTATTAAGATTTTTAGTAAATTAGTACACTTGTAACTGGCAACAGATCATCATATTAGCTTACAGGCATCCACAATGACATCATTCAGAATAACAAGGACAGAATGAGGGAAATGTTATGGTAATTAAATCTAATTGCTCTCAAAAGGAGAAGGAGGCAAGGCAAGAACATGAAGGCTGCTATGGTGAGGCCAGGAATGTAAGTCATGGTATATTATATGCAAGGGGCCCAGGCATTTGACATGCTTATTCTGATTTGACTCAATTGTATGGGCAGATCTTCCATATTTAAACTAAGAAGTTATTGATATAACTAACTCTCGATTTTCTGTAATTTGCTCCTTAGCTTACAGGCCAGGACACATATAGATCAGCTGAGGATTTGGAAAATAAAATTCCACGAGTACACACTTCCTTTATATCTTTGTCTTTTGCACACAACCATTGGTTAAAATATACCTTGATGCCATGGATGTTGCAATGTACAGGCTGAGTGGGCTAAAGCCCCTGGTCTCATGCTTAAAGGGATAGTAATGTTTCATAATAAAAGCAGCTCTAATTAATCATCATAGTATTTGGACTTTGGAGAGTGTTATTTCAATTCTGTCAGAGTTGTAGTTCCAGAGTAATTCAATGATAAAGTATCCCCATCCCGCCCCTTTTACTGATGTAACACTGCTCAGCCAGATCAGAAGGGAGGTGTCCAGGTAGACTGCAGAGAGGGACAATCTTCAATTAAGATAAGGGAAAAACATGAAAAGCTTGTCAAGGGGGGGCAGGGCCTTCATTGTTTTCATAGGAATAAGATTGTCTCCTGCTGTTATCTGTTTGGTCTACGGACTGCATTCCACATCTGAGAAGAGATTGCTTACACTAGGTAAAAGGGGCAGGAGGGGAAACTTTGCTTGTGAATATCTCATAAACCATAAAGGTTTTAGAGATAAGACTTATATCATTCTCCATGTTTTTTTAATGCCTACAAAATAAAATAAAGTTAAAACAAAGTATTACTATCCCTTTAAATCCCTGGCTCTTGTTGCCATCTTGGGACATGCAAAGATGTTAATCTTCTTCTAGAATTGGAGCAATTAGGTGGTGCACTAATAATGCATTAGGCAGGCCCATGCCTCAGGCCTTCTGGAAATCAAACAACTTCTCTGCTTGGCATTTGTCTCAAGCAATATCAGTAAGCAATAGTACATGGACAGGACAATATGATGCTGGGATAAACAATTCCTTTTAACCATCAAACAATTAATACATAACACTTGAACAATACTCAGACATTAACCCTGTGAGTGCCGGAGAGGTATCCAATGCATTACTGAGCAATGTGTTTTACACCCCACTGGCATTAAAGGGCTAAATATCACCTCTTTGTTTATTTTATTGTTGTTAAGTTGCACTTATTTGGAAATGGTCATGAAGCTATTGCTTAGATCATATCTGTAATAACACATGATTTTACAATGGGTTAATTGAATACATTTTGAGATACTATTCATATGTGTATAAGTATGGGCTTTTCAATGTTTTATATAAACTGCTCATCTATGAAAATAGTTTTTGTTCCAAAATTCAAAAGTATTTGGCTCAATCCCAGTATGCCTACAGACGAGGTAACAGAGGTCTCATATTGATCTGTCAGTGTTTCCTACCTCTAGACATACTCATCTGACAAAAAGTTTAGGTCAAATTCTAATCTAAAATATGTTATTCTGTTTTATACCAAAATTAAAAATGTTTAAAATGTAACAGTCTTATTGAGTCAACAACTGGCAGTGACAAGAAAAGTGGAAAAATATGAGATGAATGGTAAGTCTCAAATAATGTATCTTTCTGTTAACCAAGAAAAAGGACATATTCCACTCCTGTAGCTTACAGCTAGGGATAGGTAAAAATGTTCTTCTCATAAGCAGAACAGTAAAAAAAACCCATCAAATTTCCTGTGCAAAGTGTAGATTTTAAACTTTTTTCCACCATGAATCCCCCCCGGCACTGGTATTCAAAGAACCATACATATAGACCCCCCCCCCATTTTGTCCAGCTGTAGCTATAGCACAGCACATACTTACCACCCAGCCTTGTCTCACTGCACTGGTAATCATGAAACCAGGTACTTGCCCATCATCACTGGAATATGTAGAAACCATTATTGACCCCTGGATCTCCAGCTGCTGCTAGACTACAACTCTCATCATTTCCTGCCAGCCATCTGAGTTGTAGTCTGGAAACAGCTGGAGAGTCTCTCATTGCCCCTATTCCAACCTTGTCCACTGGTAGCACAGAACCACACATACTGAGTACCCAGCCTCGCCCCACTGCAGCAGTGGCAAAACCACACACACTGACCTCCCATCTTTGTCCACTGCAATGGTATCCAGAGAACCATGTATGCTAACCTTCCAGAAGTCCCAACCTTGTACAGCTACACTGGAGTCTTCATGACTGTGGACATTCTTGTAAATAGAAAATAGGAAAGTTCTCCCGTGAAATGTATTGGCATTGGAGAAAAGGCAGAAATTGTATGCGTTTTCTATGGGAAGGAATTTTCACTGGAAATTTTCAGAGAAAATTCCTTTTTTTTTTTTTTTTTTTTACTTTTCACACATCCTTACTCACAGTAATGGTGATGTATTAAAAAGAAATGGAGCAATTGTGGGTCAAGACAACTGCACCTAATGGAACATTAGAACATTCCCATTGATTTAGACAGGAGTTTTAAACACTTGTATATTCAAGAGGGCCCCAGCATATTGCATTGGGTGATTTCTATTTGTCTGCTTTGGTGCATTTAGTTTGCTCCTGAACTGAATCAGTTCTTAATACATCAGCCTCATTTTGTCTGTCATTTCTGGGCTGTAAGGGTATTCCTGTTTAAGAGACCCCATTTTACTGTTTATCCCTATATAGTTAATATATACAGTTATATATATATATATACAGTTAACTATATAGAATTTTATCATCAAAATATGAATGCTTTCATTTTGTGTATTTAAAGGAGAACAGACACTGCCATGTATTATTTACCCACTTACATTGCTATGGCCACAACTTCCTAAAGGCTCATATGAATTTTGCCTTTTGTTCAAGGGATAACATCATCAAACATCTTTATATCATGTTACAAGGCCGTATATACAACCCAGGTAACCCTAGGCAAGGCACTCTAGGCACCCTTAGCTCCACCCATGGTCACACCCCATTCCTCATATGACCACGCCCCCAGTCCCATCCACTGTTTCCCTGCACAGAAAATACTTTTAGCCCACAACAAGCAAGGATAAAAGAATAAACGCTTTAACCCCTTGGTTGCTAGACAGAACGCCAATGCATTGCTTCGTAATGAGTTATTGATCTCTCTAGCATCCATGGGGTTAAATACTAACAAGCAAAAGGAGAATAAAACTGGTGCAAGGACACTGAGATTGATCTGGGCCCACCCGTAATTCTGAATGTGGGTGTGGCCTGCACAGCTGAGGCGCCCCTCAAAAGTTGGAGCTATAGGCAGTTGCCTAATATGCCTTTTGGGAAATGTAACCCTGTTTGTAAGAATAGGGCTAGTGTTGTGGTTGGCACCCCATTTTCTCCAGAAGATGGCACAAATTCATAGCACCAAAACGTGTTGAGCTTTTCCATCCATGAGACAGACACCAAGGAAAGAGAGTGAGAAATACCAATCTGTCATTATTTGGTGAGTGGTAATCAGCCTGGAGTGTTCTGGCATAGCTCCAGTTGGACTACAAGACTCTCTATAGACTGACAATGTGTTTGATCATAACATTTGTCACGGAAGGGTACATCAATTATTGGACTTGGGACCTGTTACCCTGCAGCTTGATTTATTGATGTTATATTCAAAAACGACTCATGTACAGGTCCACCCTCCATTAGAGATTAATACATTGTTTACAGCTTTTGTGATTTATTTGTCTTTCACTATACTTTGATATTTAATAAATATTTAGACCTTACTATATTTTGAGAGTTTTTCTGAGCTATCTTCCTCATATTCCTATTTCTTTTTCTTTACAAGTATTTATTGTTCTGAATCTGAGACAATATTGAAGACTGGCTGCATTGTGAACTATTCTTAACTAGCAGGGCTTCTGGCATGATGTAGTATAGTTTACTGGACACTGTTTAATCACCTGTCAAAGACTATTTATTTTTAATTGGGGAGTAGTCAAACAACTTATTTATATACACAATTTTAAGGTCTGTATTGGGAGTTTCAGAGTCTCCATTCAGCTCATCAGACTCAGATTATTGACCATTTATCACCAACACCTTTATATCACCTTGTTACTGAAGAAACATCCAGGTCTGATTGAAGATGAACAAAGTCTTAAAGGCAAAATTCTGGGATTTTCTCTTTTAATAATTGTCATAAGGCAAGCCGGCTTTTATGGGAGAAGACTTGTTGATTAAAGGGACAGTAACACTTAAATATTACTAATCACTATATTGTAGCCATTTTAAATAGAATTGAATTGTCCCCAGGTCAACAACCACCTATTGAATGTGGTGCTACTGTCTAAACACAACAATATATTCTTTCCAAATATCACTTTATATTCTTACATATGTATACACTTAATGAACAATGAGAGTCTCTCAGTAGTTTTCTGCTTATTGTTGCCGCCAATTCTCCCTTGAACCTCCGGTCACAGTTCTCCACCAATATGCAAAAAAAGACAAAAATAGAGAAAGCGCAAACAATCTAAGTGCAGACTGTAATATTCCACTGTAATTTGGCCTCCACCGTGTTCATTGGACAATCGTCCCCTTCACCGTGCTCACCACACCTCGATGAGAGTGCTCACATTTCACTCACCTGTTTTAGAGGCACTGTCCCGCCTCAAGGTGTGAGCACCTTTACTGGATCACCCCCAGCAGTGGTATACCGTATCTCTCCTTCACTGCTTTCTTTCCGATCTCCAGACGTCCTTATAATTCCTGCAACTCAAGCAGTATCCCTCTATCTAGGGATTCTATAGGACTTTATATTGTATCCCAACTTTAATAATGCAGTTAGGCAAATATCACTACTTATACAGGCCAGTATACAAATATTTATTTAAAAAATTATTTTAAAAATCATTAATGATATACAATACCACCAATATATAAAAAACATATACAGACAATTCCTGTCCTTAATACTCTGTTGCTATTGCGCTCAACGTGTTTCCCGGCCTAACAGCTGCTTTCTCAAGAGCAAAAAAGATCCCCAGGTTCATTTCTCAAACCTAAAGCAAAGTTCCCCCCTCCCTCCCCCGTCCCTGAAGTCAGCGTTGTACTGACTGCAGGGGAAGCCTGTCGTATGACAGGCTTGCGGCTCTGCAGCAGAGACAAGATTGCGTTAGTAAAAAAGAATTACTTCACTGAAACTGTCTTACATGTTTGCTTGGTTTGCCAATAAGCCAAATGACAAATGATTTAGGTAAATTAGAAGGATGGCCAAGAGTGTGGCAGATGCAGTTTAATGTTGATAAGTGTAAAATAATGCACTTGGGACAAAAAAATCCAAAGGAAAAATATACTATTAAGGGTACCATAAAGGTTTGAGAGATAAGACTTATATCATTCTTCATGTTTTTTTAATGCCTACAAATTAAAATAAAGATAAAATGAAGTATTACTATACCTTTAAAGGTAGGCAAGCAATGTAATAAAGTGGTGGCGAATGCAAGCAGGGTACTGGGTTGTATAGCTAAGGACATTAGTAGCAGAAAAAGGGAAGTGGTCATGCCACTCTACAGATCTCTAGTTAGACCTCACCTAGAGTATTGTGTACAGTACTGGAGACCTAGAGTATTGTGTACAGTACTGGAGACCTAGAGTATTGTGTACAGCACTGGAGACCCCGTCTCCAGAAGGCTATAGATACTCTAGAGAAAATTCAAAGAAGGGCTACTAAAATGGTGACTGGTTTACAGGAAAAGAAATATCAGGATAGACTAAAGGATCTGAACATGTATAGCTTGGAGGAGAGAAGAGAGAGGGGGGATATCATTGAAACATTCAAATACATGAAGGGATCAACAACGTGCTGTATCGAAGTATATTTCAAAGGAGTAAAAATGTTAGGACAAGAGGCCATAGTCTAAAAATAGAGGGACACAGGTTTAGATGTAATGTAAGAAAGTTTTACTTTACTGAGAGGGTAGTAGATAAGTGGAATAGCCTACCAGCAGAAGTGGTAGAAGTTAATACAGTGACAGAATTTAAGCATGCATGGGATAGGCATGAGGCTGTCCTTAACTTAAGAAAAGACCAAGGACCAAAAAAGGTTTGAGTTTTTTACTGTAGGAAAATGGGCAGACTAGATGGGCCAATATGGTTCTTATCTGCCGTCAAATTCTGTGTTTCTATGTTTCTATGGACACCACCTTTCTGTTCTGAGGCTAGCAGTGTTACATCAGTAAAACTGGCGGAAGGGGGATACTTTTTCATTCAATTACTCTTAAACTACAACTCTGAGAGTATTGAAATAACACTATCCATAGCCCATATATTATGAAGATTAATTGGAGCTGCTTTTAATTTGAAACATTACTATCCCTAAAGTCATTTTAGTATTTCAGTACCATTGTTTGCATTCTACATGGAAACCAAAGGTAAGACAATGTCAGAAAAATGTAATCTGCTACAAAAGCATCCACATATTAAAGTGATATGGCAATTTTGTCTTTATATATGTCCATATACACAATTTTAAGGTCAGTATTAGGGGTTTCAGCTTCGCCATTCAGCTCATCAGACTCAGATTATTGACCAATTAGCACCAACACCTTTATATCACCTTGTTACTGAAGACACATCCAGGTCTGATCGAAGATGAATTGAAGATGAATACCATTGTTTGCATTCTACATGGAAACCAAAGGTGAGACAATGTCAGAAAAATGTAATCTGCGTACAAAAGCATCCACATATTAAAGTGATATGGCAATTTTGTCTAATATAGATTATGAACACTTCTTCCACAAAGGTAAAGAAAAACGTAAAACTAAAGTTAAAATAAGTTGGGACATTATGAGGTTTTATATAACAAGATCAGACTTTTTTTTTCTACTATGCATTGCTTAACTTAGTGGCATGATTCACCTATGCTCATGATCTAAGTGGTTCTGTATTAGGGTTCTGAAGAGCGCAAATTGGTCTTCAGAACCATTGTAAGTATAGGAGGACAGTAAAAAGTCTGGGGTATTAATTTTGCATGTGGAGTTATGTGACTATAGTGTAAAGTGGAATAAGGTTAAGCCAGGGTATCAGACAATGAATATGCAGGTCTGTGACTACCATTGAACAGTAGAACAAGACTGAGGTGTCAGATAGTATATGCATGATACTATGACTATCACTAGATGTGTGCAAGATTGAATCATTTCACTGGAGTCAGTTTTGTTTTCTGTGTGATTACTTTTGTAATAAGGACTATAAGCTAATCCCCTCTAAGAAAACAATATTTTCAAATACAATTGAAGTATATTTAAACTAACAGTTTAGTGTTAAGTTACTGGTACCAACTTGCATCCTAATACATTTAATAATGATACATTGTTAATTTAACACTTTGGCTTTGCTATGCGTTGGAGACCTATCTGGAATGCAAGGTTTAAAGTGTTTGATTGTTAGCGTTCTATAGGGCTGAATTTGAAAAAAAAGTTTCAACCACTGCAAAATGTTTAAGAACCACTGATCTAATAGATATAGAATCTACAGGCATGGCAAACATATAGCCTGTGGGCTGTAGATGACCTCCATTTTTCCCATACTGTAGCTCCAAAAATGATTTTGATTTTAGGGTAGGACAGCCTCAACTTTTCATTATTTTTCCTTCCCCGTATCTATTGTTCCATTCTCACGTGGATGATAACGTGTTGCAGACCTCCATAGAAGGACATTCTGAATATACTGCCCTCTACTTTATCTTAATTTGTCATATCTGTTCTAGAAAAAACAAGTTTAATCAGGTTTAAGACCAAAAATTTAATGTAACATTTTTCATTACAAATATTCTTAATATTAAACAAGTGGACACTAATCAGTTTATAGAGGATGTGTTACTGTTGTTATCAAAATTGAAAGTGTATAATTCAGTTGGACCCAAAAGAGATTCATCCAAGAGTATTATAAGAGCTTAGGTTTGTGCTTAGGGAATCTCTAGCTTGTCTGTATATAGCTAAACTTATTGTAAAACAATACCAGACATCCTATTGGTGGTGTATTATTATTATGTTTATTATATTGGCCTCAAGTCAATTTTTTAAATTTGTTTTACCAGTTTGCCACCAGCTAGGTGACAGTCCTAGCTGAGACACATTTCATGTCCCTACTGACAAATTAACCCTTTAAGGACAATAGCAGGGGACACAACACATTGTTTTCACCAGGGCCGGATTTACATCTCAGAAGCCTGTAGGCACAGTAATCCGAAGTGCCCCATCAGCTCCATATTTCCCTCACATTGCCCCCATCAGCTCCAACTTGCCCCATCAGCTCCAACTTGCCCCATCAGCTCTAACTTGCCTCCACATTGCCCCCATCATCTCCACCTTGCCCCCATCATCTACATTGCCCCCATCACCTCCATTGCCCCCATCAGCTCCAACTTCCCTCCCATTGCCCCCATCATCTCCACATTGCCCCATCATCTCCAACTTGCCCCGATCAGCTCCAACTTGCCCTCGCATTTCCCCCATCATCTCCAACTTGCCCCCATCAGCTCCAACTTGCTCTCACATTGCCCCCATCAGCTCCAACTTGCACTCACATTTCCCCCATCATCTCCACACTGTCCCCATCATCTTCACATTGTTCCCCCCCCCCGTATCCATTTCCTACCTCCCTGGTGGTCCAGCGGCAGGAAAAGTCTGTGCCTCCTACTGCACAGACTGTATGCTTTTGCTCCCATGCAGTCTTCTCTTCAATAATGCAGAGTGCTGGGAGATGATGTCATCTCCCAGCGCTCTGCATTACTAAAGAGCTGACAAGGGAGCAACAGCATACAGGTCTGTGCTGAAGAAGGCACAGATCTTACTATGCGGCTGGTTACTGCTGCCACTGTGTGCAGCGCGAGCGCTGTGAATAAAAATATAAAAAAATCAATTGATTTCAGTGACAGGTGCCCCTCTGTGGGGTGCGCCTGTAGGCAGATGCCTACTCTGCCTTATGGCAAATCCGGCCCTGGTTTTCACCCTCTGGCAGCTCCAATTAATCTTCATAGTATTTGAGCCATAGAGAGTGTTATTTCAGTACAGTCAGAGTTGTAGATCAAGAGTAATTGAATGGTAAGGTTTCCCTCTCCCGCCCCTTTTACCTAGTGTAAGCCAACTCCCCTCAGATGTGGAATCTGTTCTTAAGACCAGACAGCTCACAACAAGGGACAAGCTTCTTACTGTGAGAACAATGAAAATCCTGCCCCCAGTGACAAGTTTTTCCCTTATGCTAATTGAAGATTGTCCCTCTCTGCAAGCCATCTGGACACCACCTTTCTGTTCTGAGGTGAGCAGTGTTATATCAGTAAAAGGGGCAGGAGGGGGATACTTCATCATTCAATTACTCTTGAACAACAACTCTGACAGTAATGAAATAACACTCTCCATGGCCCAAATACTATGAAGATTAATTGGAGCTGCTTTTATTATGAAACAATACTATCCCTTTAACCCTTTGAGTGCCAGAGAGGTATCCAACGCATTGAGTTGCAATGCGTTGGTTACCTCTCTGGCACTCAAAGGGTTAAATGACAAATACTATGCCCTTTCATATAACTGAGTCTTTGAATATAGCAAAGCTAATAGGAAAAGTGTTGTTACTTTCATCAACTTCTTGTATGCTAGAGGCATCTGCAGTGCATTGTACAGCAATGCACTGGAGCAGTTTCTATACAGTTGGTTTAATGAACGCAAATAGCTCTGGCATGTTTGATTTAATGACCCAGTTAGCAAATTCTGTTTTTTTATTATTTTAAGTCTGTTTAAAGCAATAAAAAAATTACCTTATTCTGTCTATGTACACTGCCATGCAACATAAAGAAAACAGTTATATTGGGAAACATGTTAATGAATGTTTTGAAGCAAAGGCAGATTTTGTCATAATGCTGGTAAAATTAGTGGAAGATGTTATAGTAATGTGGCAGTTTGCTTACAATATATCACAGTCATTCAAAACTGCAAAAATAATTCTAATCAATTACTGTTTTAAGAAATATTATGTGTGAATTGACTCTTTAAATTCTATTATTGGCTGAAAAACAGCAATTTTACCCTATAAAACCATAATTGTTTCAGGAAAACTCTGATGACACTGGGATCATGGTTTCAAAGAATCTGACCTTTCAGCATGTACACAAACCAATCCTTTGAGTCAAGAGTTCATGTGTTTATCTTACAGAAAAATACCTACACATTCAACTGACATCTAAGCCAAAGTTACCCAGTCTTTTGGCTTTTGACCTGATCTTATCAGATGTCTCATATAATGCTGTCAAAGCCTCATCACCATAAGTAAGTAAGGTCATATAGCAAAGGTGTTTATGACTGTTTAAGGGTCATAGAGCTTACCTTTGTCAACACTGAAATGATTTGGGTCAATTGTCCATGTTAACACCTTCTTTTCTGTAATGTCTAGGTGCATTAATTGATGGATAATACATGCACCCCAACAGATGAATACTTATTGATTCATATGGTAAAGTACACTGTGAATGGGTTTTGGTACATACCTGGTTTGAGCGCAATAAAACTTCCCAAGGAAAAATCAAACTTAACCCTTTGAGTGCCAGATGGGTACACAAGGCATTGATTTGCAATACCCTCTGGCACTCAAAGGGTTAATATCAATATATTATACAAATAGCATTACAAGAACATTAGCACTTCATATTAATATTAACCCTTTGAGTGCCAGAGGGTGGCCCAAATGAATTGCTTTGGATTGGATCCCCAATATAAATAAGTATTGGATATCAAGTCCTTGGCATTGCACATGGTTATTCACTACAGTATTCCAGGACCCCAAACTGCTCCTAAAGCAGTCTTCCTTCCTTCATTCCTAAAAAGACTTCATGTAGAGGAGTTGTGGGGTCCTGAAGTCCAGAAATAAAGAATTATGTCAACATGATTGGGCACAAAATATCAAGAAGTAATTAAATATTATTTTTAGGTAATGAATCCATGCAGAATTAATTCATAGTGGCCTTATGAATTGTGTCCAGATTAATAGGGGTGAGTGAAAGGTCTCGCTGTGTTCCCCATACAAAATCTATGAAAACCACGTGGTTGTCTGCTTTTTCATGGGGAAATCTGCTTTAACCAAACTAAACATTTTTTTTTTGCTATATTTTCAATGGCTACAAAACTTTTTGCCCCTTTACTTTCATGTTCTTTACTTTTTTGCTATAAAAATGTGACATTTCCAGGAAGTGAAACACAATACAAAGAGCTGGGGGGGCTAGGCTGTTGTTCTGTGATTTATATAGTGAACTTGATGCAGGAGAGGGTCATAGTGTGCCATGTGACCACACATGGTAATGTGGTGGAGGATAATTGTAACCAGGGCATCAAGCGGCATCTGAGGAGATTCCATCCCACAGAATATGGCAAACTAGTGGCAGGGAGGGTTCATCACTACTATTAAAACTGCAAGTTGTCAAATGTCCTTAGCGGGAAGTAGACAAGGGGCATAATGAGAGCAGCAGTGCTTTGTTTCTGGTGGGATAATTTCACATTGGGTACCCTAAGTTTCATGATGTTCCATTAGAGTGTTTGATGTGAATGCAGATGTGTTCATTTATCCCAGTCCTTCCTTTATTTACTACACACACTGTGCACATTGCGTTTGCTGTCAAGGGAAATTTTTCTATTCCAACAACACATCTAAGATTTTGGAGGAGGGGTAGGGGGAGAAGCATTATTGCACAACTTATTTTCTCCACATATACATGAAGTGGTGAGGCTAGTTGTGGTGCTGCTACTGCCTCAGGAGCATCACTGGAGCTAGTAGTGACAAGTGGAACCATGATCATCACCCATATCGCTGATGTTGATACCATTCCCTGGAGCTGCTGATTCATCCTGTTTCTTAAACAACTCAGCAGTAGCAGCTAGAATATCAGTTGCAAATGCCACAATGACACCGGGGCATTTGCCACTGGCCACCATAACCAGTGGTGTACCTAGACATTTTTCCGGGGGGGGGGGGCAAAGCCATAATATGACCCCCAGGCCAGCCCATCTAGCCCCTTTATTTATATGGAGGGGGGTAATTGTAGGGGGGGGCAAGTGCCCCCCTTGCCCCCCCTACAGACGCCCATGACCATAACATGACTTGCTGTCACTAAGCCAGTAGGGCATTTTCTCAGTGCTTTTTCTTTAACACAAACCAGAGACTTACTAAAAAAATTGGGGGGGGGGGCTTTATTCTAACAAGTCTAAGTCCTGAAAATCACTGATTCCTCAGGGCTTGTGATGCTAACAAGCCAAGTTGATAAAAATTACCTCTGATTCCTTGGGGTTTGTGATGCTAACAAGCCTGAGTAAAAAAATGATCTCTGATGTGATTCCACATTGTTTGTTATGCTAACAAGCCTTATAGATAAAAATTATTACTGACAAGATTCCTCAGGGCTTGTAATGCTAACAAGCCAAAGTCCTACAAATCAATTTTTCCTCAGGGCTTGGGCCTAAAAAGTCCAATTCCTACAAATGAACATTTCCAAAGGGCTAGTGCCTCTAATAAGTCTAGATACTACAAATGTATGTTTCCCCTGGGTTTGGGCCTCTAACAACAAGTCCTACAAATCATCCTCTACAAAATACTCTATCCCTTCAAGTATCATTCTGCCCAGGTGACTGCTTACGTTAGGGGATTCCTGTCTCTGTCATGTTACTTACCAATTCCTTATTTTATTTTTAATTTTATTTATTTAGTTGTTTTATTAACTGCCCCCCCCAACACAAGTCAACAAACCTCCCCCCCACAAAAAAATTCCCTGTTCAACTGATTCTTTCCCCAGACTCCACCCTCCTCAGACCTCTTTTATACCGTCTTATTTTTTTTAAATTAACTGACCCCTCAATCTCAATCAACAACCCGCCAAAAAACTCCTTGTTCATCTGATTGTTTCCTCACATTCCACCGACACAGACACCCTCAGACCCTTTTTTTAAATGTGGGAAATAAAATATTTACTATGTCTTGTGTGTAAATTTCAATGCAATGAGTTGAAAAACGTGGAAAAACTGCACTTTTCATGAGAACTTATTCGCCAGGTAGTAAATGCCATTATTTGCTGATTTTGGTTTGAGGTGAAAATGATTGCCCATCCCTACAGATAAACTCTATTTGGAGGTGTTTATTAAACTTTATTAATTATTCACCAGTTCATGCTTTAGAATTGTACAGAAGTTAGCCACTTCAATTCTAAAGATGTTTTCCAATGCGTTGCTTCACTAGTTGTGTCCTAATCATCCAAGTGGATGCTATCTACTAGAGTAACCTTATAGAGCACATCTGGACCATTATAGTTTAGGCCTACTCTAACGATATTCTAAGAACATTTTATATATGCAGGTTCATGGTAGTGAACATGTTAAAGGGGACATAACACTTCCTAATAATAGTCCTCCACATATCTTATTACAGCCAAAAAATCCTGATGGCCTCTATGAATTTTTCCATTGCTCATTGCTAAAGAGATGACATCCAGCCAGTTCTAGATGTCATGTCCACAGAGGTGGACATGACAGTTGCTAGCATTTTGTTTTTTAGTGAAGCAGACAAAGAACACAAGCCTACTTAACACTTTAACCCCTTAAATACCCTTGACGGTCATGGCACATCATGTGTTGTTTTGTGTTAATGACCCATGATGTGCCAGGACCGTCATGGAATTCCAGATTCCCTGCGCTGCTGCATGCCGTTCAGGGAGCCCGGAACCGGATACAAAAAAAAATAAATAAAAATGGTCTGTGGTCCTTAAGGGGTTAAGGAACAAAGTAGTATGCAACACATTATGAAGCAGTTTGTTGGAAAAATCTCTGGTCCATAAAACATTAAGATGACCATGTGAAATGGGTAATGCGTCCTGTGGTCATGTTTTCTCCATGGACTGATTGTAGATGTTACTCTTGAAGACAAAATAGAAAAAAAAACATATGGATCATTAGGATTTTCTGGCCGTAGTAAGGTAAGTGTGGGAGTCATTATTAGAAGATGTACCTTAATCTTTAATATGTTTCATTAAAAGATTGACATGCAAGCAAAGTTGAGTATTTCTGAGTAATATTGAGATCAGTGATGGCTGAAATTCCCAGGTGTAATGTGAACAAATGTATTCATTGAAAGCACTAGCTAGCAGTTCATTTCATTAGAACCACCCTGGTCTAGTGACCATCCACTGAATGTTTTCTCTATTGAACATCTGCTTTGAATTTTTTTTCACTGACACTACTTTATTGTTATAAATGGCCTTCTCAGTGTACACTGCTCCTTGACCCCCATAAAAAGGTAAAATAGGAAATTCCCTTCCTGTGGAAAAAAGAAAAACGTGAAAGAAAAGGTCCCATGTAGTATCACCATAACAGGAGGAAGTCAAGCTGCACAGGAAGAGGAGAGTGAAAATAATACACACTGATAATGAACAACAGAAACATTTCTATGTGAACAGATTATCAATGAACATGCATTAAACAAGTGTGCTGCTGACATCAAATATTCACCACTGGTTTACAGTTCATAATCTGCATTGCCACAATCAGATATTAGTTATTTAAATATTTTGTTAACAGTGAGGTTGATATTTTAATAAGACCAATTGTGGAACAAACCAACTGCACTGTAGGGGACAAATAAAAAAAAAAAACAAAGTTTCCATTGATTTATAAGGGTTTTTTAACACCTTGATTACCAGAGAGGTCTCTTGAGAATGGCTTCAAAGGGAATTATCTGTCTCCCTATGGTGCCATTAGTTTGTCCAACATTTGAAAGTGGTTAATTGTACTTTGCCTTTATTAAACCTTTGAGTGCCAGAGGGATGAGCAATGCGCTGCTTAATAAATATCCATTGCTTTGGTAGGAGAGTTGGGTCAAATGTTGTGATGATTACTGATGGCTGTGTATAACAGGAAGCTGAAGAACCAGGGAGCCAGCACTAGATTTCCCATTAGGCAGTACAGGCAACTCTCAGTACTTCAATGTTTAAGGGGCTCTTCCATTGTGCTGGTAGCTCTCACATTCTGAGCTGTAGATGTGACTATAAAAATATCAATGCCCCAAGTGTATGACCAAGTTATTTAGCAATATATTTACTATTTATTATTATTTAACCCCTTGGAATTACAGAAGACCTCTGTAGCCGCAGAGGGCTTGAATTGTGCTTGGATCTTATAATCTAAGAGTATTTTCTGTGTAAGGCAGTTGAGGGTGGAGCTAAGGTGGAGTGAGGTGAGAAGTGAGGATGTAGACATGGGTGGGACTAAGGCACCTTGGGTATTTTCTTAAGAGGAACCTGAGATGTAAAACTAGCCTTCAGTTCACAATGGAGCCATTAAGGCAGCTGTGCCTATTCAATGTAATTTAGTGGATATTAGATAATAAGTTAATACATTCACTTTCCTCAGGAATCCTGTGAAAAGTGCAGTTTCTTCACTTTTTTCTGCCTCATACATACTGAACCAGCCTTGTCCCACTACACTGGAAGCCATAGAAATTCACATACTAAATTAAAATCTTGTCCCACAGTAGTCATAGAACTGCATATATTGACCTCCAGCCTTGTCCCTCAGTAGCCATAGACTCACATATACTACATCTGTTTCACTGCACTGGTAGCCATATAACTACACATACTGATACCCAGCTGTGTCCCATAGTAGCCATGGAACCACATACACCGAACCCACAGCTGTTACACTGCATTAGCTGCCATAAAATCACAAATACTGACCTCCCCAGGCTTTTCCAAATGATCTGGTAGCCATAGCACCACACATAATAACCTCCAAGCCCCAGCTTTGTAACACTGTGCTGTTAGGCATAGAAACACATATATTGTATCTTCTCAGGCATAGGAAAAAAAAGCAAAGTTCTTGTAAGAAATGTATTGGGATTAACCAAAATGCAGACATTTTGTATGTTTTTTATGAGTGGCAATTTTCCATGGAAAAAGTGGAAAATTTTATTTGTTCCATGAAAATTCTGGAGGGAATTCTGGAGCATGGAGATATCTTCATGGGGAGATACCATTGGTGTTATGTAGTGTTGAGCGAGCGTGCTCGGCCGATGCTCGGATCGGCTCGAGCATCGCTCTGCTCGGCACATGGCGGTACTCGTACGAGTACCGCCATGTGCTCGCCCGACATGTTCGGGTGAAGAGGATCTGTGCCGGAAGAGGCACAGATCCGAAGACGCTCCGCTGGACCACCAGGGAATGGAGGTACGGGGGCATTGCGGAGATGAAGGGGGCATTGCGGAGATGAAGGGGGACATTGTGGAAGAGGGGCATAGACTCTATGCCCCTCTTCCACAATGTCCCCCTTCATCTCCGCTATGCCCGTCTTCCACAATGTGCCCCTTCATCTCCGCTATGCCCCTCTTCCACAATGTCCCCCTTCATCTCCTATGCCATAGAGGAGATGAAGGGGGACATTGTGGAAGAGGGGCATAGCGGAGATGAAGGGGGACATTGTGGAAGAGGGGCATAGACTCTATGCCCCTCTTCCACAATGTCCCCCTTCATCTCCGCTATGCCCCTCTTCCACAATGTCCCCCTTCATCTCCACTATGGCATAGGAGATGAAGGGGGACATTGTGGAAGAGGGGCATAGCGGAGATGAAGGGGGACATTGACCAGGCACCCTCCGCTCATCAGAGCAGGGGGTGCCTGGTTTAATGCTCGAGTGCTCCCATTCATTTGAATGGGGCTCGGGTGCTCGGCCGAGCACTCGAGCATCAGGGGGTGCTCGGTCAGAGCACCCGAGCACCCGAGCATCGGGGTGCTCGCTCATCCCTAGTGTTATGACTACAACTAGCTGGGTCTTGTCAGCTGAGCCTGAACAGACAAGACTGCATCTGCTTCAGAGATGTGATTAGTGATGCTTATCCTTTCTGGGGGGAAAAGTTCTTCAGGGGCAATTTGTCTTTTGTGCATGGGTTGATAAATAGCCAATAAAAGTGAAATGTTGCTAATCAGCATACCTCTGTTCTGAGTTTGATCACATTATTGTGATTCAAGAAAAGGATCATAATTAACCTGTATGCTTGCTGATCAGATCCAGCCTTAACCAGCTGTGCTGTACTGGAACTTAGCACTGTCAATAATAATGGATAAATAACTATCATATGAGAGTTGGTACCTTGTTAGAGAGGTATCAAAAACTATATTTGCCTCCTGAATAACTATCATAGCACCAAAATATAAGACATTTGAATGAAGGAGTTGCAGGTTGGGCACTCCAAGGGTACAATGTCAAAAAGTCATCATAATGAAAACTTGTTGGGTTGTTAGTTGGTGGTAAAAGAAGGACAATATTTTCAGAAGTAAATCCATCACATCTGAAAATGATTTTGTCTTTGAAAATAACATTTTAAAAGAAACAAAGACATTTTTTATCTTTAAAATGACAAATTTTCAAGCAAGCAAAGACTTTCTTTACCAGTTAATTCCATACTAATGCTTCTCACTCCTGTTAATAGCACTTTAATTTGCCTTCTCCAAGGTTAGACCATTTTTATTTTGTCAGAAAAAAATTAAATTTATCAGAATAAAAAATGACAGCCAAAATATTTTTTTTTTCTGAAAATACCTAACCAAGCCCACTTTTACATCTGCTTATTCTCTATGATGGAGATGGTGGAATTGGGTGCAAAAAATTAAAGTACCGTAAAATCTTAGGTATAATACGCACTTGTGTATAATACGAAGGCGTAAATTATACCCAAAATTTTAGATAAAATAATGAGTTTCTGTTTATAATACACCCCCCAAAAAACCAGTCTTATCTACCTCAATATTAGTACTTGCCTGCCCCCCTTTCTTCAATCAAACCCCCCCTGATGTCCAGGACGCCCGATTTGGAGGCAGTGGGCGGCATTCCTGCACTCACCACCTGCTTCCTCTATGCTGCATTACTCAAAAAACTTTAAAGCCCACCTTAATAACCAGAATTCCCCCCTCTGGAGGCAGCCATGAAACAGGGACAGCAGGCAGCAAATGCAACTGAAACTGGAACTCTGAGTATCTGGGTTGCCTTGTCAGAAAGAACCATAGATTCAATGATCACATGTCCTGGATGTCAGGGGGGTCTGATTACAGAAAGGAGGGCAGGCAAGTACTAATATTGAGGTTGGGGAGACTGGGAGGGGGAAGGGCGATTGAAGGGGGTATTTACATTTTTTTTGGTGTTTGTTTTTTTTTCCACTCGTGTTTAATACCCCCCCCCACTTCACATAATCTGAAATGGGGTAAAAATGTGTGCATTATACCCGAGATTTTACAGGGATATGTCTGAGAATTGATGGACAATGGCATGAGAACTGTTTCATTCTGATTACAGACAATTTCAGTTACCACAACATTTTGAACATCTCGACCCAAGTATTTAGTTCAGAAAGTTAATGTATTTTGCGGGCACTGTGAAGAAAGGATAACTGGTAAACTCACTTTTATGTTTCAGTTTATTTGTATAAGAACAGATAAATGGGCATAGTATATTCTTTTTGTATGTGTGATAGATAATTATACGTAATGATATGATGTTTAGGAAATTCCACACAAAAAAAGAAATCTTGCCTGTTAAAATAGTGGTTCGCATTGTTCCCATGTTGCCCAAGTCTTCTGTAGATTAAAAGGAACAGATTGTGCTATGTCTAAGTGTTTACTTCTTTGTAGAAGCTGCAGCCCGGTCAGGACAGATGCAGTGAAGGGAAATCCTGCACTGCTTCATCAAGGGGGGCAGGATTTCCCTTATACTTACATACTGAAGTTTGTCCCTTGCTGCAGCTGTCGAGTCACACAGCCAGATATCAGATTCTGAGGCAGGTGGCCAGAAAGGGGCGGGTGGGAAATCTTTAGTGCTTCATAAGTTTTGAACTACAAAGAAGTAAGAACTTAGACCTAGTGCAATATGTTCTTTTTAATATACAGAAGACTCGGGCAGAGAATTTTTAAAACGATATTACTGTCACTTTAAAACAGAGGTAAGTGGCTCCCAACAAGCATGTCACTGCATAGTTATATGTTATGGCACCAAGATTATTTTTTTATACCTTTCCAAAAATTTATTTCAGTTTTATTGCTTCTGATACACATAAGTGGCAACAAAAATGTGATTTTTTTTCATGTGCACGTCATGATTTAACTTTAAAAAGATTGGGAACCTCTTTGTTAAGGGAACATGCCATATGATTTATGGACGTGATACCTATAAGTTTTGTTCGTAGACATTTTCTTTGGCTTGTAAAACCTGTGCAATGTCTGTGGCTATATTATGATTCTAAAAACCACTCTAGGTAATGTAAAGAAAATGAAAACTCTGTGTTAAGACAAAATAAATATGTACAAAGTATTAGTGAACAAGTATGAAGTGTATGAAGTAATAAATGGATATTAATGAATCTATAATTTAAAAGACAAAAAAGGAAAAACATGCTTTAATCTACTTAAAAGTGATTGCTTCTAACACTATAAGGCAGCTTTCACACAGGCATTAAAATGATTCTTTCCATAAACTTTAAAGGAATAGTAATACTTTGTTTTATCTTTATTTTATTTTGTAGGCATTAAAAAAACATGAAGAACGATATAAGTCTTATCTCGCAAACCTTTATGGTTTGAGAGATATTCACAAGCAAAGTTTCACCCTCCCACCCCTTTTACCTAGTGTAAGCCATCTCTTCTCAGATGTGGAATGCAGTCCATAGACCAGACAGATAACAGCAGGGGACTATTTTCTTCCTATGAGAACAATGAAAGCCCTGCCCCCTTGACAAGTTTTTCAGGTTTTTCCCTTATCTTAATTGAAGATTGTCCCTCTCTGCAGTCTACCTGGGCACCTCCCTTCTGCCCTGGCTGAGCAGTATTACATCAGTAAAAGGGGCAGGAGGGGGATACTTTGTCATTGAATTACTCTTGAACTACAACTCTGACAGTATTGAAATAACACTCTCCAAAGTCCAAATACTATGATGATTAATTAGAGCTGCTTTTATTATGAATCATTACTATTCCTTTAATGCCACTTTCACAATGATGCAAAATTGGTGATGTTGCCTCTTGTGATTGGTACTGAGATGGACAATGGTGCTTTTCACATGGGTGACTAATACTTTGTGTAAACACACCCTACTCCAGCATGCTACATCTTTACTGTTTTCATTCAGGAACAAAGTAAAGGTGCATGTGGGGCCACCAGCAGACCTTTCAAGTTAGCATGCAATTAGAAGGATCCTAACTAGAGGTGGGCTAAGAGTGAGAAAAATTTCCTGCATGACTTCTTAGCAAAAGTTTTCTCCTTTTCTCCAATGCAAAATGTTCCTTTTTTTTGTCTATTCCTGCTACTTTTTAACCTATTCCAATACATTTTTCTTCTGTTCTAGCACATTTTTCACCTATTCAACACATTTTTCTCCTATTCCAACACTTTTTCCTATTCCAACAAATTTTTTCTCATATATTGTAATATGGCGCAACATTTCCCATCACAATATTACTTCTGAGGGCTGTAGCGGAGAAATAAGTAGCTGAAAGACGAAGCTGAAAAATGTGTTGGCATGCAGAGTGCATTTGTCCTTTGCCCACAACACTTACCTCCTGCTTAGGTAACACTGGCACATATTCATGATGAGGGGGACTGTCATGGTGTGATTGGGGGGACCTTGACAAAACTGCATCCATCCCGGGAGGAGAGGGATCATCATTATTTATTGCACATGCTGCAGCAATGATTGCTGGAGTCCGTTTTTGTACTACCACTTTACTCCCACATCCCTGAATTACTCCACCTTTCCCCCTCCCTCTTGTGTATTTGCTAGATATTACTCAAGTACTATAATAATAACATCTATTATTTCAGTTGCCAATTTGGTTAGTTCAGAGTGCGTGCGCTGAAAGCGATTTGAGTCCCACTGGCAGAAAGGCGCTATATAATTACTAGTTATTATTATTATATGTGTTTTTACTCTCTACAGTACATAACTGATGGAGTGTGTTCTCTTGCCTTGGCCCTCAACAAAATTCTCAATGTCGTCTGCTGTCTATCAAGTCTGCCTCCAGGGCCGGACTGGGAATAAAAACCAGCCCTGGAAAAAATTGCTGACCAGCCCCATAGCATTGCTTCATTATACCAGTCCCATAGCATAATGGCATTTTTTTTCTTGTTTATAAAAGGGGAAAACATGCATTTTAAGAGACATCTGAATGCCACCAGAACAATAGAGAATTATTTATATATATATATATATATATATATATATATATATATATATACACACACACCACCTCTTGACTCTCGATTCCCCTCTTTTGCCTCTTTCTCCCACTCTTCATTCCCACCTTTTGCTTCGTTATCCCCCTCTTGACCCTTGAGCCCCCTCCTTTTGCCTTTTTCTCTCCCTTTTGATCCCCCTTTCACCCCTTCCTTGACTCTTGATCCCACCTTTTGCCTCGGTCCCCTTCTTGCCTCTTTCTCCCCCTCCTGACCCCCCCCTTCTTTTGCCTCTTGGTCCCTCCCTCCTTTTGCCTCTTGATTGCTCCTCCTTTCGCCTCATGATCCCCCCTCCATTTGCCTCTTTTTTCCCACTCTTGACCCCCCCTCTGCCTCTTTCACCTGGTCTTGATTCCCCCTCTTGTCAAGTTGCCTCTCTTTACCCCTCTTGATTTTTCTTTCACCATTCTCCTCCTCTTGATCCCCCTCTTTGCCTTAATCCAGCCTTGACTCTTGTCTTCATCCCCCTTTTGCCTTTTTCTCTCCCCCTTTCCTGATTCCCCCCTTTTGCCTCTCTCCCCCTTTCCTCATTCCCCCTTTTGCCTCTTTCCCCCTTTCCTGATTCCCCCTTTTGCCTCTTTCTCCCCCTCTTGACCCCCCTCCTTTTGCATTTTTCTCCCCTCCCCCCACTTTCCTCTCTTTTGATCTCCCCTTTGCTTCTTTCTCCCCCTCATTAACTCTCGATCCCCCTTTTGCATCTCTCTCTCCCCTTCTTGATTCCAACCTTTTGCCGCTTTCTCCCCCTTCTGATCCCCCCTCCTTTTGCCTTTTTTTCTCCCTTTTGACCCCCCTCTCCCTCTTTTACCCGCTATTGATCCCTCTTTTGCCTTTCTCCCCCTCTTACCTCTGTCTCCGCAAACCACTGTTTAAGGTAGTAGCTGCCAGCCTACCCGGTGTGCAGACGCAGTGCTTTCCGCGCTGCGTCTGACGTCACTGGGTCTAGGCCCGGCCTGCCTCCACTCAGTAGACGGGCCGGCGGTTGCTCACATCTCGCGGCCGCCTGTTACCTTGTGGCCGCGGATGATTGGAAAGATCATTCAAACTTTTATTGCAGAAGCCCCGGCCAACCCCTGGGAAGCCCAGTGCTGGCGGCCTACCAGGATTTTTCCCGGTATCCCGGTAGGCCAGTCCGGCCCTGTCTGCCTCAGTTACAGAGCTCACAACAGTCAGCTGTCTAATATATTTATTTGTTTAATTAGTTATGTATTTTTTTTAAGTTGTCTACCCTATCTTATCACAGTTAGTCCAAAATATATATATATAACTAGAAAACAAAATCAACAACTTCTTTCCCCAGCCCAGAGACAATAAAAGCAAAATTAGCAAGCAATCTGGACCCCAGCTGCCTGTGTCTTGCCAGTCAGTCACACTAATTTGGGTATTTTGGGTCAACCTCCTTTCTCCCTTCTTCTACCTCATTGTGCCCCCAAACTCCCCTACTACAGAGAACAAATATCCTACCTAAATGACTCCCTAAACTAAGCTTCAATTCCCTTTATTTGCCTGTCTTCTGTAGCTCAAAAACATACTGCTCTCTCCTCTCACAAACACAGATAAGCTGTAGAAAACTACAGAAAACTTTTGTGTGGTGGAGAAAACATTGTCTACCCATTGATTTCAAAGTAATGAGCTAGGCAAAAGAAAAAGTGGAAAAACTGCACTTCCATGAGTTCTGAAGCTAACTCACTTACCTCCTGCTTAGGTAACACTGGCACATATTCATGATGAGGGGGACTGTCATGGTGTGATTGGGGGGACCTTGACAAAACTGCATCCATCCCGGGAGGAGAGGGATCATCATTATTTATTGCACATGCTGCAGCAATGATTGCTGGAGTCCGTTTTTGTACTACCACTTTACTCCCACATCCCTGAATTACTCCACCTTTCCCCCTCCCTCTTGTGTATTTGCTAGATATTACTCAAGTACTATAATAATAACATCTATTATTTCAGTTGCCAATTTGGTTAGTTCAGAGTGCGTGCGCTGAAAGCGATTTGAGTCCCACTGGCAGAAAGGCGCTATATAATTACTAGTTATTATTATTATATGTGTTTTTACTCTCTACAGTACATAACTGATGGAGTGTGTTCTCTTGCCTTGGCCCTCAACAAAATTCTCAATGTCGTCTGCTGTCTATCAAGTCTGCCTCCAGGGCCGGACTGGGAATAAAAACCAGCCCTGGAAAAAATTGCTGACCAGCCCCATAGCATTGCTTCATTATACCAGTCCCATAGCATAATGGCATTTTTTTTCTTGTTTATAAAAGGGGAAAACATGCATTTTAAAAGACATCTGAATGCCACCAGAACAATAGAGAATTATTTATATATATATATATATATATATATATATATATATATATATATATATATATACACACACACCACCTCTTGACTCTCGATTCCCCTCTTTTGCCTCTTTCTCCCACTCTTCATTCCCACCTTTTGCTTCGTTATCCCCCTCTTGACCCTTGAGCCCCCTCCTTTTGCCTTTTTCTCTCCCTTTTGATCCCCCTTTCACCCCTTCCTTGACTCTTGATCCCACCTTTTGCCTCTGTCCCCTTCTTGCCTCTTTCTCCCCCTCCTGACCCCCCCCTTCTTTTGCCTCTTGGTCCCTCCCTCCTTTTGCCTCTTGATTGCTCCTCCTTTCGCCTCATGATCCCCCCTCCATTTGCCTCTTTTTTCCCACTCTTGACCCCCCCTCTGCCTCTTTCACCTGGTCTTGATTCCCCCTCTTGTCAAGTTGCCTCTCTTTACCCCTCTTGATTTTTCTTTCACCATTCTCCTCCTCTTGATCCCCCTCTTTGCCTTAATCCAGCCTTGACTCTTGTCTTCATCCCCCTTTTGCCTTTTTCTCTCCCCCTTTCCTGATTCCCCCCTTTTGCCTCTCTCCCCCTTTCCTCATTCCCCCTTTTGCCTCTTTCCCCCTTTCCTGATTCCCCCTTTTGCCTCTTTCTCCCCCTCTTGACCCCCCTCCTTTTGCATTTTTCTCCCCTCCCCCCACTTTCCTCTCTTTTGATCTCCCCTTTGCTTCTTTCTCCCCCTCATTAACTCTCGATCCCCCTTTTGCATCTCTCTCTCCCCTTCTTGATTCCAACCTTTTGCCGCTTTCTCCCCCTTCTGATCCCCCCTCCTTTTGCCTTTTTTTCTCCCTTTTGACCCCCCTCTCCCTCTTTTACCCGCTATTGATCCCTCTTTTGCCTTTCTCCCCCTCTTACCTCTGTCTCCGCAAACCACTGTTTAAGGTAGTAGCTGCCAGCCTACCCGGTGTGCAGACGCAGTGCTTTCCGCGCTGCGTCTGACGTCACTGGGTCTAGGCCCGGCCTGCCTCCACTCAGTAGACGGGCCGGCGGTTGCTCACATCTCGCGGCCGCCTGTTACCTTGTGGCCGCGGATGATTGGAAAGATCATTCAAACTTTTATTGCAGAAGCCCCGGCCAACCCCTGGGAAGCCCAGTGCTGGCGGCCTACCAGGATTTTTCCCGGTATCCCGGTAGGCCAGTCCGGCCCTGTCTGCCTCAGTTACAGAGCTCACAACAGTCAGCTGTCTAATATATTTATTTGTTTAATTAGTTATGTATTTTTTTTAAGTTGTCTACCCTATCTTATCACAGTTAGTCCAAAATATATATATATAACTAGAAAACAAAATCAACAACTTCTTTCCCCAGCCCAGAGACAATAAAAGCAAAATTAGCAAGCAATCTGGACCCCAGCTGCCTGTGTCTTGCCAGTCAGTCACACTAATTTGGGTATTTTGGGTCAACCTCCTTTCTCCCTTCTTCTACCTCATTGTGCCCCCAAACTCCCCTACTACAGAGAACAAATATCCTACCTAAATGACTCCCTAAACTAAGCTTCAATTCCCTTTATTTGCCTGTCTTCTGTAGCTCAAAAACATACTGCTCTCTCCTCTCACAAACACAGATAAGCTGTAGAAAACTACAGAAAACTTTTGTGTGGTGGAGAAAACATTGTCTACCCATTGATTTCAAAGTAATGAGCTAGGCAAAAGAAAAAGTGGAAAAACTGCACTTCCATGAGTTCTGAAGCTAACTCTACCTCTCATTTTAATGAGTTAATGTCTTCAATTACTACTTACCAAACAGTGTTGACTAGCAAAATGGATACTATCCAAATTGAATTAATTCTATTAAGTGGTGACCATAAAGTCATCCATAATAAATTTCCTAGACTGAGGAGTTACTTCTACTACTACTACTGCTACTACTACAGGGGGTAGATGTTGCAATACTAGTAGGTGTCAATGGCACTGCACTTAATACTACAGCAGAAGCACCATGTAGTTTACTCATCAATAGTGTGTGTGACTAGGTGGGGGTTGGACTTGGAAATAGTGATACTGATGATGATGATGACGATCATAATGATGATTATATATTTTCAAGTAAACAGACACAGTGTCCCTTTTCAGTGGTGGAATATTTATGTTTTTCCTTTTTGAGAATTATTTTGGCCATATCACCATTACTCTCACTCTCTAATTCATCTGTATGAGGAGAAGGTGGAGCAACATATTCTACATCAACATAGTCATCAATAATTAGGTCATCATCAGCATAATCACTTTTCTGTCCATTACTTTCTTATTTGACTATATCTAGATCTAGTTTGAAAATGTTTATTTTTAGGTCATAAAAAGTATACTCAGGAGGAGGAGGATCAGCATCATTTATTGCACAAGCTACAGTGTTTTGTCCATCTGAAGATAATGTTTGATGTATGTCTCTGTCTCTAGTATCTATCACGCCATAGCTATTAAAATCTGCAAAGAACTCACACCCACACTCCCTGCAACCACAAGGAACGCCATCTCTCTTTCTCTCTTTCTCTTCCAACTTGACTGAAGTATGAAGTAAAGTGTGCTATATCAATTGAATGCATTCAAAGAGAGATAGGTTACTAGTTGGGTGCCTCAAGTGTCAGTGCTTGTTCCTGTTCTCTTTAATATCTTGATTAATGATATTTCTACTGGTATTCAAGGTAAAATGTGCCTATTTGCAGATGACACAAAGATCTACCTAGGTTGAGTACAGGATCTAATATTTAATGCTGCAAAGTGCAAGATAATGCATTTGGGGTACAAAATCCAAATATATACTTAACTAGTTTAAAAGCCCGTGTACACGGGCCACAGTGCCACCCAGCAGCCTCGGCTGGTGCCCTGGAGCGGAGACAGGCGGTGGGCCCCAGGGAGGAGAAGTCTGGCAGCACCAGAGTCTTGGGTGGCAGAGAGGAGTTCGGTCCTCCGATCCAAATTCGGAGTACCCTGCTCCGTATCAGCTGCGGCGCAACTTGTTTCCTGGGCCAACGCGTTCTGGAAGTCTCGACTGCGCATGACTGCAGTGCGGGCAGTCCCTAGTGAGCATGACAGCTTCGGGCAAACATCCTAGCATTTTATTATATAGAATGTTACATTAATGACAACAAAAGTAGAAGAAAGCAACTTGAGAGATATTATTTCATATGACTTGAATGTAACCAAGCCATGAGAAAATCTAACCAGATAATGGGCAGTATAGTATTAGCAGCAGGAAGTGGTATTAATGCCATGTTATAAATAACTTGTAAAGCCTTACCCAGAGCACTGTGTACAGTTCTGGAGACCACATCTCTAGAAAGAAGAACATTAATTGTGCTGGGCAAAATATTTCAAACCAAAAGTGAAAACCTGGAAAAAACATAATTTTTCAAATTTGGTGGTAATTCACATGAAAAGTGCCTTTTTTCCACTTTTTCCTGCTGTGACTCATGTTAGACATAGAACCACACACTGTCCTGCCCATAGCAGCTATAGCATCACATACTGTCCCCTCAGCCTTGTTCCGCATTAATCACAGAATCGCATAGTCTCCCAACAGTCTTTACCCATAGTAACCATAAAACCACACAATGACCCCAAGCCTTGTCTCACAGTAACTGTAGAGCCACATACTTCCCCCAGACTTGTCCTAAAGTAACCATATAACCACACATTGCTCCCCAGTATTGTCATATTATAAGTCGAGAACTGCATATTGTCTACCCAGCCTTGTCCCACATTAACCATAGAAACACACACTGCCCCTCAGACTTGTCCTATAGTAACCACAGAACCACACAGTGTCCCACTAGTCTTGTCCCATAGTAAACATAGAACCACAAACTGTCTCACCAGCCCTGTCCTATCCTAAACATAAAACCACATATTTTCCCCCAAACCTTGTCTCAAAGTAACCATAGAACCAGACACTGGCCCCAATTATTGTCCCAAAGGACAGTAACCATAGAACAATATAGTGTTTCTCAGCCTTGTCCTATTGTATCCATAGAAACACAGTGTCCCCCGTGCCTTGCCCCACAGAAACCGGATCACACACACACTGCCCCCCTCAGAATTGCCCCATAGCAGCCAATGTCATGTCCTTCTGGACCATGGCTGTTTTAACACTTCTGGACCATGGCTGTTTTAACACTTCTACTGTTTTTGTGTATAGCTGTAATTTTCCTCTTACTCATTTAATGTACCCACATATATACTGTTTTTCTTGCCATAAGATGGGCTTTCGAAAGATACTATAATTTTCATCAAATTTCCTGTAAAACAATTTATAAAATATGATGAAACAAATGTAACAAATGCACTTTTTTAACTTTGGCACTAAAAATCTTTTACACATCTACAAAAGCTAAAAAAAACCCTTCTAAATAGATTATAATATTTGTCTCGATTTTAGAAATACCCAATGTTGACATGTTTTTCTAATGTTTTTGTCAAGTTATATGGCAATAACTAAAATTAGCAAAAATTGAGGTGTCCCAAAACTTTTGACTGCTAGTGTACTCTATTGCTTATAATCATGTTAAATCCCTTTCTTATCTCAAATTCAGGCTCTAATAAGGGGGTATGCAAAACATTGTGAAGTAATGCTTTGTACACCTCTATGGCCTTCAAGGGCTAAGATTGCCATGTGCAATGAACAGACTTTCAGGTCCTATGTTACTGCAAACAACTGACATAGCCACGTCCATGGCAGATGACATCCAGGACTGACTGAAAATTTTCTCTCTTTAACAAAGGCACATGAGCAAAATGAATAGAGGCCTATAGGATTCCAAGTAAGATAAGTAGGGGGTTAATAGTAGATGGTGTTAGTTTACTATTAAAGGGATAGTAATACCTTGAAACCAACATAGCTCAGATTGATCCTCCTATAAAGAGGCTTTATTTTAATGTGCTCCATGTTGTAGTTCAATAAAAATCCTCTGGTAAAGGATTCCTGTCCCCTTTCCCCTGTGTCATGCTGCCTCTTTCAGCCGGTTGAATGGAGCTCAGTGAGGGACAATCTTCACTAAGCATAAGGAAAATCTTCCTTCGTCAAGGGGGACAGGGTTTCCCTTATACTTAGAGGATGAAGTGGGTCCCTCTGTGTGCATTGTCTGGTCCCATGACCGGATTCCACTTCTAAGGGGAGGTGGCTTGCAGGCTGTAAAAGGGGCAAGAGGGGGACCCTATGCCAGTGAATTTCTATTGAACTAGAACACGGAGCATATTAAAATAAAGCGTTACATGATACTGTTTATAGGAGGATCAATCATAGCTGCATTGGTTTCAAGACAATACTATCCCTTTAATCACCCAGTAGTAGATTTGGATAATATGTCTGATGGTAGAGTATGTCTTTACATTGGGATCCACAATTATTGTATTATTTAACCCTTTGAGTGTCAGAGGGGTATGCAGTGCATTGAGGAGCAATGAGTTGCACACCCCTCTGGCACTCAAAGGTTAACCCCTAGGATGCTTGTGGCTTCTCCAGTACATTACGTCACAATGTGGAGGAGAACTCTCCAGCATACTAAGGGTTAATTTCCCCCCCTCAACAACAATCTGGGTTTATGATAAAATTGCATATATTTAATCAGAGCTAAGTTGCTTATTGCTATATTTTCATACCTATAAGTGCATTAAATTTCATCTCCAGTAACATTTGCATCATGGCCTAAGGAGGTGTTTTCTCATTTCCATTGTAAATGTGTCTTCTTTCTCTTGAGTGAACACTTGTTACCTTGAATTTAAAGGTAAAGTTCTAGTTATAGCACCAGGATTTTTTGTTTGCTTCTTTTTACTTTTCTTTCTTCTCTTTATATTGAGAGGAATATTATTACAAGTGATTGTGGAGGGCGGACTTCAAATACAGCTGCAAGGCCTTATTCATATTTATGATGTTAATGCAGTTTGGTGAATCACTAGTAAATAGAGAATATTGCTGCCTATAAGTCAAGTTTGGCAAATATATACTCAAGTTGATGCCTATATTGGCTAACTATACAAGCTAGGACACAAGCTTTCAAGACCTCTTAGGTATCTTCCTCACGCATGTTACCTTGTTATACTGATAACTGCTTAGTTAGCCAATAAAGGATAATGATCCAGGGAACTATCTGACTGCCATTTGGAGTCAGGAAGGAATTTTTTTACCCATTTGGGGCTAAATTGGATATGGCTTCAGAGGGCCCCTTTGCCTTCCTTTTGAACAACAAGGGTATTTTTGGCATGGGCTGGACTTGATGAACTCATGTCTTTTTTCAGCCTCATCAACTATGTTAATTTTACTATATTTGCCTAGAGGGAATGCATGCATAATGGAGGCTTAGTCGGCCGCCTTTTGCTGTTCTTTATCTACACTTCATCCTTTGGTAACTGTATTTCATCCTGTGGACTTCAGCACCAAAAATATTCAAATCTACCTTTAATCCCCTCACCTGTCACTTTCCCTACTAATATATTACTAACTGTCTATTCCTCTGTTAAGGTCAATAACTCCATCATTAAGCCGAAATCCCAGGCCCACTGCCAAGTGTCACATTTGACTCTTCCAACTCATTCATTCCCCACACCCAGTCACTCACCAGTTCCTGTCTCTTTAATTTGCATGACATCTCCCAAATATGGCTTTGTCTCTACTGCACCCACCAACTAAGTGGCCCTCCAAGACTGGAACCAATCCAATATATTCTGAATGCCTCTGCCAGGCTCATTCTCATGATTTGCTTTTCTTCTCCTGCCCACTCTGCCCACCCTACGCTGGCTCTCCATAGCCTCCAGGATTACCTAACAATAACAAAAGCATTGTTTTGTTTGAACATTCTGCAGTTTTTACAGCTTTAAGGAATATGTTGACACTTTACAAATATGAGATAAAAGATAATAAAAATAATAAAATAGAAACTAAAAATAAGTCAGCTTGGGTGTCATATATGGTGTCATGTTTCATATTGTGAATGTAAACCCAGCATTATTGTGATTTGCTGTTATTATATATGTGGCCCCCAGCTTAGTACATCAACACAATGCCATAGTAACAACTTATGAAACACAAGTGATTTTACAAATAAAGGGGTCTTAGGCCCATGACAGGTTGACAATACTGAGAAAGAATACATATTTCATAGAATTATGAAGACCAGCCACCTCCGAATTGGGCAGCTTCCAGCATAGTGATTCCAATCACCTCAATGAGGACCAGGTACGTTGATTCTCCCTACACACACTGCATATGTGAGCTCTTGAGAGCGTAAGTCACATGACATACATGTCAATGTAGAAAGGGTAAAAGTAAGAAGAAAGACATAAAAAAATAGAAGGTGAGAAGGAAGGTTATAAAGGGAGGTAAGAGGGGTAAGGGTAGGCAATAGGGGGGAGCCATAAATCCATAGTAGAGTACAATCAGGTTGCTTCGTGCCCATGGTGTTCCATTGGTTCTAAGGTTTCATGTCACATTAAAAGTATGGGTAGAGGAGATGTAGTTGATCCATGGCTCCCAGGTCTCCTCAAATATAGCTTGGTCCCTCCATTTCAGAAAAGTCAGTTGCTCCAAGGCCATAATTTGGCTTACTCAGATCAGCCACTCTGAAACTGAGGGAGGTGAGTTGGACTTCCATCTGGCTGGTATCCCTCATTTGGCTGTGTTTTGGATATGTCTAAAGAAAATAGTCAGAGGTTTGTAGTTGGGGGTCCTCAATGGAAGGGGAAGAAAGTTTAGGCAAATGACCAATGTGTCAGCAGATATTTGTATGCCTAGAAATATCAATATCTGGGAGAATACCTCATGCCAATTGGACTGCACAAGAGTGCAGTCACACCATATGTGAAGGATAGACTCTTTCGTAGTCCTGAATCAACAGACATCAAATCTGGATAGAAACTGTGTAGCGCTTCTGGTGTTCTATACCACCTCTGCAGTAATTTGTAGTTGGTTTCCATCTTGACAACATTCCTCTCCAGTGGTGGGTTGTAGGCCTGGTGAAAAGTTTTTGTTTAAAAGGGTAGTGCTGATAAGATTTGAGTGCTTGGAGGCAGATGGACACTCTTGTGTCAGAGTCCAGGGCAAGGTGTGATGTAACGCTGGAGAAGTTATGTCCACAATAATCTGTATCCAAGGTTTAAAGTGGACACACTCGAATCAGTGACTTGTGGTGCTGGTAATCTTTTCTGCCTCATTCAAGAATAGTTAGCTTGAGTCTAACTGTTCTATTTTGCCAAATAAAATAATTAATATAGTGTTGGAGCTGTGTTTTGAAGGAACCAGGTAAGGATATAGGGAGCATCTGGAGAACATATTGGAAACATGTTTTTATATGCAGTCAAACCCATGTTTCATTGACTTTTGAGAAAATAATAATTTTTTTCACAACTGTTTTGCTCATAGTGGTACAAATAGCAGCAAAATGTAGCTCTTCTCTTCCTTTAGAAAATTTAACATGGTATTCTGATATGTTCAAGCAGAATTCTGAATAACGTTCAGGCAAGATTCTTGCTCTGCTTGATAGGGTTGAAATTTAGATTTGAATGGATCCTTAGTATTAAGTTAATAGTTGAATCTACATTTGGTCCAAATTAACCCCTTGCAGTGGTGGTGCTACCATACAAGCAGTATGAGAGGTTGCCTAGGGCCCCCCACATGGTCGGAGGGCCCACAGTGCTTATACAATAATGCCACCTTATATAAACAACATTAGATGTCAAAGTCTTATTAGAAATACTAGCTGGGAGTACAGGGGGGACCCATATGAATTTTTCACTTAAGGCCCCAAAAAACCTAGAGTCGCCCCTGACCCCCTTGGATAATATTGATGCATTGGATATGTCTCTAGCCAGGGCCGGATTTCCCAATAGACAGACTAAGCAACTGCCTAGAGCTCAAAATTTTAAGGGTTGCCTCAGCTGAGCTGGCCACACCCATATTCTCTGTTGTGAGAGTGCTAGTGCAATGCCCATGTCCCTGTAACAGTTTTATACCTTGTTACAGGCTATTATTTAACCCTTTGGATGCTAGCAAGATCTCCAATACATTAAGTTGGAGTTCTCTCTAGCAGCCAAGGGGTTAAAGCTTTCTTGGTTCTTGCTTGTTATAAGCCAAGCATATTTTCTATTCCAGGAAACAGTGGATGAAATAGAAGGTGAGGTTTGGTGGTATGGCCATGGGCGGAGCTAAGGGCACCCAGATTGCCTTGTCTAGGAGCAATTGGGATGTAAATCTGGTCCTGTCTGTAGCATCCAAACAGTTAAAGTGTTAGAGCAAGAAATGCAGCCAAACACATTTGAACTGAACAGAGATACCCCAAATGCCAGTTATTTCTGGATTAATTTGTGATAATTTTTTAAACGTAATAGCATTCAAATGAATAGTATTTAGATACACCTAAGATTTTGATTAATTGATAGCATTTAGATATGCGTACACTTTTATGTAACAATAAATCAATTATTCATATAAAATATGATTGAATAGAATTAAAAAAGTCATTATTATAACTATTCTCTTGAGATACTACTTATACCCGGAGATATTTCTTCTTTCCATTAATATATAAGGCTTAAAAGAGTTTCCAACAGAAAACATTACTTGCAGGCTCTTATGAATTCTTATTCTCCATGCATATAGTGTTTTTGACATTATTATAGCAGTAAGAAAAACATTTGTAGTGTCCTTAGGACATCTACTCAATGATAATCATCCCACTTCTGACACCATTGTCTTTTTTTTTCCTTTGTAAGCTATGGATTTAATGTTTGTTTGGATCCTGGAGTTGCTGATGGGCTGAAGGTTTAATATTTTGCATGTTAGGATCCTACAGATGTTTCCACCACAGAATAACATATTAAAGTCTTTAAGATTAAAAATGTATACAAACAAAGTGTCAATTAATTTATCACAATTTTATAGACAGCGAAAATTCCTCAATCCCTCTGGTTTGTAGAGAATTATATTTTTAATTATTTGATTATTATAAAGGTTTCCAGTGTATTGCTTTGAAATATGCTGGAGATCCATGTAGCATCCAGTGAGTTAATAAATGCTGTGTGTTTTGATATTACACCCAGGAGTCTATAGTAAATATTCTCCTTAATTAATCAAGAAGCGCATCTACTTGCAGAAACTTAAGGGAATACCTATTAAAGTGGGAATTGCCTTCTACACACTTTTTTCTCATTTGTTTTCCCCCTATGTAGGTGTGAACTCTATTCTCACATTTATCAGTGCAATTCCCACCTATTTCCAAGCATTTGTTTCAAGTTTTCTCATTACCGAATTCTCCGATTAACATACATTTCTGCAATATACAATAATATACTTTTCCTTTTTTTTTAATCATTTTTACACTCATCATTTTTGTTCCTGCTTCTTCATTTTCCTGTTTACTCTTGTAATATATCTTCTTGATTCTGAATCTGTAGGTAAGCTGAATTTTCACACCTTTTAATGTTTATAAGGGGACTTAACTCGCCATTACCATTTTTGGTGTATTCATATTCACATCACAGTATATAGGAGAAAATGACACATCCAAACACATATAAAATTGCACCAATTAGGGTTACAAAATTATGAGGCCACAATTCACTGGTTTGAAAATGTCTTCTTTAGTGTAGATAAGAGGTTGTTAATGATTATCTCTATTTTCAGAGTGATAACTCAGATTTACACTTCTAAGGCCTATATAATTGCACATAATGGTAAATAAAAAGTAATGTTAGCATTGTAATGTGATGTCAAAAGAGCTACAAATTCACATAATAAGCACATTTAACAGGTTTCTTCATATATATGCTGTTAGCTCTTGATACAGTTTAAAATGTATTATATTATTTTGATACGGTTAATGCCTACAACAGGTTTCAGCCCCTTTTCACACACAGAAGTCAATGTTAGTGAGGTTTTATTTACTTTAATATTTTCTCTACCTTCACACTAATAGTTCTACTGATACATTGTATCACATTTCTTCACAAAAAACACAATAACAGAGAAAAAAGATACTAGCATCTTTAATATACTGGGGCACAATGTTGCAGTTCTGGGGCAAGTTAAAGGGATAGTAATACTCCGTTTTATCTTTATTTTATTTTGTAGGCATTAAAAAAACATAAAGAACTATATAAGTCTTATCTCGCAAACCTTTATGGTTTGAGAGATATTCACAAGCAAAGGTTCCCCTCCCACCCCTTTTACCTAGTGTAAGCCATCTCTTCTCAGATGTGGAATCCAGTCCATAGACCAGACAGATAACAGAAGGGGACAATCTTCTTCCTATGAGAACAGTGAAAGCACTGCCCCCCTTGACAAGTTTTTCAGGTCTTCCTTTATCTTAATTGAAGATTGTCCCTCTCTGCAGTCTACCTGGGCACCTCCCTTCTGATCTGGCTGAGCAGTGTTACATCAGTAAAAGGGGCAGTTGAATTACTCTGACAGAATTGAAATAACACTCTCCAAAGTCCAAATACTATGATGATTAATTAGAGCTGCTTTTATTATGAAACATTACTATCCCTTTAACTGTACCATGGAGACAAGTAAGTAATTAAAGTGGCTTAAATAGGACTTTTAAACTCTTAATGCTAGAGAGCCATCTATAACATTAATTTGGTTACAAGTCCAATTTAAATCAATTGGAATTTTGGCATAATGTGTTTGCCACATATGGAACAGCTGGCTTGCCATAGAAAAACACATTCTGACCCCCATAGTTTTGTCCCACAGTAGCCAGAGAACCACATACATACTGATCCCTACTCCAGCCTTGTCCTACTGCAATTATAGCTATAGGGATAGACAACGTCTGGAGGAGAATGATGGGAGTTGTAGTCAGAAAGCAGCTGGGGGAGGGGTCTCATGTTGCCTACCACTGTCCTAGAACCACACATACTGCCCCCCCCAACCTTGTCCCACTGTACTGTTAGCCATAGAGCTAAACATACAGAAACACCCCCTCCCCTCCAGTCTTGTCCCATTGCACTGGTGGCCATAGAGCCACACACACACACACACACACACACACACACACACACACACAAAAACACACACACACACACACACACACACACACACACACACACACACACACACACACACACTCATACTGACCTCCGAGTCCAGTCATTATCCCACTGCTCTGGTAGCCACAGAACTACACGCACTGAGTCTGAACTCTGATTGATATGTCTTGGACAAGGTTGAAAACCAGCAACAATTTTTTGGGGGTGAAAAGGGTGACATTTTATGAGATTTCTTTGTGAGGGAATTTCCATGGATAAAGCAGCAAATTGCAGGTTTTATGTAAACATTTCTGCTAGAAAAAAATTAGACTTTTAGCCCTTAGCAACTTTTAACCCCTTACCACCCAAGGACGTACATGTACATGCTGAGCGGATGTCCCAGGTGGACAGAGGACGTACATGTACTTCCCAGAAGTCATTGAAAGAAATGGGAAAAAAATGTTCAGCGGGCGTTAAGTGCGGCCGCATGCTCGCGCAGCCGGTCACTAAGGGGTTAAGTTGTATTATAGCTAAATATGAACAAAGAAGACATTAAGAGGAAAAAAAATAACTAATCTGCATTTTTAGATGATGTCCTGTAATGTGTATATGTCATAGCAAATTAACGGTATGTTCATGGTCCAAACAGCAGCTAAAGGGCAGTCACCTCTCAATTATAATTCTGGCTCTGAAACTTGCCTACTGAAGACGAGGATGGCTCTTCTGGGAAACTACTGATTATGTAAAAAGTTAATCTGGAATGTGAGCAACAAGAAAATTGGCCCCCAAGTTCATGTATAAAGATATTAAGACACCAGCAGCACAGCATGGGCCCTCGTAAGGCAAAGCATTCTGAACTGCAGCATTAGATAATTGTTTGGCTGAAGCTAACCCTCCTCTATACACATGTTAGCATTTACTGCCAATATGCTCCCAAATTAGGGACATCATAAAAAGATAGGAAATCCTGCCTTCAAGTTGCTTTGGGGGTCTAAGATTTGTGTCCACTTAAAAGTAGACGTTACATTTGAAATTAACCCATTGAATGCTAAAGAGGCCTTCAAAACATTGTCAAGCATTTTGTTGGAGATCTCTTTAGCATTCAAATGGTTAACAGACAAATGTTAACCACTTCTTTTTTTTTTAATAGATTGAGATAGGACATATTTGTTGTTCAAACACAATAAGAAAATATGGGGGAGGGGGATGCAATCACTATGTAAACATAAATGACATATTTGTGTACCCTGCAGAAAGACATTTTAAAACATAATTTAATGCATTTGTACTCAGAAATGCATCATTTTATTTGAATTATCAAAAATATGTATACATTTCTTCACATTAAATTGTATGTATTTTGTTTGATGGTTACATAATCTTTTAAGTCAAGAGTTACTTTTGGGCTCCTAACTTTAATTTTCTTATATTTGAGGGGAGAAGTTTTCAAAGTGTTAACTTTGTGCTATTTGATTATTGTATAAGAGCACAAGTGATCAAGTTGTGTATAAGCAGTGCTAGCACACCATGGGAGAGATGCATTAAGAGGCTATAAGGGGCCAGAGTGGTAAAATGGTGGTGAAGTGGTGTCAATGGGATATCATCAGCATGCACTAAGGTGTCTTCACCATCAAATCCCTGTGAATCCGACACCAATGCTACACAATCTGCCGACATGGCTTCCTCCATGCCGTCGAGTGGTTTACTATTTTATTTGAAAATGCCTCATTTGTATATGGAAATGCAGATTAATGAGCCATTGTCATTTTCATGTGGGTGTATTTATATGTTAATGTCACATTTTGCCACATGCACTAAGCTCCAATAGATGGCTCAGCTGCTGGAATTCACAGTATCAGTATTGCCTAGGGATCTCCCTATATCTATGGCGCTAAAGGATAGGTTGCTGTCTCTAGTCTGGAGAGCAGAGACAGCAACTGCACTCCTTTAACCCTTTCAGTATCATAAGGATGTGCATTACATACCCCCAGGGTACTGAAAGAGTTAAAAATAAATTGTATTAAAAGCTGAAGCTGAAAGGCTAGATAGGGGACTCAGCAACATGCACAGTGTACATTTAGGAGCCTCAATAAGACAGGAATTCAACTTAAAGCGGAACTACCATGTCACAAAATGTTTAGCTTAACTAAGTCCCCCTCTGGAGACTAGCTGCTTAGTAGCGCTAGTCTCCAGAATTATTACCCAATTTAATAGATATATGCTTTATTCCCCAGCTGTCAGTAGCACAGAGCATGGACATCTTGCCAGAATGACATCCACCTGCCTGCGCTGTCAGTTCCAGCTGGGTATAGGAGGAGTTGCTAGGAGCCGGCCGGCTCCGGCTGGGACTGACAGCACAGGCGCACGGACGTCATTCTGGCAAGATACTTTTACATGTGGCAAGGTAGTATGAAAACTCTGAGTTACCTACAGTTCTCTCTGCTTCTTTGGACACACCTTCTCTACTCATGCCTGTGGTGGAATTCCCTCTGCCTCTGATTACCTTGCTGGGCATACACTAAGGCCTGTACTAAGCAGCCTGACTAGCTGTGCTGTATGCATGGAGAGTGTTTGCACTGACTAGCTTCCTTGAGTTTGTTTCTTTTCCAGTGCTTGACCTCAGCTTGTTCCATACTTTTTTATTTCCTCTGTCATGGACTCTGGTATATCCTTCCAGACCTAGATTCTGCCTGCTGATTTGGTTCCAGCTCTTTTGGTTTCCTGAGTGCCTTCCTCGGTGGTTGCAGATTTTACAGTTCCCTTACTTTTACTCTACTGCTTCATTCCTGCTTGTCACAGGGTTGCCTGCTGCCTCAGTTAATGAGCATCATGGTTCAAGTCTAGCTCATCCGGTCCTGGTTATTCATACTTGTGGTCAAAACCTTCATCCACAACTTGATGTAAAAAATTAATAATATCAATAGCTATTCTGTATTGGGAGAGGAAGAGGAGATTTGAAGGAGAGGATGAAAGTGTAGAGGTAGAAGTGGAAGAGAAAATATAGGAATAAATAAATACAAGTATATAATTTATCTTCATATAAATAAAGTAGAGAGGAAAAGAAGGTTTTAAGCTGCCAACTTATTTTTTGCCCTTCAAATAAACCGAACTTCTTTGAATTAGCGGTTTATTTAGATAGATTCACTGCAAACCTGTCCCTTAAAGGATTTTTTGCCAATTGTAAATTAAGGGGGGACGGATTATGTTAATGGAAACATAGAATTTACTATTTTACTGAATATTGAGGATAAATCCAGTAGGTTTGACAATTATATATTAAGTGGCCCTATTGAGTATCCATTTCATCCAATCTCCAAATGTAATTCTGTTTCAAGTAGAGGTAACTTTATTAATAAATTGCATCACATGATTTTAGAAGACATCTGAACTGTGATAGAGCAAAATTATTTTTTTTTTTAATTGATCTAAATCTGAATATTTTGCCTTGCAGAATTCAAGTATAAACCAGAAGGATATTATTAAGCCTAATGACAAGGGAATTGGTGTTGTAATTAAAGACCTTTTGAATATATTACTGGAGCTTTATGGATCCCAAACAATAGGAACCAGGTTTGCTCCAAGCTATGTTAATTTATTCATGGGATTTTTTTGAGCACGAGTATTTGTGGAATGGATATGGCTTTGTGGCAAACCTGTTAAAATCATAGGAAGAAAATTGCCTATCTGGATTTAGAATTATCAGTTGGGCATTTTGGAGGTGTCAGTACAGTGGAACATTTCAAAATGTAGATGCAGAGAGCTTCTTGAGATGTGATAGCTTCCTCTGACAAACAATGGTTGAACAATGTCACATACCGTTAATTTTTTGCATCTGAAATGCAATTGTGATTCCTTTGAAAATGTTAAAATACAGTCTGAACTTAAAAAAGGGAGATTTATTGATAAATTATATCCTAACAGTCTCTACAGCTTCTAAAGTAAAAAGGAAGCCTTATTAAAATATAAAAAATTAAAAAAGAAAAATAGTAATGAGAACTGCTCAGTCTGAAAAGGAAAGTGATTTTCCTTTCGCTTCTGTAACAAGATATAATAATGCATATAGTGAAATAAAAAAGCCCTCACTAAACATTGGTTGATTTTGAAACAAGTACAGTATTATTACACATTTTCTACCCATGAAGCCTGTTAACTAATTAAAGAGCTTGCACTTTAAAGAATATAATAGCTCCCAGTAGATTGAGGGATAAGAATTATAGAACCAAGCTAGGGGCAAAAATAAAAAAATATATAGGTTTAGGAGCATATAAATATAGTAAAGTCAGATATACATGTCGCAAAAATATAATTTTCGATCTTTTCAGATAGGTGAGATCTTTCAAATTAAATATTTTCTTATTTATGAGTCCACTTTTGTGGTCTACCTTTAAAATTGCAGGTGTGGTGCACAATATGTAGGTAGGACCACCCAGACATTAAGACAAAGGTTTAGACAGCATACAAGCAATATCCTGACTGGTTTTGAATTACACAGTGTTTCAAAACACTGGGGAGATAAACATCAGAAAAATCCACATGTATTGAGGGTAATACCTATACAGCAGATTAGGGCCTCCTCTGTTTATGATAAACAGAGTCTCGATTATAGGGAATCTTTTTAGATTTTCCAGGTTAGAACTTTATTTCCAAATGGATTAAATTAGTTAGTTGAATCTACGCTCTGACATTCTGACTGTTTTGAGTCTAGATGTAGTATTTTTATGCATTTTTATTTATTATATTTATTGTTTTTTTATTATTAGGTTTATGTCTTACATATTGGGATGGATTTTATATGTATGCGTGAATTTTTATGGCATGTTTCTCTTTGGTCCTCTGCAGATATTCTTCTTTGTTTATATTGTGTTTTGATCATTGTGGGACATGTCATCTTATTCTTAATACTTCTAAACACACATTTGTGTTGTATATCACAGTTTGTATATGTATTTTAGTCTCTATTTCTTGTGGGGGGAAATTTTAGGATATTGTGTTGGCTAGCGATTAGACCGATAGTTTTAAAGTGAGTTTGACAATTATTTTTTTCTTTTAGCCCTATGTCTTTCACACCTTTTCATGTGTCTTTTGCTGCAACTTGAGTGGTCAGATCATTGAACAGCTAGATATCTGAATTGGTTAGTAGGGATATATTAAGCTGCCATATATTGCTGTTGAATTGTATGTTTGTAATATTATGATCATCATGGAGTGAATATTTTACAATAAGTTATATAGTCATTCTTTATGTCCATTATATATGTGGGACATTTGTACTTGACTTATATGGAATTAAATGCTAGGTTTGTTGTGCTGTAATTGAATATATCATGGTGTTTGTATTTTATCATAACCTACATATCTATTGTATTTAGTATAGATATTTTTATTTCATGATGATGGGGTTTAACTCTATTATGGCAGAGTCGAATCAGATGAACTATTATTTTTGAATATAGACTAGTTTTCTATATATCACTTTTTTTTAGAGTATTTGTAAACAAATCTTGACATTGGCCTGCTATTGTAAGGTTAGTTTACTCTTTATGTGGCTGGATACATAATTTTGGGTGGATGTTTATTTTATTCTCATCATTCTATCATTGTAGTTTTATGTAACTAATACGTTATTCTGATGCTGTATATTTTATTTAGATTACACATGATTTTCCTTCAACTGATGTATCAAGATGGGTCTTGTGGGTTGTTTTTTTTAGCAAGATTAGGACTGGAATGTGATGATTAACTAATAACAAGGGACAGGCTCTGATTGATTAATTGATTCTAATTTTAATATACTTTAGTTATTTAAGATTGGGCTAGATGAAAAAAACATTTGATGAGATGATCATGACACATGTTGAGGCTTTTTATTGTTCTATTATATAAATATTTTATGTGCAGACTTTTTAACACTTATTTTAATGCAATAAATTATTTTACTTGGTGATTTTTGGATTGTTTTATCCTGTCCAATCAAATTTCTTTTTGAGAGCCTGTGATTTTGATTGAGCTAATGAGTGAGGTCTAGTTAGGAGGACCCACACATATTTTTCCCACATGCTAAAAGATCGGTTGTTGAGGTCCATCACTAATAAGAACAAAAATGTGAGTACATTGGTCTAATTGAACTATTTGGTAGAATCTGTATGTTTTATATAATCTAACAGATACATTGTGAATAATTTCCCGTTGTTTTCTTTCTGTTTTCCTTTGAGTGTTTGCTGTGGGAAGTACTCTTTTACGTAACCTGTGTGGTGTATAATTATATAACTTTGTACTGTAAAAATTCTCCAGGTCATACTTGAAAATGAGAGAAATCTCACTTTATTCCTCCTGGCAAAACACTTTCTAAATTAAAGGTGTCCACTGTGTGGCCCATGGGCTAAATGCAGCCCACCTGACCCCAGGGTGAGGCCGCCTGAGATTAAAAAAAAAGTTAGACTTTATTTATACCTAACTAACTAGAACACATTAACTTTTAGGCCAGTAAAACATAATCCTCTGCTTGCCAGCACTGTACAGTTCATGAATAGATGTCTGTTAAACATCAGTATTGTGTTTGACTTAATCAGTATTTAAATAAATCCATATTTTGAATAGCTGACAGGCTATAATTCACAATAGTTTTCAATAAAAAGAATATATTGTGGCCCTCACACTTTTAGGTTTCTGATCATGTGGCCCATGACTGAAAAACTTGGACACCCCTGTTCTAAATAAATGTAGATTGTTCTCCAGCCAAGCAAGACAGGAACAAGGCATTTGGTAAAGATGAGGTGGCTCACAAACAAGAAAGCAAACAAAAAGAAAACAGCTATGTATATACCCTCAGTGTCATTCTAAATTGGCTCCTATCTAGGTCATTATTCTTCTCAGCAATGTTAAAGTGATAGTAATGTCTAAAATAAAGAGATCTCTGAGTCTTCATTATGGTAAGCATAACAATTTGCTCTTTGGGTAATAACTTTCTTTGCTGTAATTTTAAAGATATTCAATGTAAAAAGATCACCATCCTGCCCCTTCTGGTCGTGTCACACTCAACCTTGTGTGGTCCAGATGGAGAGCGGTGAGGAACAAACTGCAGTAAGCAAAGGAAAATCCTGATCTCCTTCTTCATTGGGGGGGGGGGTTCCTTATACGTACTGTCTTCATTTTGTCCCTCTCTGCATCCATCTGGACCCACAACCAGATTGCAGCTCCAAGGGAAGGCAGCCAGAAGGGGCGGGAGGGGGATCCTTTTACATGGAATATCTTTAAAGCTACAGCAAAGTAATTAAACATAGCACAAAATTGTTATGCTTACCATAATGAAGACTTGGAGATGTATTTTATTTTTGACATTACTATCCCTTTAATGTGGGTTACTACATGAATTGCAGGACTTCTACAAAGTATGTGTATTTGTGTGTGTTTAAACACAAAAGGCCTAAATCAAAGTAGCACTGTAATACATATATGAATACTCCATGCCTAAATTCAGTGTCCTGTTTTAGGAAAATCTCTTGCCAGTGAACAGTACATTTCATTGATACAATAACCTGTAACCAGGTATGTGTGTAGTATCATTCTGTATTAATTCATCAGGAACATTAATGTTTCCATTATCCTTCTAGTCATTCCATATACCAAATTCAAGTAGCATTCATTGTTTTTATATTGGCAATTTATGGATGATACAAACTGCCATCATTTTCCCTAGAACAGGGGTGGAACTTCTCTAGCTCTTGAAGTACTACAGTCTACAGTTCCAGCTGGTCATCTAAGGATGATTTTATTTTAAAGGGATAGTAATGTTTCATAATAAAAGCAGCTCTAATTAATCATCATAGTATTTGGACTTTGGAGAGTGTTATTTCAATTCTGTCAGAGTTATAGTTCATGAGTAATTCAATAACAAAGTATCCCCCTCCCGCCCTTTTTACTGATGTAACACTGCTCAGCCAGGGCAGAAGGGAGGTGCCCAGGTAGACTGCAGAGAGGGACAATCTTCAATTAAGATAAGGGAAAAACCTGAAAAACTTGTCAAGGGAGGCAGGGTTTTCATTGTTCTCATAGGAAGAAGATTGTCCCCTTCTGTTATCTGTCTGGTCTATGGACTGGATTCCACATCTGAGAAGAGATGGCTTACACTAGGTAAAAGGAGCAGGAGGGGGAAACTTTGCTTGTGAATATCTCTCAAACCATAAAGGTTTGCGAGATACGACTTATATCGTTCTTCATGTTTTTTTATTGCCTACAAAATAAAATAAGGATAAAATGAAGTATTACTATCCCTTTAAGTTGAACAAGAGATGAATAGTCAGAAGTTGGATAACTTTTAGCTGGGGCTTTATTGTATTCTCCATAGCCTTATACCATAAATGTTGATCTGCCTTCTCCATCAGAGCTCCGAAAGTCTGGAATAACCTACCCCCAAAACAATCAGATCTTCTCCCAGTCAAAAATCATTTAAAAATAATTTCTTCTTTATATCTAAAAACAATATGTAACTGTATATACAGTTTTAGTATGTATGTTTATGTATGTATTTAAATAATGTTCCTCTATTTGTGTAAATACTCAGTTCTTTGCTGTAAACACTCCAACACATACTTGAAAACAGGAAAAATCTCAGTGTATTCTTCCTGGGAAAATTTTTTTCTAAATAAAAAAAAAATAAAATAAAAAAATAAGAGTCTTGTATTAAAGTGGTGAGGCTGCAACTCTAGAAGATTTAATCCTTTCATCTGTTTCTAGTATCTGCTTACTTCTGTAAGGACCCATTATAATATGTTTACAACAAATACAGGACCATTATGAATGTTAATTAATATGACACATTTAGATCCTATCAACTGGTGTAAACATTTAGAACTTTTATATGCTTTCAAAATGTGTCTGTCTTTCCATCCATGTTATATATCTGTTTTTCCAGTGAGCTCAACATTTTAACTACCAAAATGAAAATTAGACTTTTTATTTTGAAATATCCCAGGACTCATTTCCTGATATTAACCACTCATATTCTTTTTTGGTTGAATGAGAGGCATAAATGAGCAATACGTGCGGCACGAAGAATAGAGTGCTGTATTTTCAAGGATAAATTAACCAGGCCCTAATGTTTCGCTTGGAAAAAATAAAGAAAAACTACAATAAATAATGCGGTACACTCCAGGCTAAACAAAAATGAATATACAAAGAGAAAAATCCATAAAAAGAAACAACGTTTTTGTCAAAGATGATACCTTTCATGAGGCATTCAACAAGAATATCCCATTTAAAGGGACTGTATCAGCTAAAAATAGTTTTGGTGTTTTTGAAAAGATTTTCAAAATAACCTATATGCTGTGTTATTTTTATTAAAAAAAACTAGTTTTGAGTCATTTATATTTATAAGTTATGGTAATTAAGGCATTTCATGCAGGTACTTCCTGTTTTAGCCATCCTGTACCCTCCCTGTTTAGTAATTCATTGCCCACTTCCCTTTGCACTGAAAGGATTAGGTGTCAGTGAGTGGAGGAAGTAATGTAGAGCTATGACAGGAAGTGCCTTCATTTTCATAATGTAGACATCTAAATAACGCTACATATAAATGGATAATATAACTTATATGTTAGAAAGCTCTTTCAAAATCACCACCATTGTTTTTAGGTGATTATAGCAAAAATGACACACATTGTACTTGAAAACTAAACACAGACACATGTATTTGTTGACTTTTGGCCTGTTTCTGCTTCAGAAGTGATCCACTGTATTTGTGGTAGTCAATAAAAAGAAAGAAGTTGACATTGAATTAAATTAGGTTTTTAATGTCTTAACCCTTTGAGGCCAGAGGGACATGCAACTCATTGCTGTGCAATGCGTTTCTGGCACTCAAAGGCTTAAAGAGATCTCCAGCACATAAATTTGGAGAGCTCTTGAGCACTCAAGTAGTTAAACATCCCATTTATATCTAGGGATTTCTATTTGCCATCTGTGATACAACTGATTTGCTACAGAATTGATTCAGTTTTGTTTTCTGCATCTGCATAAGGCCCCAAGCGTTGGTGATTTGCCATATTTGACTGGCCTATCCTTGTGCTTGATCATTGATAACTGACCATGTAGAAGTTTACTACCATTCATCCATACATTGCAACATTGGCAAAATTCCAGATAGATTGTTGTATATGCTGGAGTGTTTCCAATTTGGCATTTTTAGTAAAAGTACCCCATAGCTTTGTTCTGTTGGGAGAACTGCTGTTATAAACCACAGTTCAGGTTTTTATTTTCAAATTTATCTTTTTTCCCATGTAGACCAATTATAAAAGCAATAAAACAGATGAGAGAAAGGGATTTGAGTGTATATGCTGGTTTTGACTTCAATCAAGAATAAGCAAAGGATATCCTGTCCTTCAATTTCCAGTTACAAACAATAAAAAGGATATCTGACTAAATCCTACATTACAAGTCTTTGGATCCAATAGTGCAGGTCTGATACCTTTCTTTCAATCAACACATGGATATGCAAGTGTTAGAGACATGCTTTTAACATGTGATGTTTGCCATTTTTACTCATATTATCTCTTCCTGCTTAACTTCATTCCCTACAATGGAGAGATATTCCAGCTGGCAAAGCACAAAGGAAACCACAAAGTCTTGGGATTTTACAATGATTTGACTTATAGTTACTCAGCAAAATTCTGCTCGTTCTAATTGTCATCAAACAATAGCATGTTGTGGTTCTTGATACCTTTTAATGGAACAACATAATAATTCTTCATAGAGGAAGTGGAGAGCATGCTAAGCCCCCATAGGATTCCTCTTCACAATGAGTGGGACTAACAGTTACTAATGCCTTAAGACTGTATACAGAAAGCAAAAGATGTGCAGTTCTGAAGCAAACCATCTTCCCCATAGGGAATAAATAATGATTTCCCTGTTCCTTGGATTTAACCCTTTCTGTGTCAGAAGGCTCTACAATGCATTGCAAAACAATGAGTTGTCAACCCATCTGCCACTCAAAGGGTTAACTGAGGCTTTTAACCCTTCAGCGCTATAGCATTCTCCAAAATAGGAAAAGTTGGGCTTTATGGAGAAAGTAAAAAATGAGCAATTCTGGAGCAAACCAACTGCAGAACAGGGGACAAATAAAAATACCCCAGATTCTCAATGAATTATATGGGGCTTTTAACACTTTGGGTTCCAGATGGTTGGGAATCATCCCTCTGGCACTCAACGGGTTAACAGATGCTACAGAAGTCTCCCAAACATTGCTTCACAGGGACCTGGAAAGCTCTCTAGCAGTCAAAGGGTTAAAAGCATCATTCAAACTAATGGGAATATTATTTCTCCCCCGGTAGTACAGTTGGTTTGCTCCAGAATTGCACCTCTTCTGCCTGTTCAGATTGGCTCCAAGATACTTATCCAGAAAGAAAAAAAAAGGCATTAAATTTGCATTTTAACCCCTTCAGGTCTCAATATGATAGAATTAGTAAAACCTGTTTAGTATTAAAGGGTCTAAAAGTCCCATTTAACCCTTTGAGTGCCAGAGAGGTACGCAAAGCATTGTTCTGCCTCTCTGGCTCTCAAAGGGTTAAATCAGCTGGAAGTTTTATTTCTCACCCTATTGCACTAGGTTTGCTCCGGACTGGTCTTTCTGCTTTCAAACAGATTTCTCATAGTCTTGGTGATCTCTAACCATCAGGGTGTTAAGGACCATAGTCATGAGTTTTACATGCACCTGGCACTGAAAAAGTTAACTTCTTGGGTGCCTGAAAAATCTACAACAAGCTGCAACAGACAAGCAGTTAATGTGATATCGTAAAGGGGTTATTCGTTTGGTACATTTCAAATCAGACTCAGATGCTCTTTTCCTAGGCTGTTCCCTATTTCCTCTGTCTTTTTCCCTCTTCAGTGAAACCTATTTATTACTTGCTTTTCTTGGCTCTTTCTCTCTCTTGGTTATTTATATTATTAGTTCTTCATGATCCTGAAATTCTCTTTTTTCTCTGTGGCTTGTGTCCCATTTGTCCTCCATAAGAAGGCTGTACAAACTCATAGGTCTGTTCCTTTGCCATCCAGCTGTTCCTCTGCTCTTAACGTTCATCTGGTAAGTAATGTTTCAGTGGAATTGTTCATGGAAGGATCTCTCTACACTGAAAAACGTGTATACGCCCTAATGTAGTTCATCTTTTTGGAGACATGTTAAGTTGTGCTAGGAATAGTGATGAGCGAGCGTGCTCGGCCGATGCTCGGATCGGCTCGAGCATCGCTCTGCTCGGCACATGGCGGTACTCGTCGAGTACCGCCATGTGCTCTCCCGCCATGTTCGGGTGGCGGGGATCTGTGCCGGAAGAGGCACAGATCCGAAGAAGCTCCGCTGGACCACCAGGGACTGGAGGTACGGGGGCATTGCGGAGATGAAGGGGGCATTGCGGAGATGAAGGGGGACATTGTGGAAGAGGGGCATAGACTCTATGCCCCTCTTCCACAATGTCCCCCTTCATCTCCGCTATGCCCGTCTTCCACAATGTGCCCCTTCATCTCCGCTATGCCCCTCTTCCACAATGTGCCCCTTCATCTCCGCTATGCCCCTCTTCCACAATGTCCCCCTTCATCTCCTCTATGGCATAGAGGAGATGAAGGGGGACATTGTGGAAGAGGGGCATAGCGGAGATGAAGGGGCACATTGTGGAAGAGGGGCATAGCGGAGATGAAGGGGCACATTGTGGAAGACGGGCATAGCGGAGCTGAAGGGGGACATTGCGGAGCTGAAGGGGGCATTCGGAGATGAAGGGGGCATAGCGGAGATGAAGGGGGCATTGACCAGGCACCCTCCCCTCATCAGAGCAGGGGGTGCCTGGTGTTGCCCCATTCATTTCAATGGGGCTCGGGTGCTCGGCCGAGCACTCGAGCCTCAGGGGGTGCTCGGTCAGAGCACCCGAGCACCCGAGCATCGGGGTGCTCGCTCAACACTAGCTAGGAACACTATACCATATGACTAAATGATGCACATAATAATGTATTATTATTATTCTTTGTATATATATGCTATTGGGTGTAAGTTCCTCCCGCCACATGAACTGCCAATCAGTGGGTGGGAGTGAGAAGTGCTGGTGAGTGCAGTGGTCCAGGCAAGGGGTGATTCTTGGTGATAGTGTTTATGGAGGCAGTTTATAGGCTTCCCTGAAGAGGTGAGTTTTCAGGGAGTGTCTGAAGTTCTGAAGGCTGGGGGAGAGTCAGATGGGACAGGGGAGGGAATTCCAGAGTTCAGGCGCAGCATGGGAGAAGTCTTGTATATGGGAGTGGGAGGATGTAATAAGAGCTGTGGAGTGCAGAAGGTCATGTGCAGAGCGAAGATGGCGAGTGGGAGTGTATTTGGAAATGAGAGATGAAATATAGGGGGTGTTAGTAAGGACTCTATAAGTTAGCACCAGAATTTTGAATATAATTCCGTATGCTAATGGGAGCCAGTGTAGGGACTGACAGAGGGGTGTGGTGTTAGAGAAGTGATGAGTGAGGTAGATTAGTGTTGCAGCAGAGTTCATGGACTGTAGTGGGGTTAGTCGGATGAGAGGCAGGCCAATTAGTAGTGAGTTACAGTAGTCAAGACGGGACATGATGAGTGTTTGGATTAGAATTTTGGTAGTGTCTGTAATTTAAGAAAAAGTAAATATCCCATGAAATGTCTATATCCCAGTGGCTGGAATGCAACCAGCATTAGCAGACCTGCCTTACCAGCAGAGTTTCCATCTAATCCCTATTTATGAAAGACTGTAATTTGTAACATAGTAGATGAGCTTGAAAAAAGATGTGTCCATCAAGTTCAGCCTTTTGCTGTATCACTCTTTTTTGTTGCTTCAAAGAGAAAAAAACACCATTGAAGCTTGTTCCGGTTAAGCCATAAGTGGGTAAAAATAATTCCTTCCTGATTCCAAAAGGAAGTCAGATATCTCCCTGGATCAACAACCTATCTGCTCTGAAAACAACTATCAGTATTATCTATATTGTCCTGAACTAAAAAGGTGTCCAGAAGAATAACAAATAGAAGGAGAAATTCCATATTTGAAAGATAGTTATGTAAAAAAGCACACAGCGATATTTAACAAAGATCTTCATAGGATAATACTCACATAGAGTAATTCGACCAGTTTGTGGATCCCCCCCACCCAAAAAAATAAGCATACTGGGAAATTGCAGTCCTGGTCCTCCCTGTTGAAAGACCCAATGTGTAGACTCTGTGAACACCCAATGAATTGGGCAATAATCAGAAATAGTATATAAAAACACACACACACAAAAATAAAAGGTACATTTTAAAAAAATCACAAAATGGTTCCACTGACCATTTCAGGGGCAGTCGGATATCTACGTGGATCAATGACCTATCTGCATTAAAAACAGCTATCGATATTAACTATATTGTTCTGAGCTAAAAAGGTAGCCAATAAATTTTGAAAATATCTATGTTCTTTGCTAACACAGCCTCCTGAGGAAAGGAATTCCACATCCTTACTGCCCTTAGTGTAAAGAAGCCATGCCTCCATTTAAGATAAAAGCAGTTTTACTCTACTCTGAAAGGATCCTCCTTGTTTTTTCTTCAGTTCATTGAGCAAATAATTCAAAAGCCTTGTACTGGCATTGATACACTTTCTGTAATGCAGACGTACACCATAGACAGGGCTGAATTTACATCCCAGACACCCCTAGGCAAGGCACGCTAGTTGTGCTTAGCCCCTTCCATGGCCACACCCCCACTCCTCACATGATCTACCCCATTCCCATCCACTGTTTCCCGGCACATAACATACCCTAATCCTATGACAAACAGGAGACATCTAACTCATTACTCTGCAATGCACTGGGGATCTCTCTAGCTTCCAAGGGTTTAAATAATAGTCTGGTGCAGGAGTATTGAGATTGCTCTGGACACACACACACACACACACACACACACACACACACACACACACACACACACAGTCCAGAACGTGGATGTGGCTAGCAGAGCTGAGACAACCCTCAAAATTAGCCAATTGCCTACTCTGCCTATTTGGAAATCCAGCCCTGACTGCAGGGCTTTATATGAACCATCTCATTCCTGGAGCATGGGTGGGTAAACTGCATCTATCCAAATGTTGTTTAACTACAGTTCTCACCAATTTCTACTGGACATCAGTGAAGGTCAAAGATTACCCACTAAAGATGTGTGTGACATTCCAGAACAGTAGCGAGTCATTGGAAAACCGGGCTTTCTGTCTCCCATTGGAATTCTCACAAGAAGTATTTTTCCAACCAATAGTTTCCACGATTAATTGAGTATATCCATGTACAAGTGTACAATGATGTGTATGTGGGAACATCAGAAATACAGAAAATGAACAGAAGAATGTGACATGGGAACATGGCAATGGAAAGGTTTTACCCACTGAAATCAAGGGGCTTGATTTTCCTCAGGTAAGTTTTGCCTGCCTTCCTCCCCTTGAGAATTTCTGCAGATACATAGCTCTGTTTCTGCTGATTTCCCTACTAACAGGAAGCCGAACCATCCGTGTATCCTATTTACCCACCCCTGCTCTAGCGTTGCAATGGTTCCTTTGTAGCCTGGCAGCATGGATCTTTCATAACCGAAGAGATGGAGTACTGAATAACTAATCTGTGCTTGATGGGAACAGCAATAACAATGTAATACCTCTGTGCAGAAAAGATTTATATAGCTCCTGCAATATCAATTAAATATCAGAAATGCTTTCCATTCATTAAAATGTATAAGGACATGCTGGGTGCTGTTTGGTTTTGGCTGTTTGCAGTTTATTTTGAGTGATAACACTGAAAATAGAGCCAGAGATAATGTGACAATTTCCAAACTGTCTTATGATCTGGAAAATTAATAATGCATTGCACACCCCTTTTGCGCTCAAAGGGTTAATAGAAAATTAAGTTCATCTGTCTCCAGTATACAAGGAATTGGTTTTCATTTACTTCATTAATTTTAGCAGTACACAACTATAAAGAATATACCAATGAACTAACAACTTCTAATAACTCCTACTCACCTTACTATGGTTAGAAAACACTAATTCCCTCAACAGTTTTGCCCTTGCGCCTTTCTCCAAGAGATGACATCTTCAGTGAGTCCTGGATGTCATGTTTATGGAGGTAGACATGACAGCTGCTGGCATTAATTTCAAACTAAGACCAGTAGAGTGCAAGGAACAAACAGGTGCACAACACATTCTGAAACAATGTGCTGCATACCACTCTAGTCTTTAAAGAGTTAAAGATCTTTCACTTTAATTCAAGTTTGTATATTTGGAAACTGCCTTAAAAACTGCCTATATGTCATATTAGCCAAAAGTCCAGCAGATGTACAGTTTAGGGGATATCATACTTTTATTTCTGGGCAAAGTAAAAGTGAAAATGTCCTGGTACTGCGCAGAGTTTAATTAGCATACGACGCATCACTGGAAAAGCTTCAGTACAGTATGAAACATCTCTGAACAGTAGCATATAAAAAAGGGAACCACAATTAACATACATTTGCAAATGGTAAGAAGTGTGAATATGTCACATATGACATTTTTAAAGTAATTTTGAAACAAGCAAGCTTCAATTGAGATGTTCCACTTTAAGACTACCATGTGAAGTGAGTTTGAGTCTTGTAGTCCTGACAGAAACTATGTTGTCCGTCTCCATGGACCTGAGATCTGGGACAGATTAAGATATTTTCTCATTAACCCTTTGAGTGCCAGAGGGGTATGCACTGCATTGCTCCGGAATGAATTGCGTATCCCTCTGACACTTAAAGGGTTAACAGAGAAACAAGGTTAAAATACATAGGGTCCAATAGTACTTTCTGGCCTTAATGAAGTAAGTTGGGTTTTCATTAAGAGGTCTTAGTTTTCCTTTAAGTTATAAATAATGTCTATAAACATACTTTTCATTGCGATCAAATTCAATGCCATTTTATTGCAATTGGTGATATGATTAAGTAGCATCTCCTCTGTTCCAACAAGAACCTGCTCTGTGTTTCACAGGTGACCTTTGAGACAAAGAGCTTTTCATTTTTTCTCTGTTGAAGTCAAACACAACGTCCTACTCCACGCATCATTCAAGAATTTCAAGATTCTATTCATCTGGTGACTTAATTGATATTGAGATTAGAATATATAGTGGCTTCTTTGTTCACAATGACCACACAGTTTCAGAAGTGGCACCGAATGTTTGATTTTTCATGTACTGAGGCAGATAAAACACAAAGCAAAGCGATTTAATGCAGCCTATTTGCTGAGTCAATTAGCAAAAGATAACCTTCCATTGTGTAATCATCAATAAATCAATTGTGTTAATACTGTCTTGGTATGTTCTTCATTATTTACCTGACCATTGCTGATTGTGTGTGTGCTTCAGAAAGAGTATGCTTGTGTTTCCACGTATGTAAGGTGCAACTAAAATGACAAGCAATGCAAAATATTGAGACTGTAAAATTGTTTCTTCAAATTTGCTGCTAGTTGTTAACCCCTTGGGTGATTTGGATATTTCCATTGCATTGATTTGCACCTAAGGGCTTCATTCATTATACAGATATAGACACACTTAAGTATTATCCAGACTTTCTGAACCATGTCTAGATAAGTAAACAAAAGGTGCCATGCAAGTCAATGGGAGTTTCTTGTCAGAACAAGATACTTTCAAAGAGAAATTCAAAGTTAAAGGGATAGTAATGTTTCAAAATAAAAGCAGCTCCAATTAATCTTCATTGTATTTGGGTGTTATTTCAATACTGTCAGAGTTGTAATTAAAGAGTAATTGAATGATAAAGTGCCCCCTCCCTCCCATTTGGTCTTGTTATAAGCATACCTGGGAACTTCCAGTTGAGGGCTACCCGGAGGGTAGTCCTCTGTTCACCAGGGGGTGACAAAAATGACGCTAATCGCGTCAAAAAGGGGCGGGGCTTGCCGCGAGTGGGGGGGACTTAACCCTTTGGGTGCCAGAGTGGTACGGAATGCATTGCAAAGCAATGCATTCCGTACCACTCTGGCACTCATAGGGTTAAAGGTGTCACACAGAAGGCTGGGGACTGAGTATCAGCAGGAGAAAAAGCGGATGTGGCAGAGTTTCAATAGAAACTCTCCACATCCGGAGGAATCAGCCTCTGCCCCGGAGAACCGGTAAAGTTCTGTCAGAACCGGAGTCTCTGGGGCAAATCCGGAGAGTTCCCGGAGATGGTTATAAGTCATTTATTAGGTTACACAAGCAGGTGTCAATAGGGTCATGAAATAACCTAAAAATTCTCCGTAATGCCCCGCCTACCAGGCACGCCCCCAGCAACACCCCCTAAAACATAAGTGTCCATCTTTGGCAATTTGAAATGTTGGGAGGTATGATTCACTATAAAGCCAACATATTTTGGGAGATAATCCCCAACATTCCATACTGAAAACAAGTGGATGGAGACTGCTAAAAAATAATGGGGGTCCCGAGACACCAATACAACTTGTTCCATTAAAAGGAGAACTTTCATGCCCTCTTATAATTAATTAAAAAAAATGTGATACATTCAAACCACTTTTTTAAACTGAAAATACAGCTTAATAAATTTGTTGGAATTTGCATGTCTGGAAACATAATTGAAAACTGCCTGTGTATCCTGGTAGGTAAAAGGCAAGCTGGTGCATAGTTTATTCCTATTCCTATTCATACATTTATTTTTGTATGGTGAGCTATCAGAATGTAGTGGTGTATCCTAAAGCAGGGGAGGGCTGGCAACATACGGCCCAGGGGGCAAATACAATTAAGTTGCCCATATCTACTATCGTCCAAGCCCATTGTCCCAGCCCACCCCTGTTTCCTTTCCTTTCCAGTATTGAAATAACACTCTCTATGGCTCAAATACTATGAAGATTAATTGGAGTTGCTGTTTTTGTGAAACTTTACTATCCCTTTAATGTCTTTTTGGATAATTTTTCAGTGGGGAAAAATACAAGTCAACAATCCAATTCTGTCCCTTAGTAATGAGTAGTAATGAGCAGCTGGAAGTATCTACAGAGCCTAAAAATAGGCATTCTACAAATATCTACTGTCTATAATGGGACCTTGACCTTCATTTCTAAGTGATGGTGCCCCTTTAATACATTTTTCCTCTTATTCTTTCTAGCATAGTGGGGGTGATGAAGGGGGTGGTGGTGATGGTAATTGTGACGAGGAAGCTAATTGTGGGACTAGCGGGAGTGTTGATCCTCCAAATGCTGAGGTGGAAGGGGAAGTGATACTGATAATAATAAAGACTGGCGGTCAAGGGAGCCCCCAACAACCCCCTGTAATTCCCCTTCCCCCGGCATTGTACCTCTGGGACATGATTCTGAAGCATGTAAACTTGGCTAGCACTATTAGCATCAGCAGAGATCAGCTTGCACATTCAAGGTACTCATTACATTACATTAATAATAACAAAGGTAATAATGACATTAGCATAGATGTATGGACCATGCACCGTGGTTAACATGAGACAGATATGAAAGTGTCTTCATGTAACTAAATTTCTGCTTTTCTGAACCCTACAACTAGAAACAAGTGAAGAAAACAAAGAAATACAATAAAATAAAATATAAATCTCTCACCCCAGAAGCATAGCCTCCCAGCAGACATATAACTTTAAAAACAATTTTGCTTATTAATTAAAAATGGAAAGTTTCCTTTATTTTGCCATTATTTTTTCTAAGATGCACTGTTTCCTTTTATTTCAGTGGACTTATCACCTGTCCAAGACTACTCCTCAGTGGGAGCTTCCATCTTGAAACAATTTGTATTATTATTACTCCATATCAGTTTATTCCACACCTCTACATAAACTGATTTTATCAGCCTAAAAAGGTGGAGAGTGGTGATTTTATCTATGTGTGTAATTCATTATGCACTTTTATCTAACCAAGGGCTGGATTCAAATGCAGGAGATAAATGTTACCTCCCAGTTTATCAAAAATGTTCCTATTGAAGTCTATGGGGATACCTAGAGATAAAAGCAGAGATAAAATTAGCCCCTGCATTAGAATCAAGCCCTAAGTCAGAAGGTTCTCCTGGAATTAGATCCCCCAACTATCTCTAAAACTATTAACCTGTTCGTAAAACAAAAAGTACAGCACACATTCACACGTTCATGTCTCTCCTCTATTTATTTTCCAAGTTACAATATAATGAAAATACATTCATAGAAAAACCTGATATTATTAGCCCCTTTGAATGTCAGAGGGGTATGCAATGCATTGTGTAACCCTCTGGTACTCAAAGGGTTAATGCTCACATCTGCATGCAGTTATTTCCACTCAACTGAACATTTTGTTTAACAATTTTTCTTAAATATGATTATTCTTTTTGCTGATTTTGGAGTTATTTATTAATATTAGGATCTCCATGAGACCCATTATAGGGCTGGATTTCCCTCTAAGCCTAGGGAGGGAAATTTGGATGGCTGAGAAGGATGGGAGTTTAGTCCAGCAATAGATGTAGTACCTTACTTTGTTTATCCCAAATCAAGAGGGAGGAGTCAGATGCTTAGACCAATGTTAGTCAATGTTTGGACTTCCAAACAAGCTGTTGGTTTGGTGCATTGTAGTCACCAGCAGCTAGAGGGCCAAAGATCGACTACTACTGTCTTAAAGGGAAAACATTTCAGTGATGCCTCGTGTGTGCTTGCCACTCTCACCAAAGCAATCTCATTGCACTTTCAGCATACCTGGGAAGAACACCGCAAACTCCAGTTATCAGGTTGAGTTACTACATCTCTTGGGACAGAGGATGAGTCTCTGACTGGATTATTTCAGCTGTAGCCCCACCCACTTTCTATCCCCTTCAGACCACACCTGCCCCATTTTGACCACTTGCCCACCATTTTATAGAAATATCCTCCTTTCAATTACCTACCAAAGCCCACTCAATTAAGCCTACCCACAATTTGATTCATAATTTATCATCTTGGAACGTCCTTCCTCAGTCCTACAGTATTTCCACAGGGACATGGGACAAAAAAGGTTAATAACCTTCAAAACCTTACGAATATACCACAAAAAATTCCAGACTCAGCCTCCTTCATCCTATAGTACATATAATATGACATCATCTTCATAGATGCAAGATGCTTGATATTTCACGTGCAATCTAGAGTCTCTCTCAGTACTCTCAATGTAATCCAATTTAAACAAAGCGACAGATCGCACTGTGGTGCCTTAAAGCTATCAGAAAATGCGCAGTCCTGGAAAAAAAAACAGGATCATGAGTAAGCTCTGTATAAGCGTGAAACACGTTGATTGCATGGAGTAAGATAAGTACTCTTGCTTATTCCTTATATTGCTGTACTGACCTTTAACATCTTCATTCAATGTACAGTTTGATGTGTGGATGTTTTTTAAGAAGATTTCTTCAATAAATTATGTTTTTACCACTGTAGCGTGGACTGCACATTTTCTGATAGCTTTAAGGCACCACAGTGCGATCTGTCACTTTGTTTAAATTGGACAAAAATGGTTCCCAGGTATAGCATTCACCAGATGCCCACTCCTGGTTTATGACTGTGAATTATATACCCGTCAGAGCAGGATTTATATCCCAGGGCCCCATAAGCAAGGCACTCCAGTTACCCTTAGCTTCTCCCATGGCCCATCTGCATTCCTCACATGGTCCTACTCCCAGATCGCTCCACTATTTCATGACAAAAAATATCCTTGGCCTATAAAAAGCAAGGACAAAAAAAAGGCTTTAACTATTTGGTTGCTAGATAGATCTCCAAAACACTGCAAAGCAAAGCGTTGGAGATCTCGCTAGCATCCAAGGGGTTAAATAATAAGCTTTAAGGAGTGTGGTTCAGTGACAAAGAGATTGCGTTGGCCACACCCACAGTCCAGAATGTGGGTGTGGCCGGACCAGATGAGATGCCCCTCAAAATGTGGATCTCTAGGCAATTGCCTCCTCTGCCTATTGGGAAATACTGACCTAATACCAGTTTATGTCAGAGAATTTTTTTCAAGCCATAAAGATATAGCACCATCTTAGAAAGAGAGAAATAGTCAGTTCATTAGGTAGGACTGTATTTTTAATACCAAAAGTTACAGAGTAGAGAAAAATAACTTTTTAAGTTCCCATTTACTTTTGTATATCAATGTACAAAATTTACATTATCATGAATCAGTGTTAAAACATAATTATCTGACAGACACAAAATACTTGTGAAGACAAATATTCATACGTGTTAATGGAAGCACATTGCACTGCCTGGGACTTAGAATGAGGCTTCTTGCTGCACTCTGTGAATCAAATTAAACTTCAATTAGAAGAAAGAATTCCAGGAACTAGATATCACTGAGCCATCAAGTCACTAATCTGAAAGTTTTAAGTGCTGTGAATTTCCCTTTCAGACCCTCCCTTGTCACATTAAGCACAAGTAGAATGGGATCTATTGCTATAGAAAAGCACTATTTTTTTCTGACAGCAGAATAAGCAACACATCTTCTCATTTATAGGATACTTATGGAAGATCTCTCAAATATGATATTTGATGTGTGATAAGCAGGGAAGAGGGGAGGATGACATGAATATATTCATAAATATGTGTTGACTTCAGTTTTCTAAAGATAGAGAAAGAAAAGAGAGAGCACCGTATTAACCCCTTAACGACCAACATGCACCCTTGGTGACCACGGGGCTTTTTTTTTTATTACTACTTCCGGTTCAGGGCTTTCGGAGCAGGGTGCAGCCGCGCCGGGAGCCATGAACTCCATGACATACCAGGACTGTCACTGGTCCTTAAGTGGCAGACCAGAGTGACGGGCCGGGTTCGGACACGAAGGGGTTAATAAGAGTTGATGGAAAATCCTAAACAGATATAATTTAGGATCTTAAATTAATTATATCAGCATCAAGGTAAGGCAATGGAATAACCCATATCATGGGGGGGGGGGTTACATATAATAACTTATTATATGCATTCACCCTCATTATAATAATACAAAATGTGAGAAACACAAAGGTAACCCTTTGAATGCCAGATGGGTGACCAAAGAATTGCTTAGCAATACAGTGGACACTGACCTTGTACTGAAAGGATTCAATATCTGGGATAACAAAATGGATTCCGTTACAGTAGTAACACCCCACACAGAAGTAGCAAAATTATTTAAAGGTATGGTCATGGATTAAAACATCATTTGAATATAATTCTACTAGTATAAAAGCCTGTGTACACGGGTCAAGGTCTGGGTGATGTTAAGAGACCAGTCCTGCTTTGCGTCCTGCCGCCGACGCATTCATGCACTGTAGAGACTGCCCAAACACACACAATGCTCCCAGCACAGAACTCCCAGCATTCTGTGCGTTCTTCCAATATGTACTGAGCATGACGGCTTCTGACAAATACACACCTAGCAAATTATTATATAGGATTGTATTAAGAAGTGGGATTTATACTAACAGCACTCTTAATACTAAGCAATTTTAAAGATACTATCATCTATATTCTCCTCACCACTATCACAATCCTATTTAAAGGCATCAATCTATTCTTCAGTGAAGGGACTGATCAGGTTAGTTGACCAGCAGACGGCTGGTTCCCAAAACAATTGCCAAGCACTCACCTTTCTGGAGAGGTTTGCCTCCATGTGAGTTGATTTAATGTGTTTTAAGCACTGACTGAGTTGTAGACAGTGCTCAGTACAAATTAAACAGCTCATAGGAAGGCAAATGTTCTGTATGAGTGAATACATCATGAATGGCTACAGCATCCAGGCTCCTGCCAGTCAACTGATTGGATCAGATGCTTCAATGCAGAAGAAACTGAGGTCATTTAAAGGAGCAGTAAACTTTTTATGAAAAAAATAAAATATATATGTTGTAGGGCTTTTCTTGATGAGTAAAATAAGAGTACACCCACTTCCGAGAGATGCATATTTCCAGCGTTATTACAGTTTAAACCCAAGTTTTTTTTTACATGGCAGTGCTCTCTAGCGGTCAAATTCCAATGAGTTATTCTATTATATTCAAACTAGTGTAAAAGCCCGTGTACATGGGTCACATTCTGTGCATCCGGGCAGTCTCTATTGCGCATGGCTGCATCGGCAGTCTCTACTGAGCATGACTGCTTCAGACAAACATACATCTAGCCTTTTACATTATAGGATGGAGAGGAAAGTCAGTGACACATAATTCTCCATAGAATGTGAAAGAAACTGCTAAGACATTTCCTGTCAGAACTTTCAGGAAGTAAACGAACAGTGAATTCACTTCCTAATTATGTGAACTGTTACAAATTTTGAATAAAACAACTGACAGCAGTTCCCTTGTTTTACTCAGCAGGAAAAGCTCTGTAATATATAGGCTTTCATAAAAAGTGTACTGCTCCTTTAAGAAGGTTTAGTTAAGAGACATAGCTTTATGATATTTCATCTTTGAGCAATGTCTGTATATTGCGCTAGGATGCTAAGGGAAATGTAGTGCTGAATTACTGTAAACTTTAGAAGCCTCTGTCTCTTTCCACATTAATACTGCGTGAGTCAGTTGAGGGTTTCCACATTTTCAAATTTCTTTGAGTGATATTGTGGAGTAAATAGTAATCAGCCTAATGTGGATGCTTTAATCAGGGACATCTGCAAATATATTTTGGACTATGTTTCCACAGTTTTTATAGAGCTGTTGAAATGGATGGTACAGTTTGCTTTTCCTTAGCACACTTTAATAAATCCCCCACATCACTTAAAGCATGAATTTTTCATTGTTGGGCCTCCTACTGTTTAAGACTACAGCTCCCATATTCTCCAACCAGCCATCGCGAGTTGCTGTCCCCAACAGCTAAAGGCCTTGCAATTGACTTATCCTGACTTACAGTAAAGCATTACCAATATTAATCTTAACTCAATAGTGCTTTATGTATCAATAGACTAAACTAGTTTTCACTGTGTTCCTGAAAAACAGCAGCTCAATCAGCTTAACTGCCATTAAGTGAAATAATAAATTTTTACCATGTATAAGCTAGAGTTATGGATACAGTGATGCATATTTATAAAGGCAAAAAAGAGAATTAATTCTGGAACAGACCAACTTCATTATAGGGAACAGATATGAACACTGATTTAACTGTGGCTATCATCAAATGTTAACAGATACTTATGTACATATCTGAGAACTTCTTGTTTGGGGCTGCCTGGAGGAGAGCTCTGTAGTAGAGATGAGGTAGGAGAAATTATGCAATTTGCATCATAAAAGGGGCGAGACTTAATTGCAAGAGGGGTGTGGGACTTCTAAACACAAAAAAATAGCTAGAATAGACTGGGGTAGGAGGAGAAGAGGGCGGAAAGGGGGAGGAACAGATTGGGATTGAACGCAAGTGGGCAGAGTTTCATCAGAAACTCCCCACATCCATAGAATCAAACTCTGCCCCAGTGTTAAAACTGGAGTCTCTGGGGCAAAAACTGAGAGTTCCCAGGTATGATTATGTAGGATTGTATTTACACTGCACATGTCCCTAGGGCAGGCATACTAGTATCCCTTAGCTCTACCTGTGGCCACACCCTTAGTCCACCCATGACACTGCCTCTAGACACATCTTCTCTAGCCTGGCACAGAAAATGCACTAAGGGTCAGATGTTCAAAAAATCATCATAATGAAAAAAAATGTCAGATCATGATTTGATTATAAAAGAAGGACAATATTTAATATAAAAGCAAACTGAGCAATCATTTCTGAAAATGTTTGTTTTGCATTTATTTTTAATGTCCTAAAATCAGGGCTCAAAATTTCCACTTGCCACTAGCCAATGACGCGTGAAAATTTAGCCCTGGCGAGTAGAAATTCAGCCTTGGTTGGTATGTTATGGCTTGCAGTGCAGAGTAACTTTTCAGGTCTGGCTAGTTGCAAAGGACTTCACATTTTAAGCCTTCCTAAAATAATTGCTCTTTAACTCCTCCCATGCTGAAGTGGTCTCAAACTTATCCTGCAGCATTTCATTGGAGATCACTCTAGCATCAAAAGCGTTAATGGGATAGTGATACTTTATTTCACTGAAATGGTCTTCTACGTGTGCTTGCAAACCAAGCACGTGTAGAAGACCGTTTCAGTGAAATAATTATTTTTTACTAACGCGATCTCGGCTCAGCTGCAGAGGCACCTGACGAAAGTCAGACTGGATATGCCTGCAGTCAGTACAACGCTGATTTCAGGGAAGGGGGAGGGAGGGGGGAACTTTGCGTTTGGTTATCTCTCAAACCATAAAGGTTTGAGAGATGAACCTGGGGGCAATTCAATACTTTTTCAAATATCTACAATATGGGGAATAGTAATATTAAAGTATTACTATCCCTTTAACATACTTTAGGATAACTCCTTATGTGAAGCTGACCAGACCTTTCCTTTAACCAGGGACACATAGGAAATAGGTATATTTCAGGACTAGACTGAAATCATAGTAGCCCTGCAGTATGCATTTTTCATGTGTGTCCCCAGTTAAAAGGGAGGTCTGGTCACCCTACTTTATATGTTAGAATTGTCTCAGGCACATTTCTTTGTAATGCACCAGAGAGGCCTCACATCCACTGGGTTAACACAATATATCTGCAATCATGTCACACAAATATATTAGATAAACATTTATCCCTCTAAATTACTTATTAAATACATTTTTTAATAAGATATATATAGCCCCCAGGGCTGTGAAAATGACATAATGAAGCTGACGTAGTAAGGAAAGTTAGCACAATACTGGTCCAAACCAACTGCACCACAGGAGCAAAAATAAAATTCCCAAGGTGTCCTTGATTTAACTCTTTGAGTACCAGAGAGGCATGCAACACATTGCAAAGCACCCTTCTCTCTTATTTCTTGATTTAAACTGGGATTTTAACCCCTTGAATGCTAGCAGTGTTTCCATCACAATGCAATGGGCGCCTCTCTAGAATTCAGGTTAAAAGCCCCATTTAGATCAATGCAGACTTTTATTTCTTTAACCTAAAAATGATTTTATTAACCATTGGAGTGCCAGATGGGTGACAAACATATTGCTTTGCAATGCATTGGACACCCCTCTGGCATTAAAAAGGGTTAAACCATCCACCCTATGCAATGTAAGGTTGGACAGATATATACAGTATATAATGCATATGCAGTGTCTTCCACAGGTTGTTTTTCAGAACAAGTGTCATAAAACAACTCGTTATGTTTAAACATTGTCTTTATTACACAAGAGACCCATCAATATGCCAGTTATGCACAGAATATTGGCTAGGAAGAAAGTCACATTTTTCTTTTCTCTTCCTCCCTTTTCATTTTAAAAGTCAAAGTGTTGCCCCTAAATTGGCAGTAGCAATAGAGAGAGCATTTCCTGTCATGCTCATTTATTCACCTCTTGATGATGATTGGTGACTTCCCAACTCACATGACTCACAAAATAATAGATGGAAACTGTCACTGTTCCGTTGTCTTCCTTTCACATTGATCTCATGGTGATATATTCCTGTGTGCGTTTTAAATAGAGAAGAAAGATGACAGCAGCTAGGAGAGAAAATAAAACACAATATGAGCGGTTTCCTCTAATAGATTGAGAACAGGGTTTTTGCATCTTCTTTCAAGCTCTATAGTAAAACAAGAACCTTGTTAAGTTTAGCAGCTATTTCTTAAAGGGAAACTAAGATCTAAAACTAAAATATGCACATCCTGCACTCCCATATGCCTCTGTTAAAATTCTTACTTTGATGTAGTAGGCCTACAATGTGGTCTTACAGAAACTATCACCTCATAATATCTTTATATATATATATTTTGTAACATATCCAAAGAGATCATAAAATGAAACTTAATATTTTAATATGTATTACTTTCTTAAAGCAGAACACCTCCTAATAATAACAAGCCTCACTTACTTAACTGTGTTAAGAAAATCCTAATGGCCCCTATGAATTTTGTCTTTGTTCATATTGCTTGAGCCTACTTAAAGGGATAGTAATGGCTAAAATAAAGTAGATTGCCGAGTCTTCATTATGGTGAGCGTAACACGTTGCTCTAATAACTTACATTGCTATAGTTTTAAAGATATTCAATGTAAAAAGATCACCCTCCCTTCCCTTATGGTCGTGTCACACTCAACCTTGCTTGGTCCAGATGGAAAGCGGTGAGGGACAAACTGCAGTAAGCAAAGGAAAACCCTGCTCTCCTTCGTAAAGGGGGCCAGGGTTTTCCTTATACTTACTGTCTTAAGTTTGTACCTCGCTGCATCCATCCTTTCCCACAACCGGATTGCAGATCCAAGGGGAGGTGTCCAGAAGGGGTTGGAGGGGAATCATTTTACATGGAATATCTTTAAAACTATAGCAATGTAAGTTATTAAACATAGCTCAACGTGTTATGCTTAACATAATGAAGACTCTCCGATCTACTTTATTTTACACAACCATATGGTCTTTAAAGGGATAGTAATACTTTAAGTAAACTTTAATTAATCTTGTAGCCCTTAAATTAAAAATTCAATGAGCCCTGCGGCATCTCTCAAACCTGTATGGTTTGAGAGATTAGCTGCTTTCAAAGTTCCCACTCCCCTGACATCAGCGTTCTAGCTGACTTTGCAAACCAAGCACACGTAGAAGACCGTTTCAGTGAAGGATTTCTGTTTCTATAATGGGATCCTGGCTCTGCTGCAGAGCCTCTGCCGGTCCCGGGACTGGATTCCCCTGCAGCCAGCTAGAACGCTGACATTAGGGGAGTGGAATATTTGAAAGTGGCTATCTCTCAAACCATACAGGTTTGAGAGATGCTGCAGGGCTCATTGAATTTGTAAGTTTAAGGCTACAAGATTGAGTAACGTTTATTTAAAGTATTACTATCCCTTTAAAGGGTTAAGATTACCATGTGCATTGAGAGTAGAGTATGAGGTCCTCTAGTCCTGACAGGAACTGTCATTTCTGCCGACATGGACTTAACTTCCAATATGGATTTAAGAAGGGAACTTCTTCTTGAGTCCCCAGAGGGGGTCATGTGGTGCAACTGGGAGATATAAATGACATGGATTGAGTCACAGATGGGTGGGGTTTAATCACAGGTGTGGCAGGGCTTACCAAACTGATTCATATAGCGGGTGGAAAGTGGGCAGAACAGGGTGGGAAGAAGTAGAAGTGAGCAGGAAGTGGGAGGAACAGGGTGAGAAGGAGGAGAAGTGGACAGAGTTTCATAAGAAACTCACCACCAGCAGATAATTTGCCCTGTCCCTGGAGAACCAGTGAATAACTGCAAAAAACAGAGTCTCGGGGCCATATACAGAGAGTTCCCAGGTATGATTTCGGCTTTTTTAACAGTGGTACAAGGGCAAAAATCATAGGCACCCTTAGTTCCTTTTAAAATTAGTGTTTGTAGAGTAGAATTTAAAAATGTATGTGATTGACATTGGCTTATTAACCATTTACCTGCACTTCTAGGTGTACATTGGAGTGTATGCACATTTTAGTTCACGCTGTCACAGAGCTCCACCATTATTAACAATTTAAAGGGATAGTAATACTTAAAATGTAAAAAAAAATATGTTGTAGGGTTTATCCCCCTGAGTAAAACAAGAGTACCCCCACTGTTGAAAGGTGTTTCATTCAAAAGTTATTAATTTTTAAAGTTGAACTTTTTAGGTGCAATATCACATTGGCCTGAAATTGTACAGTGGCGCTGTTGCTACACCATCCTATGAAGATTTATGGTCCCGGGACCAGAGCTGTCCATAGGATGGTGTAGCAACAGCGCCACTGTACAATTTCAGGCCACTGTGATATTGCACCTAAAAAAATTCAACTTTGAAAATTAATAACTTTTGAATGAAACACCTTTCAGCAGTGGGAGTATTCTTGTTTTACTCAGGGGGATAAACCCTACAACATATTTTTTTTTTACATTTTAAGTATTACTATCCCTTTAATTAGATAAACATAATACATAGGGAAAGTAAGGTCCAGAGGAATAGAAACCCTAACAATGCCCATATACTTTCCATTTGCTCTCCCCCTGGCACAAATGGCATACAGAAGACACACATTTAAAGAATGATCCAATATGAGAAAAGGTCCTTCTGTGACAGTTTTCTGTCCCCAGTATTTGTACTGTGCTCCACTATATTTGGGGACTTTAACCCCTTGGTTGGTAGACATATCTCTATTGCACTGCAAGACAAGCTTAGTATTTAGAAGGTTAAAAAGTGAGACTGGGGGGCCAGATCAGAGTGTGCGTTGAGCACCAGTGCAGAAAATATATGGGGGGACACCCCATTGGATAACTAAAAATTCCCATTGATATGAATGAGGATTTTAACTCTTTGAATGCAAAATAGGCCTCCAATGCACTGAAAAACAATGTGTTAGAGACCACTCCAGCATTCAAGGGGTTAAAATACCAATTTAAATTGATAGCAATTTTAGGAATTTTTAGTTCTTCCCTATAGTGCAAATGGTTTGCCCCACAACTCCTCTACTTTTCTTTTGAACATACAGTCCTAAACCTCCTATCATTGGGCACCTTCTCATCTGTGTGCCCCAGTGCCTCTCACCATCTGTGCCACCTGTAGCTCCACCCCTGTGTTGGACACATTTCTACCATCCAGGGAGTTAATATTTGTCTGTGAGGCTTTCAGATATAGAAGACTGGAAACAGTATTATAAGAAAATATAATACCTCTTTTATAGTGTCAGGTCAGGATCATCCAAATGTATTGTATACAGTTCCAAACATTTGTATTAACATGAAACATTTATGCATTAGCACCAAACACACCCTAGACAAGAATCTTCATAAAGAAATCAGAAGGGATATGACAACAAGAACACCCTATTGAATGCAAGTGAATTACTGTGAATCAAAGCTGACAACTTCTCTATTAGAGCACTTCCTGTAATGTTTAGAGTAGATTCTTTTCATTAATATACTGCCTGTATTGATGTGGGAAGTAAAGTCTCTCAGCTTTCTGGCCACGATTTTCAAAGTTTGCCCTCAAGATACACCATCAAGTTAACACTATGAGTGCCAGAGAGGTATCCATCGCATTGTGTTTCAATGTCATGCTAGGGTTGCCACCTTTTCCTCAAAAAAATACCGTTCATAGTTGTGGGTCTGTAAGAGAGGAGCCGGAAAAGGGAGGAGCCGGAAAAGGGAGGAGCCACAAAAGGGGCAGAACCACTCAATCTTGAAATGTGTTGGGTTGTGTACCCATCTGGATAACCCTTTGAGTGCCAGAGGGGTACGCAACTACCCCTCTGGCACTCAAAGGGTGAAAAGAGCAACACAACACCACTCACCTAACTCCCATGCATAATTCTTGTGTCATGTGTATTGTAATTAAACAGGGAAAACTGCCAGTGGGATGAAGTGGAAAATAAGACAAAAAAAGGAGCCACATTGGGACACACCGACTAGCAACTACCAACAAAAAAAAATCTTCCATTGATATTAAGGTTTTCTTTTCAAACACAGGTTCATTGTGAGACAAGAGAAACAGCAAAACAGGTGCATTTTCTGCCCCCATGCCCCTGCTCCCCAAGCTGGCGGTCAGGCTGGTCAGCTGGGGACAGGGACATAACTACAGGGGTTGCAGTTACACTGGTACTCTACATCCAAGTGGGCCCTACACTTTGATTTAAAAGGAACGTTGAATTCCTTAAATGCATTGTGACGAAATGCTTCAAAAATAGCTCTAGTAATCAGTGGGTTAAAAACTCTTTAATTCAGTGGGAACTTGGGAAATTTGTATTTTCCTCTTTGATACAGTTGATTTGCCAAAGACTTGCTCCACTAAAGCACTAAACAGGAGAAATTCTGGAGAGTACCAACAGCACAAAAGGGAACAAATAAAAATTTCCCAAATTCTTAGTAATTTAAAAGGAGCTGTTAATACTATGAATGCTGGAGGAGTCTCAAACGCACTCCTTCTCAACCTGTTGGTTAAACAAGCTTTATTTAAAATCAATAGGGAGTTCTTTTTGACCCCTGTGGTGCAGTTGATATGCTCTACAATTGCTACTCTTATCTTTTTTTGGAACAGGTTTGAACCCTTTGAGCGCCAGATGGGCACGCAATGCGTTGTGAGCCCCTCTGGTACTCAAAGGATTAAGTGTTACAGTTAAAGCAGATTTATATGAAACAGAATAATAATAAAAACATTCTGATTGGATCATACCTTGGGCAGGCAACACGAGGAAGTATGGGGTATCTCTACACTGATTGGCCGAAGTGTCTGTACAACCAATTAACTAATGAATTCTCAGACCTGTGGTTCTTGTCTCTGTAAGTTTAGGTGACCAGATTTTTAATATGAAATCCGGGGACAGTTTTTTGCTCCATACCCTGTCCACTCCCTATCCACCTACACACCCTGTCCACACAATGTCCACCCTCACACCCTGTCCACACACCGTGTCTACCCTCACACCCTGTCCACACACCGTGTCCACCCTCACACCCTGTCCACACACCGTGTCCACCTCCACAAACTGTCCACCCCATCCTCCTCCACACACTGCCCACCTCAACATTGCCCACTCCCCCCTCCACACTGCCCACCTCCATAAACTGTCTACCCCATCCTCCTCCACACACTGCCCACCCTGTCCACCTCAATACTGTCCACCCCCACATTTCCCACCCTGTCCAACTTCACATTGTCCACCCCTGCATTGCCCACCCTGTCCAACTTCACATTGTCTACCCCTGCATTGCCCACCCTGTCCAACTTCACATTGTCCACCCCTGCATTGCCCACCCTGTCCAACTTCTCATTATCCAACTCCATACTGCCCATCTTGTCCAACTTCACATTGTCCATCTCCACAGTGCCCACCCTGTCCTCCTCCACACATTGCCCACTTCCACTCTGCCCACATTATGCACCTTCACATTGCCCACCCTGTCCTCCTCCATACACTGCCCATTTCCACACTGTTCATACTGCACACCTGTCCCTCTCCATGCATTGCCCACCTCCACACTGTCTTCCTCCACACACTGCCCAGTTCCACAATGTACTACCTTAGTTTAGACCGCGTGGCGGCCGAGTTGGTGGCATGGTGAGGTGAGCCCTGCAGTTTAGCATGTTCTTTGCTCTCCGAAGTCATTTGTGCCCCCCACCCCCGGTTTATCATTGCGCGCCCCTGCGTCTTGTGATTACGTCATTGTGCATACTCATGCGCACAGTCTTCAACTAGATGATAAGCTGAATGGATCCGGGGGTATTTGGGGACACGTTCTTTGATTACGGGGACAGTAAGGTCGGGTGCAGCAATCACTGAGCAGCTGGCAGATGGCTGGTCAGTGGAAGAGTAACTCTGGACACATCGCACACAAATACCAGCTTCTCAATTGCCTGTATACTGGCTATACCGGCACCGGCTCAAAGAAGCTAATTACCGGCTGTGCCGGTAAAATACCGGCCGGGTGGCAACCCTATGTCATGCATATCCCTCTGGCACTCAAAGGTTTGTTTAAGAAGTAGTAAACTTTTTTTTTAATGAAAACATTTATGCTAAAGAGCTTTTTCTGCTGAGTAAAACAAGGTCACTCTAACTGCTGTCAGTGGTTTTATTCAACATTTATAACAGGTCAAATAATCAGGAAGTGAATCTACTATGTGTTTACTTCCTGGAAGTTCTAACTTGCAGCATGACTCAGCAGTTTGTACCACAGTCAATGGAGAACTGTAAGTCAATGACTTTCCTCTCCATTAGAATGTAACAGAATTACTAACTGGAATTTGACCACTAGAAAGCATTTCTAAAGAAAAAAACACAGGTTTAAATTGTATTACCCCTGGAAATATGCATCTCTCAGCAGTGAGAATACCCTTATTTTACTTAATAGGAAAAGTCCTACAATATATATTTTTTTCATAAAAAATGTAATGCTCCTTTAAAAATATTCCTACTTGATCACAGGTGGATGACCAGCATACAGTACCTGGGAACTTCTTCCACTTGAGCCACAGGAGAGAGCTCATATGCTGGGACCGGAGGAAAATAAATTATACAATTTGCATCATAAATGGGGCAGGGGTTAGTTGACTGGGTGGGGCTTAAGGATATGGTACTTGGGACATGTGCAGAAAGTAAGCAGAAGAAGATGGGAAGGAGGAGATGTTAGTGGGAAGTGGAAGGAACAAGGCGTGAAGGAGGAGAAGTGATCATAGTTTCATAAGAAACTCACCATCACCAGAGAAAGGGAACCTGTACTCAGAGACCTGGTAATTAACTTTAAAAACCTCACAGGTAGATCCAGAGAGTTCCCAGGTATTGTAATCAGTACCTTGTTCACTGAGATGGCAGGGCCGGATTTGCCATAAGGCAAAGTAGGCACCTGCCTACAGGCGCACACCACCGAGGGGCGCCTGCCAATGGGATTTTTTTTTTTTTTTTAATTAAAAAAAAAAAAAAATTGCCACCTCGCTGGCTGTGCACCCACTCCATGCTGCCCTCACATTGCACCCCCCCCGTTGTCTATTTCCTACCTCCCAAGCAGGACAGGTCTGTGCCTCCTTTGGCACAATCCTGTAAGTGCTGAGCTCCCTCGTCGGCTCTGTAGGAATGCAGAGCGCTGGGAGATTACATCATCTCCCAGTGCTCTGCATTCCTGAACAGGAGACAGCGCGGGAGCTTCAGTAACCACAGGACTGACTGTGCCAAAGGAGGCACAGACGACAGATCTGCTAGGGAGGTAGGAAACGGACAATGGGAGGGAGGCAATGTAAGGGCAACATGGAGATGGTGGTGGCAAGTTGGAGCCGAAGGGGGGCATTGTGAGGGCAATGTGGAGCTGATGTGGGCAATATGGAGTTGAATGGGGTAATGTGGAGATGACAGGGCAATATGAGGGCAATGTGGAGCTGATGGGGTCAATGTGGAGCTGATGGGGGTCAATGTGAGGGCAATGTTGAGTTGATGTGGCAATATGAGGACAATGTGGAGCAGATGGGGTCAATGTGGAGCTGATGGGGGTCAATGTGAGGGCAATGTTGAGATGATGTGGCAATATGAGGGCAATGTGGAGCTGATGGGGTCAATGTGGAGCTGATGGGGGCAATGTGAGGGCAATATGGAGTTGAATGGGGCAATGTTGAGATGATGGGGCAATATAAGGGCAATGTGGAGCTGATGGAGTGCAATGTGGAGCTGATGGGATGCAATGTGAAGGTGTTGGGGGGCAATGTGAGGGCAATATGGAGATTTGGAGCATTGTGGAGATGGGGGGGCGCTTCAGATATCTGTGTCTACAGGCTCCTGAGATGTAAATCCAGTCCTGTGAGACGGATGTACGAAGATGTATAGAGTAATGTTAGAGTAAAATTGGTTTGCAAGCACACTTTGCAGACCGTTCCAATAAAGTAGTCCTTTTTCTCTAGCGCAATATCGGCTCTGCTGAAGAGCCTCCAATGGTCCTGGGACCAGATCCCCTGCAGTCAACTAGGGGGGGAAAGGGGAGGGAGGGGGGAACTTTACTGCCGAATATGTCTCAAACCATAAAGGTTTCGAGAGATGGGACTGGGGGCATTTAGCTTAATTTTTAAATAGCTACAATATTCATTTTTTTTAAAGTTGACAGTACTATCCCTTTAAGTGCATTTCATTATATATTATTTATAACAGTGAAATTAAATTAAATATGGTGAAAAACCAATTAGAATGAGGAGAAAAGATATGTGAAAGCAAAGAAAAAAAGAAATTCTCAGCACTAGCACACCGAAACATATTTACATATAATATATAAATATGAACCAATGTGAATAAGGTATGGAGCACAGCAATGAATAAGGTGATTCTCAAAGTAGACAAAACTAGACAAAAACCAAAAGCAAAATCTAAAAAATCTAAAAAACAAACCTGCTCTTATCCACACAAGTTACTCAAATGTGAACCCTGTATAAAGATATACTATACCACCGTATTGATCCATCTTTATAAAAGTACGGTTTTGTTCTATATTTTGGCCAAAATATACTTACGCTCGCTTACCTTGCCAAGGTAACCCATTTCAGTCTCGTCTTATCATGCATAATGTCATTTCCTATCTAAGTTTAAATTTGAACCTGAGTTATTTTTGTGAGGAAATGCTTTGAATTTAACCCCTTTAGATCCGTGGACATGACAGGACCATCATATCTGTCCGTGTAAGAAAGACATTTTTTTTTTTTTTTTATCAAAGTGTACCCCTTTGATCACGTCTGGAATCTAAAACTGACTGCTCCAAGTTTGCCCCTCCTGCCTCTTTTACCTAGTGTAAGCCATCTCTTTTCAGATGTGAAATCCAGTCCATACACCAGACAGATAACAGAAGGGGGCAATCTTCTTCCTATAAGAACAATGAAGGCCCTGCCCCCCTTGACAAGTTTTTCAGGTTTTTCCCGTATCTTAATTGAAGATTGTCCCTCTCTGCAGTCTACCTGGGCACCTCCCTTCTGATTGGCTGAACAGTGTTACATCAGTAAAAGGGGCGGGAGGGGGATACTTTGTCATTGAATTACTCTTGTACTACAACTCTAACAAAAGGTCCAAATACTATGATGATTAATTAGAGCTGCTTTTATTATGAAACATTACTATCCCTTTAATACAGTGCTGCAGTTTGCAGTTTTCATATGATGCAACTACCAACCACCCCAAGTTTACACCTTGTCGTGGGCATGAGGTACTGATCAATAAATACACACAAACTTTAAATGAATGAAATCAGGCTATAGCTTTATTAAATGATTAAAATATTACAACAACCCCATTTTTAAGCCCTTGCCAACTAACCAGGCATACCACATATGTCCCACCCCTACTGAGCCAAAAGCTCAACCCACATATTCCACTCCACCCCACCAAACTCCATTAGCTGGTCTATGGAGCTCAATGAGGAGCGGTGACATAACCCATGACAAAGGTCCGGGTGCAATATGTGCCAGCGCCATTAGTCTGACCTCCACCTGTTCACTATAAAATCCACACAATTAGTTTACCATTTACACAGTTGACAAGGGCCCAAAGTGCCAAAGCTGTGGAAAAACAACTCCCCCCCAGGTGCTTTTACGACCTGACAAAACCCATCACAAGAAACAACAGGGAGGGAGGGACAATTCGCTTGCAGATCTAAAGAGGAAGTGATAACAACAGGTAGCCCCTTTTTATCATTTCTCTAAACCCACCCCTTCCTCTTATCCTAGCCCTTCTAACCAATCCTACATTTCTCATAATGATCACCCCCTGGCCCAGACATGATTCCCCTTTTTTATTATGTGGGGAATTCTATCCAAACCTTACAGAGAGAGATTTATTAAAAGGCAAAATAAATATTGTGTATTTTAGAGCATTTAGCTGTTTGTTAACTCTTTGAGTGCCAGAGGGGTCTGGCACTCAAACAGTCAATATGTTTTATATTTTTTATGTTTATGAAGAGAAATTTGCACGGTTCCACTCACTTCTTGGCTAAACATAAGCTCTATATTAGCCTTGTAAAAAACATGGAAATGCAATTTTGTATTGGAAATTTTTCATGTCAAGGCATGACTTTTTTCAGTTAACATGATTTTAACCCCTTAAGTACCAGACAGGTCAATAATACGGAAAATATTTTGCATGACTGTTCTTGCCTTTTAGAACATTTCTGTCAGAAAACATACCACAGACATATGTTTAGAAGCAAAGTGGAAAATCTTGAAAAAAGAAAGAAAAAACCCTCAGTCTTTATTTATCACTCCAGCCTGTGCTGTGTCTGACACCTCATGTGCTTTCTATGCCGTGGTAATTGAATCTACTTGTCTTTTCTAGGACACAGGAAGATCTAACTAGTCAGAACATTTCACTTCGAACCTGGATCTCTATTTATTACCTACCTCACTGAGAAAGACAAGGTGAGTTATCTTTCATGAAAGAAAAGCTGAGAGTCATTTATACGCTTGAAGCTCCATGAAAAAAAAAGTCTATAACCGTTATACATCAAGTTAAAGAGGTGCACTTCTTGGGTAAACCAAATGCACCACGAGGGGGGGGGGGGTAATGAAAATCCAGATTTATTAAAACAGGGCATTTATCCCCTTGAATGCAACAAAGGTCTCCAGCGACTTACATGGGAGATGCAATGCATTGGAGAGTTAACCATTTAAGTGAACTGGAGCAATTCTGATGCAAATCACCTGCACCACACATACATTCCCCCAAACTCCCCTTTGTATAAATACCCTCTGAGTGCCAGAGAGTTATCCATTGCATTGCAAAGCGTTAAAGGGGACTTTGATCCCTTGGATCATAATTTCCAGCACAATACTACACAATGCATTGGGGTACTCTCTAGTATTCAAGGGGTTAAGATCCCCATTTAAATCAATGGGGATTTTCATGTGTCCCCTACAGTGCAGCTGGTTTGCTCCAGAATTGCTGTGGTTCTTCTTAGTAAAGCAGCCTCATTGTGATGCAATTTCTGTTTGATTTAAATGAGGAATTTAACCCCTTGGATGCCAAGGAAGACTCCAGTGCATTGCTTTAAAATAAGTCTGAGACACCCTTTAGCATTCAAGGGGTTAATATCCCCATTTAAATTCATGGGAATTAAATAATTTGAAGTTGGTTTGCTCTGGAATTGCACAGGTTCCTCTCTGCACATTAGTCTCTGTCCTACATGAGATGGGTAGGCAACATTTGGCTCTCCAGCTCTTGGGGACTACAGTGGGATGATGGGAATTGTAGTTTCTATCAGCCGGAGAGCCAAGGGTTGCTTACCCCTGCTCTATGATTTCTAAAAAGCAAAAGCACTGCACACAGAAATTACCTTTTGAGTTCTAGTGGGCGTTACAGTGCATTATGGTATAAAGCACTGCACACCCTTATGGAGGGGAAATGATTAACCATTAAAGTGCTGGGAAATTCTTTCTTTCTTTCTTTTTCTCTCTAATACTTTCCAAATAAGATGTCAACACATGCAAAGCACAAATCACTTATCGTTTTTTTTTTCAAGCAACATACAAGCCTGGAACACATACAAAGAAACGTGTCTTAAACTCTCTAGCACCTGAGGTGTTGCAAGAAGACTTCATTGTCCAGTTGCGGTCTGTTTTCATCTTACTGACACAACTGCTTCTAATGGTAAACACAGAACCTTCTAGAGGACTGGTATTGTGATCTGTACAGTGCATGGCATCCTGTCTTGTTGGAGAAAGGAAAGGTTGCTAAATGACTGTTTTTAATCCTTTCAGTGCCAGAGGAGTGCATTGGCCACCCCACTGGCACTGAAAGGGTTAACTCTGTAAGGACCAGAGGGATGTGCCATGCATTGAAAGCAGTTCTTTACACACCTATCTGCTCCCTTAATGCGCTTCTCCACTGATATTACTTCTCCAATTCCTATGATATTCTATGGAGCATGTTAACTAAGTTGGATAAATCTTAGTGCATTGGCTGCATAGAATAATATAGGACTTGGAGAAGTGATATCACTGTAGAAGTCATCTCTGTTAATCTCTTTATCATGGCTTAGTGCACTTCACCATTGAGTTAAAGATCAGTGTAGTAAACAAGGGGTTAAAGCTTTTTTTCATTCTTGCTTGTCATAGGCTAAGGGTATTTTCTGTCCCAGAAAACAGTGAATGGGACTGGGGGCATGCTTATTTGAATAGTGAGGGTTTGGTCATGGGCAGAGCTAAAGGCACCTAGAGTGCCTTGCTAGTGGTACATGTGGTGTAAATCCAGCCCTGCCAGTGTACCTGTCACTTTGAATTGTAAACTTTATTAAAAACTATGTATCATGCTTGATAGTGGACCAGAAGGTGCAATGTTTAACCCTATGCATGCCAGCAGAATGACCATTGCTTTTCAATACATTGGACAGACATCTATTTATCAAACACAGATCTAGTTTATTTTCTACCCTTAGCTGGCTATGGTACTTAGTTTATTTTTTCCTGTTTGGCTCCTTATACACTTTTCCTAAAGTAACACCTGACAACTAGCCATGGCTTCTATTATATTTTATATATACAGCATATTGTTTACTCTTCTAAGTGTAAACTGCTCTGTATTTTATGTCACTGGTTTTGTGGTCCTGAACTTTGGTATTTCAAAATCTAGTTTACCTCCATTCATGCATAAGTTTTTGATATGTTAACCCTTTGAGTGCCAGAGGGGTACGCAACGCATTGCTTTGCAATGTGTTGCGTACCCCTCTGGCACTCAAAGGGTTAAAATGAAAGTAAACTCACAAATGACTTCTGTCTGTATTAACCCTTTTAGTACCTCCCTGGCACTCAAAGGGTTAAAAAAGTATATAATGATGCATTGGCATATAGGCTGTTTCCTTTTAGCATGCAAACAGAATAAATTGCTTAGCAATGCGCTGGAGACCTCTCTAGCATCAATGGGAATTTTTAGTTCTCACAGTGCAAATTGTTTGCCTGAGAACTCCTCCACTTTGCATTTGAACTTACGGCCCATCCTATATAATAAAACGCTAGCGATGTTTGTCAGAAGCTGTCATGTGCAGTAGAGACTGTGCACGTTCGGGCAGTGTCTACTGCACGTGACTGCATCGCGTGGAGCAGTGACGTAGCAGCCGCTTAACATTACCTGGACCATGGCCTGTGTACATGGGCTTTTACACTAGTATGCAATAAATAGCCTCAGAGGAGATGAACGTCACATTACTCCATTCTTCTGTACATGCTATAGGGGAGTCGTTTGGGGCTTTCTAATTGTCTGTAATGTCTTAGTAATGGTGACTTCTGTGGGTTGGTATGCACTAAAGTAATCAAACTCTCTAGTACAGATCCCTAAGTGCACAAGTAAGAATCCAAAGTCCCAACACAAAAAATGGACTGCACATCTTATTCATACGTTCCTCCACAATTTAACTCTATGAACACTATGCACAAAAGAAAAGTGTGGCAAAGTAACTGTACCACAGAGAACAATTATAAATGCCCAACATGTTCTTTGATTTAAATTGGGCTTTACCCCTTAAACAGGGCCAGATTTCCCAATAGGCAGAGTAGGCAACTGCGTAGAACTCCTACTTTTAAGGGGAGTCTCAGCTGCGCTAGCTACATCCACTGGCCTCCGTGTGTGGCCAGACAAATCTCAATGTCCCTGCACCAGTCTTATACCCATTTTCAGGCTATTGTTTAACTGCTTGAATGCTACAGAGATCTCCAAAGCATTGTGGAGCAAAACATCTGGGTGTCTCTCTAGAGATCAAGGGGTTAAAGCTGTATTTATTTATTTTGTTCTTCCTTGTTATAAGCTGATGATATTTTCTGTGCCAGGAACAGTGGATGGAACTGGGTGTTGTGTCATGTGAGAAGAGAGGGTGTGGCCATGAGCAAAGGTAAGGGCATCTACTGTGCCTTGCCTAGGGACTTCTGGCATGTCAATCTAGTCCTGCACTTAATTGCTAGAGAGGTCACCAGTACACTGCAAAGGGATGCATTGGCAGCTTCTCTGTCATTCAGGGTGTTGTTGGTTTACCACAGAATTACTCTTCTTCTTTTGAAAACAGGCATACTTGGGAACTCTTAGGATTTTAACCAAATACCAGATTGTCAGACACCAGTGTGATCTGCATCAATTAATTACTTCCTTAATCCACAAATTATTGCTTGTTTTGGATGTGGTCAACAGAGATATCTCTGTATTCTAGCAGGTGATTGTGTGTTGGTGGTGTCACCTGTTGTAAAAGATACACTGCTAGGCTATGGCGCCTTCCACAGAGATGATTATCTTCTCTAGTGAATGCTGCAAAATCACACCCATTCACCCAAGAATGCAGTAAAGATGCAGCAAGGAAGGGTGTACATCACCTTTTGGGGCCATTAATGGACCTTTTACAAGAAGGATATTGTGACCCTCATCTCGACCTCCAATGAATAGCCGATCCATGTGGAAGCCAACCAGCGATATACTACTGATGCTCACCATCAGCATTGTGATCGGTGCTAGAAAAGCAAGAGAGTTGTAGCAGGGGACTGCTTCAGTTCTACCACCCATGTGAAAGCAGCCAATGGTTCCTTGAGGACTGGAATAGAGCAAACATGGACATATCTCTTAAAATATATGATGTGGGGATCATTAAGGATTAATATGTCAAGGATCTCAAGGTCAGGTTACTTTGAAAGTTCCCAGGAATGAACATAAGGCCCTAAAGTTCTCACAGATGTTTATTTATCAAATTATGTATACCAGATGCAAAAATGCAACACAAAGATTAGATCCAGATTTAACCCTCTAATGTTCTTTTTACAGAGAATTTCAAATAATCCGTTTGCAATCATTTCTGACAGATGATTTCCTAGCCTTGCCGCTTACATTCTGCATGATGGGCTCAACGTGAAGTGGCAGTCACAGCAAGTGTACAAAGGCTGCTGTGAGAAAATAATTTTACTCAAGTTGGAACTCAATGAACGAGAAAATGCGAACGCACACCTAAGGCATCTCCAATCTTTAATATCCATAAACGCAGTAACTGGCTAGGAAGAATTCTTTACTGTTTGCTGTATTTTTCAGAGCCAGACATGCAATTGTTAGGCAAAGATAATATTTCACAATCTGCTTCCTCAGTATGTTAATGGACTGGAGTGCTGGAAAGTGCATGCTTTCTGATAGCTTACTACAAGTAACTAATAGACAGATTGTCATATATTCTATTCAGTGGAGATTTTTTTACTCTTGCATGCTACCCTGACTGCCAACTCAAATTAAGCAATAATAATTGGTTAGAAGTCAGACTTCCAGGGCCCTATTCTTCAAGAAAGGAGATGCTGTTCTGGAGCAAAGCATAGGCACCACAGGGGGAAATGGAAATTCCAATTTTTTAACCCCTTGAGGACAAGTGCACAGCCATACCTTGCATCTCTCTGGATCTCCCACACAGACTTTAGAGGATATGCACTAAAGAGGTGATAAAGTGTAGATGACTTCTCCAGTGATATCATTTCTCCAAGTCTAAGTTATTCTATGGAGCCTATACACTAAGATTTCTTCAACTTTGGAGATCTTAGTGTATTGGCTCTATAGAATAACATTGGAACTGGAGAAGTGATATCACTGGAGAAGTCATCTCCACTTTATCGCCCTTAGTGAATAACCCCCATTGATTTTTAGAGTTAATTACCATGTCTCTACGGAATTAGGTTGATTCTCCGATCTAGGTGAGTTTTCACTGTAACTTCTCCCACTTCTTATCATACCACGTACTTCCCACCCTGTTCCATCCACTTTCCACCCATTCCAGAGTCAAATCCACCCTTTCACTTATTAAAATGCCTTATTCTCTACTGAAAACGTTTTAATTAGTCTAACGGCTCCTGTAGAATAGCTGTAGGTCATCATGTACAAAAGCTACCTGTAGCAATTCTGAGTCCAACACGCCATTTGTACCACAAGGGACAAAGAATCTAAACGGGGCTCTTAACCCTTTGAATGCTGGAGAGGTCTCAAATACACTGTGAAGCAATGTGTTGGAGACCACTCTAAAGTATAAAGGGTTAAAAGTTCAGTTTTTTTTTTTTATTCTTTCCCCTCTGGTGTATCTGGTTTGCCAAAGAATTGCTTGTGTGGTTATTCTGGAGCAAACCAATTACACTATGACAGTCAAATAATTGATTTACCCCATAATTCTTTTCAATGTATATTTTTCCTAATATGGCCCTAATATGTTTTTTTAATGCTTTGAGTGCAAGGGAAGTATGCTAAGCATTGCATTGGATATCTCTCTGGCACGCTAAAGGTTAAATCCTAGAAGTACCAACTGGAACGGCACATTTTATTCATTCATTGGTGAGACAGTTGTGAGATAGAGAGTTCTGATTAAATAAAATGTTGACATTCGCAGGCTAGGAGCCTGGTACACACTCACAGAGGTCATGAATGAGTAAACAGATATTAATGGTTAGCCGAATAACTAGTACATGAACAGGTCATGTTAATGTTTAACGGGCAGGAGAACTGGCAGTCTGGTTCATAAGTACATGGAAAAAAGGGCAAGGGCCAAAAGTTTAAGACACCTAATCCTATACATGCCATCACCTAAATGAGTCCACTGTAATCTCACAGTGTGCAAGACGCATCTCCTTTCCTACCATTGGGATACAAAAGGCAGCAAAATTCCTGGAAGCATCCATCAAAAGACACATGGGGGGGTGATACAGAAAACTTGCGTAATAAAGAGAGAATCTACAAAATTGCTCCGAAGAGACAAAAGTAAACCTAGGAACTTTCAGAATGAGCTGACTCTGAGATCTTGTAAATGTTAACCATTAACCATTTGAGTGCCAGAGAGGTATCCAACGCATTGCCAGGCAATGCTTTGGATACCCGTCTGGCACTAAAAGGGTTAAGGTTCCCATCAATATGCTCGCTGTAATCGAGAGGTGATTCAATCACTAAATCTCTGCCATTCAAAGGATCATTAACCCTTTCAGTGTCAGAGAGGTAAGCAATGCATTGCATATCAATTCATTGCATACCCCTCTGGCACTGAAAGGGTTAAACATACCACTGAAACCGTTTTTAGAAGTTCCCCCATAGGGACTTATGCAGAAAGCAAAGCTGAAGGAATTCTGAAGCCTACCAAATGCACCATAGTAGACAAATACAAATCCCCAACATGATCACTGATTTAAACTGTTAGTAATGTCCGAGTACAAATATGTTGCATTGTGTAGAGCTTAACAAGTTGACTTGAATGCAAAAAAATGTATCTCTCAAACCGCTATGGTTTGAGAGATACATGCATTCAAAATTCGATGTTTCCTGCTGTCAGCTGTAAAGATTTCAGCAGGAGATCCATGTCGGCCGAAACGGAGGCTCTGCAGAAGAGTCACAATTGCGTTATTTTCAATGAATGAGTGCACTGGAATGGTCTAAAAAGTGTGCCTGTTTCGCAAGCACACTTTTTAGACCATTCCAATGAAGTAATTTGTTTTAAATAACGTGATTGCGGCAATGCTGCAGAGCCTCCATTTCAGCCGACACGGATCTCCTGCTGACATCATTACAGCTGACAGCAGGAAACATCAAACTTTGAATACATGTATCTCTCAAACCATAGCGGTTTGAGAGATACATTTTTTTGCATTCAAGTCAACTTTTTAAGCTCTACACAATGCAACACATTTGTACTTGGACATTACTAACATTTTAAAATAGTGCTTTAAAAGTCCCATTTAAATTAGTGGGCATTTTAATGTCTCCCCCTTTGGTGCACATGGAATGCTCCAGAACTGCTCCTCTTTAGTTTATTGAACAAGGACCACAATGCTTTCGGTGTAAGATCCTTTGCTCTTTCTGCACCAGTAGAGATAATGATTCATTGCTTTTCCATGAGTCCCTGGTCCTTTCCTCTAGCAGGGCTGAAAGGCTAATCTTGAGTTATAGTCACATGTAGTAGCGTTACTATTATCATTTATTTAAAGGAATAGTAATACTTAAAATGGAAAAAAAAATGTTGTAAGGTTTGTCCCCCTGAGTAAAACTAGGATATATCCACTGCTGAAAGGTGTTTTATTCAAAAATTATTACAGCTCAAACTTGATTTTTTTTTTAGGTGCAGTATCACAGTGGTGCTGTTGCTACACCATCATTACTATTATCATTTATTTAAAGGAATAGTAATACTTAAAATGGAAAAAAAATATATGTTGTAAGGTTTGTCCCCCTGAGTAAAACTAGGATATATCCACTGCTGAAAGGTGTTTTATTCAAAAATGATTACAGCTCAAACTTGATTTTTTTTTAGATGCAGTATCACAGTGGTGCTGTTGCTACACCATCATATGGAAATTTGTGGTCATCTGACCAAAGCTGTCCATAGGATGGTGTAGCAACAGCACCACTGTGTAATTTCAGGCCACTGTGATACTGCAGCTAAACAATTCAAGTTTGAGCTGTAGTAACTTTTGAATAAAACACCTTTCAGTGGGAGTACTCCGAGAGATAATCACTACAACATATTTTTTTTACATTTTTATTGTTACTATCCCTTTAAATAGATCCAGCCTAATCTGCAAAGCTATGCAACTAGGGGCCAGTGTCGTTTTACCATTTGGGCATTCTGGAGTATATAAGTGCTTCAGGCTCAAAGGGGGCCTCACACGTCTGTGTCTAGTAACTGAACATTCCTGTCACTGCAAAAGAATTATGTTTAGATTGGAATACAGATGATCGTTGGTACTGTGTTAGATTGGAATGTCATCATGATCTTTGCATGGGGCAGTTTATACTGCAGAGTACTCTAATACCCAAGTTTTCACCACAGTGGTATTCACATTGTCAATGGGGGCAGAGAGAGATGAGAGGAGTTCAATGTGGAAGCAGATCCTGGCTCTTGCTTGCTAGTAGTTCAGTTTTGCATTGGCTCACCTGATAAGACATGTCAGTAGAAATTATTCACAGTTGACTGGAGAACTTGCATCTGATGCTCAAGCTTCTTTCCTGGTTGGCCTCTGGAAAGGCTGCTCAAGCTCAGAGCTACTGATAAACATCACACCTCTGCCCCTCAATTTGCATCTTGGGATATGAACTGGCTATCTACTAAAAACATTAAAATACACCAGTTACCAGATAATCATGGCCATCTTTATATAGAGCTTTACAAAGATCTTCAGCGTGTCAATCAGGTCTCCTACATGTGGCAGATTCTTAAAATCCTCAATCTCTTCTATGTGCCAAGCCCTATGCACACAATCACGTTGTCTAATCTGCACCTCGCCCTCTTCATGTGTTCATGGAAGGGCATGTATAATTTCTTATAGATAATATACTGGATGCTCTTTTCTGCAGGTTTCCCTTCAGTACATGTTCAACCGAAAGGGCTATGGCCCAGATGAACGCACTTGGGTATCAGCTTTGAATGTTCTTGCCACTGAGCAGAGGAGATGGTCTCACTGGAAGTTCCCTTCTAAGCCACATGTTGAATCCCAGGTGATTGTCAGTTGGAGTGGGGGTAGAGTGAGAACCTGCTCCTAGATATTCCTATCTGCAATTACTTGCAGTTCTGTCTCCATCTCTGGACACACCCACTCCTGTTCTGGAATGAATTCTTGTTCAGCCTCACTAGAATTGCAAAGTGAATACACTGACTAGTATCCCAGACCTTTGTTTCTTTTATATTGCATCAGTATTTGCGTGTCTGCCACCTGTCCTTATCTCTGCTACATTCTTAACTAAGATTCTGCTAGCTGATCTGGATTCTACACTTTTGGAGCTCGATTTAATAGACCCCAGTAAAAAAAAAAAAGTAGCCGATGGCGGGGGTGGCAGCGTACAGTTTAGCCATGTATGTGATGGCATATCTTCTGTACACATGGATATACTTTTAATTCATTATGGCATTTTATTTTGGCAGCTTAGAAAAAAGAAGATGAGCAGATAAGAAGATCAGACGATAAGAAGACACAAGAAGAAGCAAAATAGAAGATTAAAGAAGAAGACTTGAACTGGGTAGAAGTTAAGTGTTCTACAGCTATGGGGAATGTGTGTTAGGATAGTGTTAGGGCTAGTATTGTTTCTCTTTATTATTATTAGGGACTAGTTGAAGAGCCCGTTACACAGGCCACAGTGCCACAGCCAGCCGGTCGCAGTGCAGTCATGCTCAGTAGAGACTGCCCATGCCGCAACTGATACAGAGCTGGACACTCCTTCAGAGCGCCCCTCTCTGTATCAGCTGCAGCAAGCACAGTCTCTACTGCGCATGACTGCAGCACGCGCAGCAGTGTCTACTGTGCATGACATGGCGTTACACACGATTTAGCGAATTATTATATAGGATAGTGTAGGGTTAGTGTTTAGGAGGGTGACTGTGCTTTAGCTCATGCTTGTTACTCTACACTGTGTCAAAGACGAGCACTAGCAGTTTCTTTTTGATGTTCCCATTGCTCGCACTATTTAGCATGTGTTTTGGGAACAAAAAAACACAACAAACGTTGGGCCACAAGTCTGGATTTGTATCCCAACATTTGTTGTGCTTCCTGTTGGTAGGGCAATTGGATTCCTATGTGTGTACCACCCAGTATTCATTTTTGCCCTACATTGGCAGTTGCTGCTTTTGTACTTCCTGTACCCTGAAGCTCCCATCAACAAGCAAGTTTGGCCATCCTGTTCCAGATCAGGCACAACCAGTCCTAGCTATTCAACCTTGAAGTCAACAAATTAACCCATAGCTAGTAGCTGCAGCAAGATGCACTTGCAGTTAACATCGCTCTTAAAGGGATAGTAATGTTTCATAGTAAAAGCAGCTCTAATTAATCATCATAGTATTTGGACGTTGGAGAGTGTTATTTCAATTCTGTCAGAGTTTTAGTTCAAGAGTAATTCAATGACAAAGTATCCCCCTCCTGCCCCTTTTACTGATGTAACACTGCTCAGCCAGAGCAGAAGGGAGGTGGCCAGGTAGATTGCAGAGAGGGACAATCTTCAATTAAGATAAGGGAAAAACCTGAAAAACTTGTCAAGGGGGGCAGGGCTTTCATTGTTCTCATAGGAAGAAGATTGTCCCCTGCTGTTATCTGTCTGGTCTATGGACTGTATTCCACATCTGAGAAGAGATGGCTTACACTAGGTAAAAGGGGCAGGAGGGGAAATTTGCTTGTGAATATCTCTCAAACCATAAAGGTTTGAGAGATAAGACTTATATTGTTCTACATATTTTTTAATGCCTACAAAATAAAATAAAGATAAAACAACGTATTACTATCCCTTTAAGTTACATATTTCATCTTGGCTTACTAGCAGCTTTCTGCAGCAGCTTTTGGAATTTGCTTGAATTACCAGGGATATTTTACTGAATACTATGAAAAATTAATTATATTGAAGCAGACTGAGTGAAATCCCATTTCCATAACCAAAAGAATCAGGCCTAGGCCAGGGAAGCTAAGGTGGGATATTGAGTCTGGTTTATCAATAAGTGGAATTACATAGCACATTATCCGTGTTAGATTTACAATATGTTCTGTATGTTTGGTGTTAGTTTGGAGAAGACCCGCCTTCAGATTTTGTCACAAGGTGTGTGCTAGTGTCACTCCATCACATTGCAATGCTTAGTGATCAAGGCTAAATACATATTGGTATATTTAGAAAGCAAGTTCTTCTGTTCTCCATTGTGGCTGGAAGAAAACTGAGTCAGGCACCCTATATCCTGTTGTCCGTGTCTGGAAATACTGGAATCTGAACAGGGACAAACTTCCTTTTAATGACAGACACTAAATACATAACGGTGAAGCAGACAATAACACTTGTCACACTATCCACTTCACCAATATGTATTTAGCCTTGATCGCTAAGTGTTGCAATGTGATGGAGTGATTCTACTAGCAACGCTACTAGTGTCACTCCATCATATTTAAACGTTTAGCGATCGAGGCTAAATACATATTGGTTAAGTGGATAGTGTGACAAGTGTGACTGTCTGCTTCACCAATATGTATATAGAGAGCAAGTTCTCCATTGTGTTCTTCATTGTGGTTGGCACCCTATACCCTGCTATCGGTATCTGGAAATACTGGAATCTGAACAGGAACAAACTTACTTTTAACCCCTTAAAGACCGGCCGCGCATGCACACGGTGGTCATTTAAGGACCACGGATCATTTTTTGTTTGTTTGTTGAATCCGATTCTGGACTCCCCAAACGGTGTGCAGCCGCGCGGGGAGCTCGGAATTCCATGAGGGTCCTGGTACGTCATTGGTACTTAAAGCAAATCCAGCCATGACGTACCAGGACCGTCAAGGGTCCTTAAGAGGTTAATAATAGAGGCTAAATACATGCTGGTGAAGGACACAGTTACACTTCTCACAGTATCCACTTCAACAATATGTATTTAGCCTTGATCGCTAAGCGTTGCAGTGTGATGGAGTCACTCCATCACATTGCAAAGAGTAATGATCAAGGCTACATACATGTTGGTTAAGTGGTTGATATGACAAGTGTCACTGTTTGCTTCACCAATATGTATGAAATTTGGCTTGCAAGAGCTTTCATTGTCTCTGGGCTCCAAAAGGGGGTTTTCTTATGCTTCCCATCCAGGACAAGCTGGTGAACTGAGAAGACATAGGGGGCTGGCTTAAAGGGATAGTAATACTTCATTTTAACTTTATTTTATTTTGTAGGCATTAAAAAAACATGAAGAATGATGTAAGTCTTATCTCTGAAACCTTTATGGTTTAAGAGATATTCACAAACAAAGTATCCCCCCCCTGTTCAACCAGATCAGAAGGGAGGTGCCAGGTAGACTGCAGAGAGGGACAATCTTCAATTAAGATAATGGAAAAAGCTGAAAAACTTGTCAAGGGGGAAGGGCTTTCATTGTTTTCATACAAAGAAGAGTGTCCCCTTCTGTTATCTGTATTCTCATACAACCAGACTCACATCTGAGAAGAGATGGCTTACACTAGGTAAAAGGGGCGGGGAGGGGAACTTTGCTTGTGAATATCTCATAAACCATAAAGGTTTGAGAGATAAGACTTATATCATTCTTCATGTTTTTTTAATGCCTACAAAATAAAATAAAGTTAAAACGAAGTGTTACTATCCCTTTAAGTTAGAGGGTGGAGGGAGAGTGCTTTAACTCATTGTAAGCTTCATCAAGATGCCAGTGTTCTCACTGTTGCTAACGAAGAGGGATAAGGTTAGATTTTGCAGAATGGGGGAAAATCGTACAGGTTTATGGGGGAGTTAATCTAGTTATGGGGGGACAAACAAATTTGGAGGGGAGTTGGAACATGATAGTTCCACTTGAAACATCGGTATATGTGGAAATAAATACTTTAGCCTTGTTCTAAATTGTTTATTCATTTACACAAAGGGGTTTCAGAATCTCAGGAAATAATCTAAAAATTCCTGGTAATACCCCACCCACCGGTCATGTCCCCAGCAACAGCACCTAAAAGAAAAATGTCACTCTTTGGCCATTTGAATTGTTGGGAGGTATGCATTCCCCATCTGCCTCATGGTAGGAGCATATACCCTACCCCAGATACACCACACGTCTTGTTCTCCTGCCCACTGGTAGCCATAAATTCCCCCACATGCACTTTCTGACCCCCCCCCCAGCCTGGTCCCACTAGTAGCCACTGAGCCACACATTACTGTTTTTGAAAATCCAGCTCTGTTCCATTGGTAGACAAATAATGAGACACACACTGTCTGTTTCCCCAGCCTTGGTCAGTGGTAGCCATGCTCCTGGCACCTCACCCACTATGGGATGTCAGTCTATACAAAGGGGGTACCGATTTTCCTAGACTGGCAATAGGTACTGCATACACTAGGAAACTCCATGGTGTTGAAATATATTTTAAGTATTTCAAGTATCTTTTAGGTGATCTGTTTAAAAATGCAAGTTAGTATCAACTGGAAATAATTGTGATCATGAAAAAAAGGCAATTCACTGTCATTTGATGCAGGTGAATGTCCACTTTTGAAAAAGGTATACCTTGCTTACCTTTTCTTTATATATATAGGTTAGGTGTAGGTTATTGATCCTGGCACCCCATACTGTATGTCAACACATACAAATGTGCGTACTATTTTTCTCTGGCTGGTAGCACGTGCTAAATATAGTAGGAAACTCCATGGTTTTCAAAGGCTTTAGTATCTTTCAAGGGTGGAAATGTAAAACAAAATATTTTTCCTATTTCGTCACTGATACAAATATTTGTTTACACCAGCCTACAGGCAAAACGGCATACAATGCCTCATTTGATGCAGATGAATGTTTACATTCCTAAATGGAATGTTTTGCATATATTTCCTTCCTATCTCTAATAGTTATGAAAATTTCAGTGCAGGAAGGCAATTTCAAAAAGAAAACAGGTAGGTATGGTTTTGTACTTCTGGCATCCCCTACATTATGTCAACTCATACCAAAGGGGCACCGATTTTCTCAGATTAATGAACAAGGTAGGACATTCCATAGTTTCCAATGATTTCAGTACCACTGAAGTGGTGGAAATGTAAAATAATGAGAGATTGCAGGTGGTATAATTTTGAATTTCTCTCCCTTCCCTACTGTAGTATGGGTGCCATTTTTTGTAAGAGCAGTAGCTAATGAACACAGTAGTACATTCCATTGTTTCCAATGATTTCAATACCTTTGAAGGGGTAGAAATGTAAAATAATGCCTATTTTTTCCTTTAACGCCACTCTCTGGAAACATTTGCGCACATCAGGCTAGGGGTAGAAAGGTGAATGACCTGTCATTTTATAAGGTGGATTGTCTTCTTTTCAAGATGGTATGGTTTGTCTAACTTTTATTTATTTCTGTAATTGTTGCAATCATTTTAGTATAGGCAAGTCACATTTGAGAAAATGAAAGAAAAATGAGAGATTGCAGATGGTATGGTTTTGTACTTCTGGCACCTCTTACAGTAGTTTAACATACCAGTTAGGTGAGATTTTTCTCGGAAGAACAGTAGCTAATGAATACAGTAGTAAATTCCATAGTTTCCAATGATTTCAGTACATATGAAGGGAGGCATATAAAAAAAATGCCTATTTATCCTTTATCTCCACATCCTGGAAACATGCACATCAGGCTAGGGGTAGAAAGGCAGCTAACCACTAATTTGATGTGCCTTGAGATCTATTTTCAAAAAGTTTATGCTTTAGGTGGTTATTTTGATGTTATAGGGTAATTATGCCTTTGGACTATAAATTGTGCATTCTGATTATCTGGATGACAATGTCAGTAGAAATTCTATGATGTGCTGAGTGCTGTTACCAATGTGAGGACATGGGGAAGGACATACATTTGTACACATATACATATTGGGTATCAATATACCCAGTATATAAATATTGCATTTATATTTCATCATTTTTTTGGTTTCTTAGTCTAAGTTTGTTTGAGATGTACAGTAATTTGTGAGGTTAATGTACATTTCTGAAAGCTTCCCTAAAATTTCCTTGCTTCATTTCATGTAGGAAGAAACTTCAGCCATTTTGTGATTCATGTGTTAGTGTACTATCAGGAAATATATACTTTTATATATTTACTAGAGTAAAAGCCCGTGTACACGGGCCAAGGTCTGGGTGATTTTAACCCTTTGAGTGCCAGAGGGGAATGCAACACATTGCTTTGAAATGCGTTGTGTACCCCTCTGGCACTCATAGGGTTAAGGGGCCGGTTCTGCTCTGCGTCCTGCCACCGACGCAGTCATGCGTTGTAGAGACTGCCCGAAAACACAGAATTCTCCCAGCACAGAACTCCCAGCATTCCATGCTCCCAGCATTCTGAGCTCCCAACATTCTGTTATCCCAGCATTTTGTGCTCCCAAAATGCTCCCAGCATTCTGTGCTCCCAACATTCTGTGCTCCCAACATTCTGTGCGCCCAACAATCTGTGCTCCCAGCATTCTGTGCATTTGGGCAGTCTGTACTGCGCATGATGGCTTCTGATAAACATCCTAGCAAATTAATATATAGGATTGAGTTGTTTAGGGTAGTTTAATCTTGTAACCAATGGAATGTGCATTTTTAATTCATAAAGTTAAAACATACCCTTTTGCTCTGCTGTTAATTAGGAGGTTGTGCAGGCCAGGTATGTAGGTGAAATTACACTTATTTGTGATTTTTGTACTAAGGGGGTTCAGGACTTTTAAAAATAATTAAAAAGTTAACAAACAACATCAATGTTTTTGATGTATAGTGTATGATATTAGCAATAAAAGTAATTGTTTTACATTTTGCTTTACTTATGACATCATAGCTTGTCGCATCATGTATAATTTACTTCACATAAGGCACTATGAAAAAGCTGAATTTGTTTGGAAAAAAAAAACATTATAGAGTTACATCTAAGAATCACTGATGGATAGCAAAATGTTGAAAAAGTGTCTGGCTTATTCAGTGGACAAAATTCAATAAAACTCTGGCACTCAAAGAGTTAAAGATAAAGAGATCTATAGAAACAGATGAATATCAAGCAGCCAGAGACATTCAAACAAGATGTATACATTAATATAGATTCAGTCTAAGCATGTTATATATGGAGAAAAATGATAAAGAGTTAAAAGTGATGATTCAAATCACAACTCTAGCATGTAAACAGTAACATATTAACTCTTTCAGTGACAGAGGGGTACGGAATGCATGATGGCCCTGGAGCAGTCTGTTACAGCCTCCCCACAATGATCACAGTGTGCCCTGAGGTGCTCTGCAATCATTAACATTAATTAAGATATGTCAGAACCATCATCAGTTCTCAAAGGACTGAATTGTTTGACACTCCTGGCATGTCATTGGTCCTTAAGGGGTTAAAGTAATAGATACACCTTTGTTAGAAGGTGTCAGTGCAGTGTTAAGTGAGGCTTGAATACTTGCGAGCACCCCAATGCTTTACTTATTGCCTTGAAAATCGCTCTTTATTAATAAAGAGCCAAGAGCCTTATTTATCAAGCTAAAGAAGTATAATTCTGGAAAGAACTAACTGCATCATAGGGTATTTACCCTCTTGTTTGCCAGAAAGGTTACTGCAATGCATTGCAAATGCCTTTTGAATGCCCTGCACAGTGGATAATGTTGCAGGCAACATTAAGTTTGGCCAACAGGAAATGCATTTGCCTCAGGGCAATCCTGCAACCATCTACACCTCTTGGCACTATTTACAGAAAATCATCAAAATGATATAGAATTAAGACTGGTTCAAGGATTTTTGCCACCCCCTTGGCTCCACCCCTTTATGCCCTGCAGTGTGTGTGTGTGTGATTCCTATACATGTATAAGTGTCAATGTATATGAGTTCCCTGTATGTGTCTGTGTCAGTGTGTTCCCTATATGTGTATAAGTGTGTCAAAGTGTGTGAGTCTCTGTAGGGGTATCAGTCTGTGATTGTGTGCTTCTCTATATGTTTATCAGTGAGTCAATGTGTATGCTTGTCTGTATGTGTATCAGAGTGTCAATGTGTGTGCTTATCCTACTTGTATCAGTGTGTTAGTATGCCCACTGGGAAGCCTCCACTCCATCCACATTCTTGCCAGTTCTACAAATAACCGAAAAGAGGAGAAGAAGGGAAGTGAGGTTTGGCTACCACATACCACAACATCATAGTAGCAAGAATTAAACCTTTGGCACTCAAAGTGTTAAGCCAACAGTGTCATGCTGCCAAGCCCCCCTCCCACTCCCAACATGGGAAATATACCCCCCCACACCCAGACTCCATCTGACCAATCCTATGAATGCTACAGATGTTGTGAAGCAACCTGTTGGAAACCTCTCTAGCATTCAATGGGGATATTTATTTGTTCCCTAGAGTGCAGTTAGTTTGTTCCAAGAATTGCATCACTTTTCTTTAGTACATCAGCTGCAGAGAATACACTAATGCACCTTTCAAGTGACATTGCCATTGACATCCCTAATTAAAACTTGGAGTTGGAAAATACCGGTATAGGTATTTTTTGCTTAAATATAAAAAAAATTGTTTGCAATAAAAATCCCTTTAAAGCCCAAGCTAAACTGTAAGTTCTGCCTCTGTTTGCAAAGCAATTATGGTGTCACCATTAGGGAAACAGATAAAAGTATATAGGAGAGCTGCTTGATGCCAATGTTAGGCGAGTAGAAACTGATTCTGGGATACACATGCCTTATGCACAAAAGAAAACTGGGGTAATTGGGAAACATTCCATTACCATTATTAGTATTATCATTCATTTACAATGTGCAATCATACTCAACAGCAATGTATGATTATAAGGAACAAATAAATATGTCTATTGATTTAAACTGGACTTGTTGCCTTAACCTAAATTTAACCCTTGAGTGCCAATATGTTGGATATCTCTCTGGCACTCAAAGAGTTAGCTAAAATTAAAGAGAATTAAAAACAAAACTGCATATGTATTGTGGTAGTAATGTTATTGTAAAATAAATAAGCTGGCACAATCTGGCACTTTATGATAATTAGTTCATGTGTTCACACTGTGCTCTGAATTAATTTAATCAGACCCCATACTCTAAGGACATTTCGAATAGCACAGTGAGTGATATTTAGTATGGAATATAACTAATTAGCATAGTGTTTGTGGAATTAGCATAAACTGCCACACTGTCATTACAATGTAAAGGTTACTTTATTAAGAACCAATTATTTTGTAGAAGAATGTTGAATACAACATATAGGCAGATTTGAATTATTGCTAAACCAAACTAAACTTGTTTTAGGATCAGAGGTCCACATTAAATGGGCTCTTATCTTTCGAATGCTAGAAGGGTCTCCAGTGCCTCCACTTTTAAGTGGTTAAAATACCCATTTTTGGAATTTTCTATTTGTCCCTTATGGTGCATTTGGTTTGACCCAGAGTTCCTCCAGATTTGTTTCTTGCATATGGTCTACAGAGAAGTATTAGTTAGCTGATTCTCATTATTAGTCCTCAGGACCCACCGACATTGTATTCAGGATATCCCTATTTGATCATAAGTCATTAATCTTTAGACCAGTCAATGTGATTGATCTACTAAAATTTATTCAGATATACCCTTAAATACTGACCTGCTGGAGTGCCCCAAGGACTGGGGAACAGAATTACTGTTTTAAGGCAATGTTCACGCTCTTGACATGAGTGCAGTGCTGATATATGCTGATGATGTTGCTCATGCAGAACATAGTGTTGGGGTGTTGTTGTTTGTTCACATGGGAGACTATCACCTCACTTGAACACACAAATCCAATGCAACATGTTGCAGATTGCCTAACTTCAACTCATAATACAGGCTAGATGGAGCACGGCTGATCGGATGATATATGGGGTCTGTGAATGTTGTTTACATGGCTGACATTGGACGATAAGATGCTCATCTGATGATCCATTTTCTTTCTGACCCACATGACCATCAAGTCATTCATGTCTGGCTGTTGATGACATTGTCCAACTGTCAGTCAAGCCCCACCAGAAATGTGATGGCAAGGAGAAAAAAGTTTGAAAGATGGCTAGAACATGGTCATAGAGCTGGATTTAAATCCTAGGCGCCCCTAGGCAGGGCACTCGATGGACCCATAGCTCCACCCATGGCCACACCACCACTCCTTAGATGACCCTATATGGTAACATTGCTGTTGGCTGCCTGCCAATTGTCTGTGTGAACAACACCTTTGTAAAAAGGGCAATTACAGGACACTCATATTAATCTGCAACCCTGATTTTTACCATGAAGTTGCTAGAAAGGACTTCACTTAATTCCTTTGCATTGCATTAAGGAGCTATCTTGCAACCAGTGGTTAAAAACATTGTTTGGCTGCTCATTAGATACAATTTCTACAATATAAAATTATCTGGAGAAAGAAGTGCACCTCGCAGACCACTCTGAGCTGACCGCATTGCTTAGGGTGATTCATTCATGTAATAGAGTTCAGAATAAATCTTGTAGCAATTCAAAACAAGAACACATCAGTAAATATTTGAAATTGAGGGGGTGGGGAGTTAAGTCATCTGGTTTCTATTTGGATGACAGAATAGCCCAGTGCAATCTTATTACTGACTGCTTTGTAACTGGGAGGTGCCCATGTATCTCACTCCATCACCAGCCATGTGACATGACATGAAAGAGCAGAGAAGTCAGGCTGGTCCTCTTAATCAAGAACTAATTGTGGAAGGTACTAGGGAGTGTGAACACGGTGACCGCTAGGTTATATCTCTGGTCTGTATGCAAGAGTGAACAAAAAACATGGCCCCAGAATGATAAGCCTTATCAGTACTTTGTATTAAGGTCCTGCAGAGGTTGTTGTCACTCAAAAATGCTTTACATCATTTTTTAAAAGGAACAGGTCTGTAATCCTTCAAACTCATGTTCCCTTCCATATTGTGAAAAGTAACATCACAAAGCAAATGGATGGAACATTAGGGAAGCACATAATGCATTAAATGCATGCCAGTATTTTAAAAATAAATTATATTAAATAAGTGCACGTCGTTTGAACTTTTCATGCAGTGATATAGCTTAAAATCTCCTCTAGATTGTAAGCTTTCATAAGCAGGGATATCGCTACCATTTGTTTAGATCAGATTCTGTATGTATTTGTATGTTCCCACCACTATTTTGTACAGTACTGTGGGATATGTTGGTGATAAATACATTTAGGATAATAATTATACTACTATAATAAAAATATTATGATAGATTTGTTTTGCTATTTGGCAGACTGGGGGAAGCAGTTTCCTCTTACAGAGTAGGGTACTACTGCCTAATAAGCAGGAAAGGAAAGAGTGTAAAGAAATATTGTTTCCTCCTGGCTGGTAAGAAAGAACAAATACAAATCAAAATTCAAGTTATGGATATTATTTTAGTATTATTCATAGATAGAAACATAGATAATTAAATAGATAGATAATGTGAATATTACAGAGTGCTATTTTATATATATATATATATATATATATATATATATATATATATATATATATACACAAAACAGTAAGCGTTATATATATGCACTGTATATGCATTGTATATATATATATATATATATATATATATATATATATATGTATGTGTATACCTGGGAACGTCATCCTCTTGAGCCCCTGGAGAGGGCTCATATCAATTTGTGTCATAAAAGCGGTGGGGCTTAGTTGGGTGGGCAGGGCTCATCATCCTTGTGTTCTAAAGTGGTTGGGAGGTGGGAAGAGCAGGGTAGGAAGGGGTAGTAGTGTGTGGGGGGTAGAAACAGGGTGGGAAGGAGTAGAAATGGGCAGAGTTTCACAGGATATTCACCACCACCGGAGAATCACTCTGTCTCCAGGGCAGATCCGGAGGTATATATATGGACAACCTGAATTTAAGCATTGGTGTTTCTTCAGTTCTTTAAGGACCAGAGTAGTGTGTTATTCATTGTGAAGCATGGATGGACCATTGTGCATTAAGGAAATGCTAGAAGACAGGAGGTGGAAACAGTAAAAAATCTCAGTATTGAAGATTCTCCAACCATTGGTCAATTTATCAATTTAGTTATCCCTTTATTGGCCGATGTTTAACACCTTAGACACTAAAAACGTCTCCAAGCAAATTAATGCTTTGGAGTCACAGCAAAGGTGCTTGTCTCTAACAGGCTTAGAGACATATTTTCAAAATAAACTGGAGTCATTTTTGGACAAACCATTTGAACTAAAGGGGCGGTCTAAAAATGTCCTTTGATTTAAATGGAGTCTTTAACCCCCTGAATGATAGAAAAGTATCCTTCTCTCTAGCATTCAAGGACATAAAATCACTATTTAAAGCAATGGAAATTTGGGGATTGGGGTTAAAAAGCCCCATTTTCAACAATGAAGCTACATTATTTATCCCAGTGGGATGGTGATCTTCTGAACATCCCCTGGTAACAGAATGAGTCTTTCAAATTGCACACACCATGCTCATGGAAAGCTCAACTTTTTTTAAAAGAGATAGGGCACTGGGGTTCTAGGACATATGGTCACTGCGGGTCTGCTAATGGGAAACATTATAAATCCTACCCCCCCCCCCCAGCTCCTCTACCCTCTCGGGATACTGAAGGTAGTGGTCTTTGTTATACACACAATCACACAAAATGTCCCAATTGACATAAATGGAGATTTTAACCTCTTCAACACTAGAGAATTTGGAGATTTTTCATTTGATGCCTACGGTTCATTTGGTTTGCTCCAGAATTCCACTTTTTTTTCTTGTATGTTTAAGAACTGTTGATAAAATTCCCAACAAAGTGCCATGTTTATAAAGAAGTAAAGTTGAGTTTATAAATATGTCTATCTGAGAATATTCTGACAATTTTATGAGAACATTTTCAGAAAATTTGCCAGCTTATACCTGGCGTTAAAATGGAACCACTAAAACAGTATTTATTTTTGGTGCAATTAGTGAATGTCTTTATACATGCATTGTGGCACAATTTCTATTTGGACAAGACCATTACTACTGCACTTTTCAAAAAAAGTCAACTGACAAGTTAGTACTTGCCAAAAATGTCGCTAAATGTTTATATATGTCTGTGTCACTTTGTGACAATTTTACAGACAATTTCTTTATTACTCCAGTTTTTTAAGTCTCCCCAGAGACCATAAAATTCAAGAAAACAGTGAAACAAAGAACAGTTAGGGCTCTTTCACACAGATGACTTTGTTGCACAACTGTATTGTAATATATTTTTGATCAACTAAAAATGTTGCATTTTTAGTGCAATAGTGTAGCAACGTTTTCTTTATAATACATTCTCTCAACAGAAAAAAAGGTAGAAAATTTACAAGGAATATTCTGCTATCTGAAAAAGTTGTGCAATTTTAATATAATTTCATTGTGATTCCATTTAATTCAATGCTTAATTTGTCTTGCTGTATTATTGCAGTTGTGAGAAAGCTACAGCAAGCTTATGTGAAATGCACAATAAGGATAGTAAATGTATGGAATTCTTTGAGTTGGGATGCTGTTGTTGCAGATGCCATAACTGCTTTAAAAAAATAATGGACACATATCTAGTACAGAACAATATAGAGAATCATGACAGGTGACTTCAAAGTAGATAGGATGTTCATCCAGGGAAATATCTGACTGCCATTTTGAGTCCTAAAAAATGTTTTAATGGCTTCAATGGGGTTTTATTGGGACCTTCCTCTGGATCAACAGGCTTGATATGGCAAGGGCTGAACTTGACTGAACATTTTTTTTCAGCCTCATCAACTATTTTACTATGTATTAGGCATATCATAGTCTTCAATGTTGGGGATAACAAGGGGCATAGTGACACAGCCAGCACCTGATTTCTTCGAGGATGGTTTAACATTGTTAACATCAACCATAAGAAGGTTATTTTGGATGTTCTGAAATAGAAGAGATGTGCCAAGGTGTGATCCCTCCTTCCTCTTCGTAAGAACATTTACACACACACTGTACATATTGCAGTTATTCATAACTGCACAGATCCTACCCCCCAAAAAAAATATTCCCACACACGAGTTCAAACATTGGTTAGCACCAATAATTCTTTAAATCAAGCAATTCCAGCTCCCTCTCTTTGCCTGTCTGCCTACATTAGTTAGTGTCAAAATTTCAGCAACTTTCTCTCTCTTTCTCTCCCAAGCACAGACTGAACACATGCGATGAACTGACACCCCATTTTATACTGGTGAAGAAGCACAGATGGATACATAATGGAAACTCTTCATGTAGGGTCTCTACATTATTATCATTATTATTGATTTTAATGCAATGAAAAAAGTGGAAACATTTTACTTTTTGGAAGGTGAGAAGTGCCTTTTTTTTGCATGTTTCTTTTTTGTAGAGAAAACTTTCAACCATCACTATTGGGTTGAACTAGATGGACGCAAGTCTTTTTTCAACCTAAATTACTATGTTACTATGTTACTATTCTTAAACCCTTAATGTTACATGACGTGCCCAGCCTGGTTTGGACATTAAGGAATGGTGACGGTTCTGGCACCTCATGGAATTCTGGGATGGCAGCTCTGCTGCATGCTGCACTGCCCTCTCAGAATTCATTGAGCAAAAAAAAAAACAAAAAAACTGCTGTGGTCCATTCCCAGATCGGATGGTCGTTAAGGGGTTAATCCATAGGATGTTATAGTGAATCAGTTGTGAATCAATGCACTGGTGACATCTCTATCATCTAAGGCATGGCAAGTAAAAGGATATGGAAACAGGTAAATAAACGGTCTACCATAATCCAGGAGCTGTAGTTTGCTGCAGGGCATTACGATTGCTCTGGACACACCCATCACAGCTGAGGTGCTCCTCAAAATATGGTTCTCTAGGCGATCCTTTACTCTGCCTAATGGGAAATCCATCGCTGCTCACATTCTTTATATTGTTCATTTATGTATCATCTTCTTCAAGCCTAGGAATATTTCAGTCCACACACTGCAAAATGTCCTGACAATATAGTTATGTTTCAGAAGATTATGAGCAGTAATATTCATGTTATAACATGCATTTGCCAGAAAGGAATTACATTACTGTCACTGAAGTGGTTTATTTCACAGGCTCATTCGTACTCCGGAAATAAGCGTTTTTGTCAAAGATCTCTCATTAATTTCTTTTTGAGTCATAAGAACACACATCCTAATCTTCAGTACTCTTGTAAACAGATTAACCTATAAACCACAGTGACTCTTTATAACACTGTAATTATCCAAGTCCTGAACACCTAACCCTTTATCTGCTTTCTGAAAAGGCAATATTTTTAACCCCTTGGAGGCTATGAAACCACATACTGCACTGATCCCTGTTTATTACTGTAGAATGAAAATATAGTAAGCCTTCCCCGTTTAAATTAGTGATGTGGTCACAGTAGGCTATAGATGTCTCCAACGTGTTGCTCTGCAATGCTTTGGAGACCTCTCTAGTTTGCAGTGGGTTAATATATTTCGTAAACCTCTTGATCAAAACGTAAAGTGAGCATGAAAGGTAAACCATAATGAAAAAGGTTTCACTTGTTTATGTAAACCCTGTGTAGTGTTGTTAAAAAAAAAAAAAAAGACTCAGGTGACCTTACTTAAAGAAACATTGACAACTCCTAGTAACAATCCACCACTTACATTAATCTGGGTAGAAATCCTAATGGCTACTATGAATCTATTCAGTGTGAATTTGTTTCCAAAAATTATGTTTATTTGTTCATTAGTACAGAATATAATGTCCATAGATGCATACATGATTCATTGTTGCAGGACTCAGACCCCACACTTCTACCGCTGAAGGATTCCTAGGCATTCTCCAGCACCAGGAATTTGTGGCGTGATGCAAGAAACGTGCACATCAGATAAAGGCATTTTTGTGCGCAGATAGATTTTGCGCATGTTCTAATCCAGGAAGCTAAATACCGAACGCTTCTTGAATTGTGCATAAAAAATTCCATTTTACGACAACAGTACATAGACGTATAAATTAATTTGCAATAGCAGTTCTTGCATTAGGCTCATTTGCTATACCGCTCACACAGATTCATTAATCTTAGCCACACCCACAAAAAATAAATATACGCAGCCGTTAGCTAATCTTGATTTTTTCATGCAGAATTCAACAAAATCATGCTCACACTCCATATATAAGATATATATTATTTTAACCACTCAACTAAATTTACTGAAAAATCCCATTCTAGGACATCAGAGCGACGTGCAGCCATGCTGCCATCCCAGAATTCCATAACGTACCAGAAACATCAGTGGTCTTTGTTGTCTGTACACACGTGATGGTCCTGGGACATCATATGTCGTTAAGGGTTTAAGGATTGATAGGTCCTTAGCTAAGCACATCACTTATTGCATCTGTCATTTAGAACAGCTCACCTGTGCATAGGATAGGAAATACAGTACTTAGGGTCTGTTTAATAAAATGTAAAAATGTAGGGCAAAGTAAACAAATAAACATTAGTTATGATTGTGTTTATCATTATTACTTATTTTTATTTCTTATATTAAAAAAGCATATTATTTAAAGACAATGCATAGTTCATAGAAAAATTGTGTTGCTTTTGAAAATGTGTATTATTATATTATATACCGTAATTTTCAAGGCATCTAAAGCTGCATGTATTTCTCTCTGTTGGGATCATCCCTTTACAATGCCTGCTGCAGGGCTCCAGTAGTTAGTTATTACATTGCAATGGTTCCCATGTATCAATGCAGCAGGTATTTTTCATATCTATCCTACTTTTTATGCAATTGTTAAATGCAGTCCAATTTTATTTAAAAAGAAATGTCATTTTTTTAAATTAATTATTGGCCAGCAATTTCCAGCCTGAATTTTATTAAAGGAATAGCAACACTATTTTAAATACACATATTCTGAAAGTACATCATATGTACAAACATATTGTCCATACTTTTTATTATATTATCCCACACCCACTGTCACTTTTTTAACCCTTTGAGTGCCCATGGAGGGCAATGTGGATGGGGGGGCACCAGGGCCCGGTGGCTTCTAGTTACGCCTCTGAGTAAAGATAAACAGGATTCTCATTTTATGCATGACATTTATTAAATGTTCATTCAGTGGGACAGTACAGGGAGCAATGCAACCCTGCAGTGAGTGTTTTTCATAAGTACCCGTCATTAAAGAGGAGGTTTGGCCACATTCATGTAAGGCTACATTTAATCCTTTGGACCAAATTGTTGCACAATAAATTTGAGGATTCGCTATCATCCATATGTTACAAGAATTATAAAAACTGCAATAATATTTTATTTTTAAAATGAACACTAACAAAAAACACCCCATACTCTAAGATGATCACATATTCCTTTTAATTTAGTACCTCTATGAAAACTGCATTCTGCAATTAGTTTCATTGAGAATTGCACCTCTTTTCTTTTGCTCAAAAGACTTTCACAAAGTTGATTCTTAGCCAGTTTATATAGACTGATTAATCAGTACCTTTTGAAACTGGTATTACCTGAGATTAGCAGAGCAATACACCATTACATGCCACCAGCCAAGTAATACACCATTACATGCCAACACACCATATGCCACCTGCAGGACAATATACTATTGCATGTTCCGGGAAAAGCAATACACCATTATATGCCACCAGCAGAGCAATAAACCATTACATGCTACCAGCTGGGCAAAACATCATTACATACCAACAGCAAAGCAGGGAAATATATGGTTACATAATCAGAGCAACACAACACTACATGTCTCTACTAGAGCACCACACCATTACATTTCACTAGAAGGGCAATACACCATTACATGCTACCAGCATAGCAATACATCATAACAAAATTAGGTGACCTGGTGCCTTTCGTTTTATAAAATAACCTCTGGACCCATGATTAAGAAAGAAAAAAAAAGAACAAACAAGGTTAGGGTTGGGCACAATATCCTGAAAGTTTTCTCCTAACTATATGCAGTCTATATTTAGTCCCAGAATACAAATCAACACATAATATACAGGTAAACACAGAACACCAGTATTTGTGCTCAGTCATTACCAGGTATTTACCTTGTCTACATCATAGTCACTGGTTCCAGGTTTTCTGGTACTATGCATTTTTATCTATTTTTACAGCTGGTAAATGCTCGTGTATACCAATGTAAGTCATTTTCTGTTTAAATCTTTTTAAATGCACCTACTCTCATTCTCAAACAAATAAAATATACTACTTAAATAATCAGATTACATAATTATGGTGCAGCTGAGAAAACAAGTCCATAGTGCTAAATATAAACTGTATCCATATCTGCAACAGAAAATGGTATTAGAACCAGAGAACATAGGAAGGTTCTAGGTCAGGGCTATACAATTTCAGTTCTCGGGGGCCACCAACAGGTCAGGATGTGAGGATTTCCCTGATTAAGCCCAGATGAGTTAATCAGTGTCTCATTCATTTTCACTAACTCACCTGTGCTTAATCATGGAAATCCTTAAATTCTGTACTGTTGGTGGCCCTTGAGAACTGAACCTGGACAGCCCTGTTCTAGATAATTTGCGTGATGCAGTCCTTTCAGAACCTGGTTCATCGTATGTTGAGGGAACTGAAGTATTTTCAGATTCCAAAGGAACCAAGGGCTAAAGATGATCAATTCTGTAGATACCCAGCTATACCACAGGAGAGTATAAACATTCCCTTTTATTTTAATTGAACTGTTAACCTGTTAATTGTTAGAGAAGTATCCAACACATTGATTCCCAAGACATCGGAGACCTCACTGGCATTCAAGTGATTAAAATCCCCAATTAAATCCATGGGAATTTGGGGAAATGCTTTAATTGTCCCCATGGGGCTGTTAGTTTGCACAGAATTGATCATCTTTATCTTCGATAAGGCCCCAAGGAAATGGTGACGTACCATACTTAAAACAACACTAACATCTCTTATAATAAATAATAATAAATGACAGACCTTAATCTGGACAAAATCAGCATGAACACTAATTATAAATTCTGTGGTTCTCCAAAATTAATATTTAATTTGTAATAAATATCCTGTCCATGGAGGAAGACATGTTTGTTTCTGATGTGCTCGTGAATTCCAGCTTCCATCAACTGAAGTCTCCTGAAAAAGCCTTCAACTGGAGGAATTTAAGTCACAGTCTGGCAATAAAGTATTGAGTCTAATGTATCAAGCTGTTTCCACACAATAACAGGTGCTGCACATGACATACTCTCCCTATGCCTGCCTAACATCAATTTACTAAGCTATGTACACACAAAATCTTCCCCTTATTGCCATTTGCACCAAGCTGAGCTCAAGGGGGCAGTATGTGGATATTTTAGGTGGTCCTTTCCTCTACTCCTTGCTTAGACCAATGTACTAAGCAAGGAGTAGAACAAATGGCGTTAATGAACACCATTTCCCTGCACATGCTTTGGGGATGATGTACAGGGCTTACTGGCACTAAACCATTGAGTGCCAGAAGGAGTGCTCAATGCATTACCTTGGAATGTGTTGGGCTACCCTCTGGCACACAGAGAGTTAGAGTTCAACACTAGCGATGTGTGTCAGCTAGTGTGTTCAGTTGTAGTGCATACTCTCCACTGTAGCCACTGGAGCTAGATATTAACACAAGTGTGGCTGTACTGCCAATGGCTATTAGGATTCTCTAACAAAATTTTAAGTAGAGTTAATTATTAAGTTGTTAGCATTTTTTAAATTTTAAAATCTTTTTATTAATTGTACTAAACTTTACCGGTTCACCAAAACACAGCAAGTCATTATCTTTTTTGTAACAGTCACAAACATTGAGTCAATAAATTTATGACAACATTTGGGCAGGAATTGACTGAAGGCACTCAAGACAAAGTATCATGTTTAGAGTCCTGAATCTCGTGCAATAGTGTGTTAATCTCCCTAATTGTAATGTAACACCCTGAATTTGTATATATTTTTTTAATTTATTTCAACAATTAATAGATTAATCCCCAACATCTAGACCAGAAATAGACAACCTTTGGCTGTCTGGATGTTTAAGACTACAACTTCCATAATGCCAGACCTGCTATTGACTCTTTGTGCATAATGGGTATTGAAGTCTCTGGCAGCCACAAATTCAGAAGGTACCTTGGAACTAGATATTGTATTAGTTATATATTGACCCTCAACCCCTTTATAACTAGAGGGGTGCAATCATGACAGGCTCCAGCATCCAAGCAGCTCATGAAGCTCTACCTTTATCTTTGATGCCTTTTAATCAAATCAGTTTCCTACTTTGGCTGGGGGCCACAGACATCATCACACATGACTGCTGCTATCCAGTAAGATAAGATTAGCACTGGTGAGCCCCTTCTCATTTCTTTATTAAATCTTTGAGCACCAGTTCATGTGGGGAGGTCAAGCCTCAGATTTTTCCCCAGGGCACAATAGGTTGTAGATAACCCCCTTGTTCTATAAATTTTTTCTATACCAGTGTGAACTAGTGAAAGGCTAGTTAGTCAGTCTAATGGTGGCTGTAAGTTCAGTTTCCAATTGGTTAAATCCTTGATTTTTTTTAGTTCCAATACAAGTGGACAGAAGATGTGTTTTCCCTAGCAAATTGTCAAATAAGCATGAAGTCATCATGCAGCACAAATTTAATTAAGGTAATTGTTGAAACTACATTTGTGATTGTCTAGTGTTTGTATCAGGCCTGTCATAATGAGATGCATCTGATTAATTCCAAGAGATATTCATTATGAATATTAACCTCAATAGCAGCATCACCATAATATGGACAAAGTGACAGGTCACTTTCACAATTTGTAGAATCAGCTTGGAAGGCCCCAACGCTATGAATTGTGTCTATGTGGCATGGACCAACAAGACCAAATTTATATTTCAGATGCTCCTAGGCAAGTTACCCATGGTATCTTAGAAGAGAACTAATTATTACAAATAATAACCTATCAATTACTTTATTAGAGCCAAGCAGTCCTAATGGCCTTGTGCTTTTGTTCAAGAGATATCATCTTCAGTCAGTCCTGAATATCATTTCCATAGGGGTGGACATGACAGTTGAAGGCAGTTTCTTTGTTTTCTTTTGTTTTTAAACTGAATCCGGCATGAACCTCCAAAGCTTATCATGAACAGTGAGAAGAGTTTGAGATCTTGGTGCCACTAGCTACTGTAATGTCCACTTCCATGACTATTCCATCCAGAACTGACTGAAGACGTTATTTCTTGAGCAAAAGCAGGGCAAAATTAATAGGGGCCATGAGGATTGTTTGGCCATTAAAAGTCAAATTGAAAGTTATTATTAAAAGGTTTTAATTCTACTTTAAGTCCCTTCTATAGCCCCACCCCTACTCACATGATCCAACCCTTAAACCCATCCACTGTTCCTTGGCACTAAAATTCCCTATAACAAGGATAGACAACCTTTGGCTCTCTAGCTGTTGGTTGGGGAACATGGGAGCTGTAGTCTCCAACAACTCAAAGGTTACCTACTTCTGACTTATAACATATTGAATGTGGGTGTAGCCAGCCTTCTTTGCCTAATGGGAAATCCATCCCCGGGAATCAACAAATGTTATGTCAGAGAACAACACCCAATATCATTGGGAATAAGTAACCAGAATGTGTTTTTTTTAACTTAACCATTTGGGTGCTAGCAAAGTCTCTAATGCTTTGTGAAGCAATGCACTGGAGACCTCTCTGATGTTAAGTGGTTAAAAGACTGGACATGGGAATTGTGAGTTAAGAGTTGAAAAAAGATTTGATGTGTAAACAAACACTCACTTCAAAGTGCTTTTAAAATGTTTTTCTACCATTCTGTCAGCCGTGGAAGCAAACAAAAAGGCACAAGGTTTCATTATAACCCTTTTCCACTAATGCTCTAAGAAAACAAGACTGCAGTGCCCATAAGCTTACCATAAACGTGTTTCTTCTCTCACAACATTTTTAATTAATTAAAGAACTGTAAGCTATTGAGGAACTGAATAATCTTAGTGTTTGAATAAATTACCTGTTATCATAAAATCTGGAATATCTTTGTTAACAGGCTAAAATTTTTCAGAGTCAACATTTTAGAATCAGGTACTCACTCAAAAATGTTACCTAAAGTGTAACTGGGTTAATTCTAAATTATAGACAAGAACCCCTGGGTTCAATATGTCCCTATCCTCTGAAAGAGGAAGTGCACTTTGGACAAATGTCTAATTTCCTGTCTAGTGGGTGCATTTTGTTATACGTGGAGATTGTCCCTCCAAGTTTTACACCCCATGAAAACAAGCAGCCTTTTTTTGCACTGCATATGTCATGCTGTTTTTATGGAGAACCAAAACATTTGCATTTCTTTTTACTTTTACCCTCTGCACATTCAGCATTCTCTTTATATACTTTTTGGATAGTAGTCTTTAGTACAATATGTGTTTGTACCTCCATTTTTCATTGTGATCCATTTCTTTCTTTGCTTAGAAGCAGTGAAATGAGGGTAGGACTAGGAGTGACTTATAAGAGCTATGTTACGGATTGTTTATGAAGAACTAGTTGAAGAGCCCGTGTCACAGTGCCACCCAGCAACAGCCGATGTGCAGTCATGCACAGTAGAAACTTCCCATACCGCGGCTAATACGGAGTGAAGTGCTCCAAATTCAGACCATAGTCCTCTCTGCGCACTGGCTACGGTCTGATTTCTGATCGATCCACTCCGTATCAGCAGCAGCATGGGCAGTCTGTAGTGCGCATGACTGCAGCATGCGCAGCCATCTCTACTGCGCATGACAGCTTCTGACAAACACACATTTAGAGAATTATTATATACTAGTTGAAGAGCCCGTGTACACGGGCCACAGTGACACCCAGCAACGGCTGCGGTGCAGTCATTCACAGTACAGACTGCCAGCGCCGCGGCTGATAATGGAGCTGAATACTCCGAATTCAGACTGTAGTCCTCTCTACTCACTATGGTCTGAATTCGGAGCCCCGCTCCATTATCAGCCATGGCGCAGGCAGTCTGTTTTCCGCATGACTGCGGCGCACATAGCTGTCTCTACTGCGCATGACAGCTTCTGACAAACAACATGTAGCAAATTATTATATAGGATACTAGATTAGGATGGGATGTGAATGTCAGTGGTGGATTGTGAGGTATTGTGGACTGAATGCAGATGTCCAAACAGAAGACTGGAGATATGCTTCCATTGTACTCCACCCAATGACAACGCATTTTATTCTATGCCTATATGCTCTAAAACACAGTCTGGACTGGCATATCTATATATTGTTGTTTTCTCTTACTTATTCTTTCCTTCTTCACACTGAGATGACCCAGTCTTAATCCTTTGTTTGCCAGAGGCGTATGCAATGCATTCTTTGCGTACCCCTACGGCCGTCTGAGTGTTAAGTACTCAGGTTACTAGTTGATGACTGAATGACCTACAATCTACAGACGCTGGTTTTTACATGTTTAGTTTAAAAAATTTTCGATCACCTAATTTATTGCACTAGAAAGTATAAGGTAGTCATAATGTCAAAATCTAATGGTCAACATATTAATACAATGATATGATCTGCATATTTTCACAACAAGGAGGCTATTTACAAAGCTCACCAACTGACCCAGATATTGCAGCTACTCTAGTACTCATGTTCAGAAGCTAAAATATCTCTGTTCGTATGTATAAAGGCAAAATGTAGAATTCCAGAGCAAACTGCTTTTGTAGAGGACAAGTATCCCAAATCCCCAGTCTTTTAATTTCTAGAATGCTAGAAAGGTATCCAGTGCATTGTAGTGCTTCACAATACATTATAGACCTTCCTAGCATTCATTGGGTTAAACATATGATTTAACCTTTTAATGCCAGATGTGTGTCCAATGCATTGCTTCGCACCTCTTGCCTGGGTGCACGTTGTATGAGCAGGGCATAAATACATGAATCGATAGTAAGTTATTTTATTATAAACTGCTTCACTTTTGAAATTGAAAAAGAACCTGTGAGTGCCTTCAACTTACTATATATATATATATATATATATATATATATATATATATATATATATATATATAGTCCATTTCATGAATTTGCAAACATGTTGCTAGTGCACTGAAACTCATTACAAGTAACTACCCATTTTATATCTGCCAATCTAAAAGATAGTCACACGTTACAACTCACCAACTCACTTTATATCTGCCAATCAAAGAGCTAGTCACAAGTTACAACTCACTTCAAATTTGTAAAACAAGGAGCTAGTCATAAATCACAACTCATTGCAAATCTGATAACTGAGAAGATAATGTTTGGATAAATATATTATCTGTCTCAGGAACAAATTTAAGATAACAAAGGATCCTGTTTTCAAAAGAAAAACTGTTTATAAATTACATTAGCTGTAAAGCATTGTACCATCAAATTGTCTTATTTTTTATACTAGTTAAGACCATGAAAGACACATTGTAAATAAATTACCTTAAAATTCAGTGTAGTCAAACGTAACTTAAAGGAGCAGTAAACTTTTTTATGAAAAAATATATGTTGTAGGGATTTTCCTATTGAGTAAAATAAGGGTACTCCCACTGCCGAGAGATTTATATTTCCAGAGTTATTACAGTTTAAACCCATGTTTTTTTTACATTAGCAGTGCCCTCTAGTGATCAAATTCTAATTAGATTTTCTGTTAGATAAGTCAGAAAAGTCAGAGACATACAGTTCTCCATAGAATGTGACAGAAACTGCCTGTCACTTCCTGTCAGTTACAACTATCAGGAAGTAAACACCGTAAATTCACTTCCTGATTATTTAAACTGCTATAAATTTTGAATAAAACCTCTGACAGCGATGGGAGTGACCTTGTTTTATTCAGCAGGAAATGCTCTGTAAAATATCTGTTTTTATAAAAAAAAGTTTACTGCTCCTTTAAAAAAAAATCTCATGTTCCAGAATTAGTGATTGTGTAAGTTCAAAAATGAATCCCAAAATCATTCTGGAGTTGAAGTGTATGAATTAGCACCATAGACACTTCTATATACATCCTCCAGATTTCCAAGGAATGGTTCTTTATGTAACATAGTAACATAGTAACTTAGGCCGAAAAAAGACTTGCGTCCATCCAGTTCAACCCTTTTCCTATTCCTGTTTACCATCGTTGATCCAAAAGAAGGCAAACCCCCCCTCAAATGTCTCCCTGGATCAACGAGCCCTAACTAAATATTAATTTGTTTTACAAAACTGTGCTAATACCTTCTGGTTTTTAAAAGCAATGTATGTGTTAACATTTCAGTCTTAAATAATGATGCTAAAATTGCCAGAGTGCCATGAACTAGACACGAATAGAGAGACAACAAAAGAGAGGGCGCCCAAAAGTGCCTGTAATCCCCAATGACACCTTCTAATTAGTGTTGAGCGAGCACCCCGATGCTCGGGTGCTCTGACCGAGCACCGCCGGAGGCTCGAGTGCTCGGCCGAGCACCCGAGCCCCATTGAATTGAATGGGGCAACACGAGCATTACACCAGGCACCCCCTGCTCTGATGAGGGGAGGGTGCCTGGTCAATGCCCCCCTTCATCTCCACAATGCCCCTCTTCCACAATGTCCCCCTTCCACAATGTCCCCCTTCCACAAAGTGCCCCTTCATCTCCGCAATGTCACCCTTCATCTCCGCTATGCCCCCTTCATCTCCGCAATGCCCCCTTCATCTCCGCAATGTCCCCCTTCATCTCCGCTATGCCCCCTTCATCTCCGCAATGCCCCCTTCATCTCCGCAATGTCCCCCTTCATCTCCGCTATGCCCCCTTCATCTCCGCTATGCCCCCTTCATCTCCGCAATGTCCCCCTTCATCTCCGCTATGCCCCCTTCATCTCCGCTATGCCCCCTTCATCTCCGTAATGTCCCCCTTCATCTCCGCTATGCCCCCTTCATCTCCGCTATGCCCCCTTCATCTCCGCTATGCCCCCTTCATCTCCGCAATGTCCCCCTTCATCTCCGCTATGCCCCCTTCATCTCCGCAATGTCCCCCTTCATCTCCGCTATGCCCCCTTCATCTCCGCTATGCCCCCTTCATCTCCGCAATGTCCCCCTTCATCTCCGCTATGCCCCCTTCATCTCCGCTATGCCCCCTTCATCTCCGCAATGTCCCCCTTCATCTCCGCTATGCCCCCTTCATCTCCGCAATGCCCCCTTCATCTCCGCAATGTCCCCCTTCATCTCCGCTATGCCCCCTTCATCTCCGCAATGCCCCCTTCATCTCCGCAACGTCCCCCTTCATCTCCGCTATGCCCCCTTCATCTCCGCTATGCCCCCTTCATCTCCGCAATGCCCCCTACCTCCAGTCCCTGGTGGTCCAGCGGAGCGTCTTCAGATCTGTGCCTCCTTCGGCACAGATCCCCGCCACCCGAACATGCCGGGCGAGCACATGGCGGTACTCGACGAGTACCGCCATGTGCCGAGCAGAGCGATGCTCGAGCCGATCCGAGCATCGGCCGAGCATGCTCGCTCAACACTACTTCTAATAATTTAAATTATATACTCACAAAGTTAGTGGTTGCAAAATTAACCTATGTCCAAACACAACAAGATAGACGTGCAAGGAAATTTACCTCCTGTCCTTACTCAGGTACCGGTGCAGAAGGCGATCCTTCGACTTGGTGAATCCACAAAGCAACGCTGCTATGTTATCAAAAATTCAGTTTTAATAAAAAATTAAAACTGGTGAATCAACCTGTAGTTGACGTTTTGCCACGTTTTTTCCTGATGCAGCTGCATATGGATACAGCTATGAATGTCTGTTTTTGAGGTGACAAATGTCTTATCAGTGTTGATTCCAGGACTCCTGTGTCCCAACTGCACACACACTGTTCCATTTTGCATAAGAAATGTGTCCATTCAATATAACGGCTCCTGCTTTATTCGGATGACAGAGGGTACCCAAGATGTCCTCTTAGGTTCTCGCCTTAGTACATATTCACTAAACTGGGAAGAGTCAAATGCTCCCCCGGAGGAGCCTACAATCTCAAAGCCACGATGCTGAAACCTTTCCAGTACCTACAGTTCATTTTTTAAGGCATTACGATCTTGAGGTAGCAGTTTAACTGCGAAATGTCGATGTTTGTTGTGCCTTTGTATTAACTTTTATAAGGGAGATTTATTCTCCAGTATTTTCTACATTTTTTACTAAAACTGAATTTTTGATAACTTAGCAGCGTTTTAGTTTTTCTCTCCTTTGTGGCTTCACCAAGTCGAAGGATCGCCTACTGCACCGGTACATGATAAAGGACAGGAGGCTCGTTTCCTTGCATGTCTATCTTGTTGTGTTTGGACATAGGTTCAGTTCACAATTATTAACTTTGAGAGTATATCATTTAAATCATTAGAAAGGTGTCACTGGGGATTACAGACACTATTGGGTGCCCTCTCTTTTGTTGTCTCTCTATACATGTTCTACTTCCCAGTGGAAGTGGGAGACCATTGAAAGAATTACTGTGTGAGGAGCAGTTTGCAAATCTCTTGTGTGATCCCTTCAGTGAATACATAAGTGTTGCACTGAACACTCTCATTGTGAGTGCAATTTCAATTCAGGTGGTGGGATGGTGTGCACAGATCTAAAAATGTTATTATACCAGGAGCGCCCTCTTTTCTTCTTTTTGTTTTCACATGAACTAGACACACTTCTGGCAATGAAAGAGTTAACTAAGGTCACCAATTTTAAAAAAGAGAGAAAGGCTGATGTACTGAGCCAAGATGAGCTAAGAACGAGAAGTCATGAAGACTAGAGGAAAGGCAATTTGAGACTAAACAAAGGCAGGAATTTTTTACAGTAAAGGTGGTAAAGCTATGGAATTATTTGCATTGGGATGCTGTGCTTGCAGATATGTAACTGCTTTTCAAAAAGTAATGATACCTATCTAGCATAGAACTATCTGACTGCTATTTGGCGTAAAGAAGGATTTTTTTTACCCACTTGGGGCTTCAATGGCTTCAGTATTATTCAATATTTATTCCTCTGGACTTGATGGACACATGTCTTTTTTCTGCCTTATCAACTATGTTACTAAGTATTACTACAGCAATCTGGAGCAAGCCATCTACACCAGAGGGTTAAATAGTGCTGCTATGTACACACACAGATTTACATGTGTATATTATATATATATATATATATATATATATATATATATATATATATATATATATATATACATACATATGAAATGTTAAAATGTGTGTGTTGCTGGCACAGTGTGGCATTTTATGCTGTTTGGTTCATTCGCTGGGTCAGTATTACTTCTGCGCACACACCATGCTATGAATGAATGTACGTGTCCACACACATGTGCATTTCTAATAGCACATAACATTTAACTAATTAGCATACCATAATGCTAGCGATGTTTGTCAGAAGCTGTCATGTGCAGTAGAGACTGTCCGCATTCGAGCAGTCTCTACTGCACATGACTGCATCGCATGGAGCACTGAGGAGGCGTCAGTACGCAGAGCAGGACTGGAGCAGTGAGGCGGTGTCAGTACACATAGCAGGACTGGAGCAGTGAGGCGGTGTCAGTACACATAGCAGGACTGGAGCAGTGAGGCGGTGTCAGTACACATAGCAGGACTGGAGCAGTGAGGCGGTGTCAGTACACATAGCAGGACTGGAGCAGTGAGGCGGTGTCAGTACACATAGCAGGACTGGAGCAGTGAGGCGGTGTCAGTACACATAGCAGGACTGGAGCAGTGAGGCGGTGTCAGTACACATAGCAGGACCGGAGCAGTGAGGCGGTGTCAGTACACATAGCAGGACCGGAGCAGTGAGGCGGTGTCAGTACACATAGCAGGACTGGAGCAGTGAGGCGGTGTCAGTACACATAGCAGGACTGGAGCAGTGAGGCGGTGTCAGTACACATAGCAGGACTGGAGCAGTGAGGCGGTGTCAGTACACAGAGCAGGACCGGAGAAGTGAGACGGTGTCAGTACACATAGCAGGACTGGAGCAGTGAGGCGGTGTCAGTACACATAGCAGGACTGGAGCAGTGAGGCGGTGTCATTACACAGAGCAGTACCGGAGAAGTGAGGCGGTGTCAGTACACAGAGCAGGACTGGAGCGGTGAGGCGGTGTCAGTACACAGAGCAGGACCGGAGCGGTGAGGCGGTATCAGTACACAGAGCAGGACCAGAGCGGTGAGGCGGTGTCAGTACACAGGGCAGGACCGGAGCAGTGAGGCGGTGTCAGTACACAGAGCAGGACCGGAGCAGTGAGGCGGTGTCAGTACACAGAGCAGGACCGGAGCAGTGAGGCGGTGTCAGTAAACAGAGCAGGACCGCAGCAGTGAGGCGGTGTCAGTACACAGGGCAGGACCGGAGCAGTGAGGCGGTGTCAGTAAACAGAGCAGGACCGGAGCAGTGAGGCGGTGTCAGTACACAGAGCAGGACCGGAGCGGTGAGGCGGTGTCAGTACACAGAGCAGGACCGGAGCGGTGAGGCGGTGTCAGTACACATAGCAGGACTGGAGCAATGAGGTGGTGTCAGTACACAGAGCAGGACCGGAGCAGTGAGGCAGTGTCAGTACACAGAGCAGGACCAGAGCAGTGAGATAGCGGCAGTACGCACAGCAGGACCGGAGCAGTGAGGCAGTGTCAGTACACAGAGCAGGACCGGAGCAGTGAGATAGCGGCAGTACACAGAGCAGGACCGGAGCGGTGAGGCGGTGTCAGTACACAGAGCAGGACCGGAGCAGTGAGGTGGTGTCAGTACACAGGGCAGGACTGGAGCAGTGAGGCGGTGTCAGTACACAGAGCAGGACCGGAGCAGTGAGGCAGTGTCAGTACACAGAGCAGGACCGGAGCAGTGAGGCGGTGTCAGTACACAGAGCAGGACCAGAGTGGTGAGACATCACCCAGACCTTGGCCCGTGTACACCGGCTTTTACACTAGTTTTTTATAAAAGCAAACTGGAGTTATTGTGGAGTAAACCAACTGTACCATAGGGGACACATAAAATTCCTTTTAAATTGGGCTTCTAACCCTTAAATGTTAGTGAGGCCTCAAGTCCCCCTCTCTCACATTCAAGGGATTAAAATCCCTATTCACATGTGTGGGAATTAAGGAATATTTATTTTGTTCCCCTATGGTACAGTTGGTTAACTCCAGAATAACACAAGTCCAGTTTGCTTTTGCAAATAAAGGCTGCTGTTTTTTTTAACAGGACTGGCTAGAACAACATTTTTTGATTCTGTATAAACAGTCTAAAGGAGACAGATCCACTTTAAGTAGTCAGACCCTGTAATCTCATCTCTTGCCAACCCAGCAGCCCCCTGTACATTTTAAGTTACATTTTTGGTCCCAGCAGTCTATCAACTAAACTTCCTACAACAGTTATAGAACTGTGCTCTACAAAATAATTAATACAGTACATTGACCAATTTGCAAATGCCTTGCTTTAAAAGCAGCACTAATATCAAATAAAAACAACTCTTTTAAGTGCACTGTATAGTAACCCTTTGAATGATCAGCGTATTAAGATGCAGTCTACTGGACTTCCATCTGGTAAACAGTGGGTTAAGACTGTATAGTTCATCTCCTTTCTAGTATGTCAGCTTTTCATTAATGCACATATAAAATCTTCAATAAAGGGATTTCATTCTCAGTAAATGAGTTTATATTTGCTATTCCTGCATTGTCAGCGCAAAGTAAATGGACTACATAAATAAGTCCATTGCTATTGTATAGTCATTGTGTAATTTTGTTTTTCCCCTCCTTCTGCTCAGATCCAGAGAAACTTGCAGAGAGGAATGTACCATTCTGTGACATACATGCAATGTAATTGCATTCTCTTAATGGGTATTGTGTGACTAATGTGATCAAATGCCAGTGCCAAACACCTGCATTTAATTGGTTGTAAAAAATGGTTTATTACCCATTGGATACACAGAGCAGAAATATAATTAGCCGTTTCTAAAAGTCAAGTCAATGTTTTTCATCACCTGGACCCTTTACGACATCAGTGTCAATCAAATGCTCCTCCATATTGACTTGTGCACATGGAGGCTGAAGTACTAAAAAGGATCGATTCGGGAGAAAACCAACAGCACCACAGGGGTCAAATAAACATTCCCACAATAATTTTTTATTTAACACTTATAGTGCCAGGGAACTCTCCAGATTTGCTCAGGAGACTCTGGATTTTGCTGCTGATTACCGGGTCTCTGGGGACAGAGGCTGATTTTCTGTATGTGGGAGTTTCTAATGAAACCCTGTCACTTCTGCTCCATCCCAGTCTGCTCCTCCCACTGCCCGCCCACTTTTCTTCCTTCTCCAGCCTATTCCTCAAACTTTTAGTATGTTGTAGAAGCTCCGCCCCACTCACAATTAAGCCCCGACTATTTTTGTACACCAATCGCATCATTTATTGCCCCCTGCAGCACTACAGAACTCCTCCAGAGAGTCCACAAGAAAAAGAAGTTGACAGGTATTCTCCTCTGTCACTCAAAGGGTTGAATATGTTGCATACCCTTCTGGCACTCAAAGGATTAAACTGGGTCTTAAACTCCTTAACCCTTTGAGTGCCAGAGTGGTACGGAATGCATTGCAATGCATTCTGTACCACTCTGGCACTCAAAGGGTTAAATGTTACACCACTGGTGTCCGTACAAATTTTTCCGGGGGTCATAATATGACCCCCAGGCCAGCCCATCCAGCCCCTTTGTTTATATGGAGGGGACAATTTGAATAGGGGGGCAAGTGGCCCCTTTGCCCCCCCTCTGGATGCCCATGGAGGCCTCTACACATTGGTTTGAAATGCATTTCAGAGCACTCTAGTACTCATGGGTTTAAAAAGCCCCATTTTAAATCAGCTGAAATATTGCCCCAGAATTGATCTGGTTCTTTATAGCACATCAGCCCCAATAAGAAGCAGTGCGTACATTTTTAGGTTCAGTTTCAACAAAAATACACTTAACCCTTTGAGTGCCAGAGGGGCACGCAATGTATTGCTTTGCAATGCGTTGCGTACCCCTGTGGCACTCAAAGGGTTAAAGGAGAACTTTACCCTTGGATCATCTCTTGCTTTGTTTAACATAAGGACTAGGTAGGTGTTATTCACCAAGCAATCTAGTATACGGTTTTCTGCTTTTTGCATGAGAGTTACCCAACAATAGTTAAATCACCCTTTAGAATCATGCTGTGTCTTTCTCTAGAGCATAGAGCAAGAATACTCCACCTATTATTCCATAGGGCCATGTAACTATTCAAAAGATGGTAAAATGTCCTCATACAGTTGCAGGAAACAGAAAAGTTTAACCATTTGAGTGGCATTCAATGCATTGGATACCTCTCTGACACTCAAAGGGTTAAACGCAAAATGCCATAAAATAGATATACCTGACTGCTTTTTGATGAAATCCAAGTATTATTATTAGTACTACATGGTGGATTAGTCCTGTTAAACTAATTTATTCTGATAAAAACTTGTAGCGGTTTTCCTATAGAGAAAAAACAAGGGCACTCCCAGTGTTTATGGCTGTTTATTTCAAAGTTAACATTTTTCTGATAGCTTGAGTTTTGTAGCCAGCTAACATTGCTGTTATGCCTTGTGAACAGCTGGGTGTCACAGACACAAGATTACAATGACTTACCTCCCAAGGGTCCCTCTTTAGGAGGGACAGTCCCTCTTTTAGACCCAAATCCCTCTGTACCTCTTTCGCACTCTGATGTTCCTCTTTTTAGGAGATCAGACTGTGTGGTTTGTGTATATAAGTTTATCATATTGCTCTACAGCAATAATACTCACATAATTATTTGTTTAAACGTCAGTATATGTGTTTATAAATTAGTGTGTATAAATAAAATACTTTAGTCTTGTTGTAAGTCATTTATTACATCACACAAGGAGGTGTCAATAGGTTATGAAATAGCCTGAAAATGATAGGTAATGCCCTGACCACCAGCCACACCCCCTAAAACACAAGTGTCCCTCTTTGGCAATTTGTTGGGAGGTATGCAATGGCCCTCTACAGGGATATCCCACGAGCACCGAAACTGTATGTGACATCATCACCCTACTTGATGAAAAACAGTGACTTAGGAACAATGAAGCTGCTAAGAAATTAATAAATAATTGCTGTTATCAACATGCACTTTGCTTTCACCTAAAAATAATTTATTCTGACTATATAATGCCCCATTAACCCCTTAACGAAGCGTGACGTGACAGAATTATCGCACTTGTCTGGACATTAAGGACCAATTACATTCCCAGCACTTCATTGAATTCTGGGATGGCAGCGCTGCCATCCAGAATGCATAAGTAAAAAAAGGGGTAATGGTTCTCTAGGGCCACCCACCCTTGGACTGTGTGGTCCTTAAGGTATTAAGCCTTTAAGGAGTAGAGGGTGTGTAAAGCATTTTTTCACTATATGACACTTACCCCATTGGTCCTTAAAGAGATAGTAATGTTTTCTAAATGCAGCAGCTTCGATTAATTCTCATTCTATGTGGGCCATTTAGAGCTGTATTTCAATGCCATCCGTGTAGTAGTTCAAGAGTACTTGAATGAGAAAGTATCCCCCTCCTGCCCTTTTTCCTACACATAGCAGCCTCCCCTCAGTTGTGGAATTTGGTCCTGAGACCAGAAAGCTCGCAGCGAGGCAATCTTCATACACTGAGTATAAGGAAAACCCTCCCTTGACTAAGGAGGGCAGGATTTACCTTATGCTCAATGAAGATTGTCCCTCTCTGAGCTCCATCCAACCAGCTTAGGGAGGCATCGTGACGTAGGTTGAAACGGGAAGAAGTTCGTTTAGAATGTAATTACTAGTGTTGAGCGAGCATGCTCGGCCGATGCTCGGATCGGCTCGAGCATCGCTCTGCTCGGCACATGGCGGTACTCGTACGAGTACCGCATGTGCTCGCCCGCCATGTTCAGGTCTCCTCCCCGCACGTTTTGCGGCTGCTGCGCAGCCAATAAACGTGCAGGGAGGCTCTGACATCGGTGTAATGCCAGCAGCCATGTTGGCTGCTGGCATTACACTGATTGGCTGGCCAGAACCCGTGGTCAGGTGCTGTATAGCACCTGACCATCGAGTTCGGCTCAGTCTTAGCCAGGGAGAGCTGAGGATAGGAAGGGAAAGGCAGTGTAGGGAGGAAAAAAACCAAAATTGTTAAAAAAAAGAACCAAAAGTCCTTTTTAGGACTACTGTGTGTGGGGGCAGCAGGTTATTTTGTGTGGGGGGAAAAAAAAAAAAAAAAAATATTCTGTTTAGTGTGAAAAGTTGCAGATTAGAGCACATTCTGTTTAGTGTGCACAGTTGCAGATTAGAGCACATTCTGTTTAGTGTGCAAAGTTGCAGATTAGAGCACATTCTGTTTAGTGTGCAAAGTTGCAGATTAGAGCACATTCTGTTTAGTGTGCAAAGTTGCAGATTAGAGCACATTCTGTTAAGTCTTCAAACTAAAATATCAAAGTCACATATTCCATTCAGTGTGCTTCGCCGCAGTTTAGCAGCACATTCTGTGTACTGTGCAGAGTTGCAGAATAGGAAGAAATACTGTTAAGTCTTCAAACTAAAATATCAAAGTCACATATTCCATTCAGTGTGCTTCGCCGCAGTTTAGCAGCACATTCTGTGTACTGTGCAGAGTTGCAGAATAGGAAGAAATACTGTTAAGTCTTCAAACTAAAATATCAAAGTCACATATTCCATTCAGTGTGCTTCGCCGCAGTTTAGCAGCACATTCTGTGTAGTGTGCAGAGTTGCAGAATAGTAAGAAATACTGTTAAGTTTTCAAACTCAAATGTTAAAGTCACATATTCCATTCAGTGTGTGTCACCGCCGTTTAGCAGCCTATTCTGTGTACTCTGCACAGTTGCAGAATAGTAAGAAATACTGTTAAGTTTTCAAACTCAAATATTAAAGTCACTTATTCCATTCAGTGTGTGTCACCGCCGTTTAGCAGCCTATTCTGTGTACTCTGCACAGTTGCAGAATAGTAAGAAATACTGTTAATTTTTCAAACTCAAATATTAAAGTCACTTATTCCATTCAGTGTGTGTCACCGCCGTTTAGCAGCCTATTCTGTGTACTCTGCACAGTTGCAGAATAGTAAGAAATACTGTTAAGTTTTCAAACTAAAATATTAAAGTCACTTATTCCATTCAGTGTGTGTCACCGCAGTTTAGCAGCCTATTCTGTGTACTCTGCAGAGTTGCAGAATAGTAAGAAATACTGTTAATTTTTCAAACTCAAATATTAAAGTCACTTATTCCATTCAGTGTGTGTCACCGCCGTTTAGCAGCCTATTCTGTGTACTCTGCACAGTTGCAGAATAGTAAGAAATACTGTTAAGTTTTCAAACTAAAATATTAAAGTCACTTATTCCATTCAGTGTGTGTCACCGCAGTTTAGCAGCCTATTCTGTGTACTCTGCAGAGTTGCAGAATAGTAAGAAATACTGTTAAGTTTTCAAACTCATATATATTAAAGTCATATATATCGTGTAAGATGAAGAAGGCGGGTAAAAAGGGACGGGGAAGTGGACGTGATCCTGATAGTTCAGGGCGCGGGTCAGGACGCGGAGAAACTGTGCCTGGTGCCAGAGCACAAGAAAGAAAGACATCCACCATACCTAGCTTCATGTGTAATTTTACAGGGCGTCGCAGGACATCACTCTAGAGGTCCGACCACTGCGAACAGGTGGTCGGTTGGATGACAGCTGATACTGCTTCCAGTCGGTTAAGCACCACCCTGTCTTCCACCAAGTCCACTCTCAGTAGCCAAGAGTCTGGTCAACATAATCCTCACTCTGATCATCCTTCCTCCCACCATACACGGTCTGGTCAAAGAAGTGATCCCACACTGGGATATAGTGAGGAGCTCGTCTCATCACCAATCCTTCATTTGACCCTCTCTTCAAGCACGCTTGCAGAGGAACATGACATCTTGTGCCCTGATTCACAACCTCTAGAGGCTACCCAATCACAAGAAGATGACAGATGTGAACGGCATTTAAGGTCAAAGGAAGTAGTGGATGATGATGATGATGATGAGACACAGTTGCCATTAAATCAACCACTATTTCCGTCTCAAGACCTTGTTGAGGAGAATGTTATACAGTTGTCAATGACTGAGTATGTGGTGGGATCAAGACTTGAGGAGGATGATCAGAGTGAGGAAGTGGAGGAGGACTTGGTGGACGATGAGGTGACTGACCCCACCTGGGAAGGTGTAGAGCCGAGCGATGACAGCAGTCCTGAGGGTGAGCCATCTGCAGCACCGCAACAGGCTGGAAGAGGCAGTGGTGTGGCTACAGAAAGAAGGCGGACCGCACCAAACCGGCCCGCAAATGTTCCACGGAGCACCCCCTTGCGTAAATCTACCTTGCCAAAGGGTAGGTGTTCCGCGGTATGGCGTTTTTTTAAGGAAAGTGCGGACGACAAAAGAATTGTAGTTTGCAACCTGTGCCACACCAGAATGAGCCGAGGCATGAACACTAGAAACCTCACCACCACCAGCATGATCCGACACATGGCATCCAAGCACCGTAGTAAGTGGGAGGAATGCCTGGATCGCCCATCTGTGTCTGCAGGCCACACCACTGCCTCCTCTTCCCCTGTTTTCGGTGCCGGCCAATCGCCTGTCGAAGGCGCAGGCCCGCATACCTCCCGCCCTGCACCTGTACCATCTGAAGCACCATCAGCGACCACATCCACTTCCCTGTCCCAGCACAGCGTCCAAATGTCGTTACCCCAGGCATTTGAGCGCAAGAGAAAGTACCCAGCCACCCACCCACAGGCCATAGCACTAACCTCACACCTTTCAAAATTACTGGCCATCGAAATGCTGCCATTTAGGCTTGTGGACACTGAGTCCTTCCGCAGCCTGATGGCAGCAGCTGTCCCTCGGTACGCGGTCCCCAGCCGCCACTACTTTTCCCGGTGTGCCATCCCCGCATTACACCACCATGTGTCCCGTAACATCACCCGTGCCCTGACCAACGCAGTTACTGGGAAGGTCCACTTAACGACTGACACATGGACAAGTGCTTGTGGCCAGGGACGCTACATTTCCCTGACGGCACACTGGGTGAATGTCGTGGAGGCTGGGAGCGACTCGGACCCTGGGATGGCACGGGTGCTACCCACGCCGAGGATTGCGGGCCCTACCTCCATCAGGGTTTCCGCCAGCACCTACGTTATTGGCTCCTCCTCCTCCGTTTCCACCTCCGAATTCTCTACACTCAGCGCCACTCCCCCATCAGCCAGTAGCTGGAAGCAGTGTAGCACTGCAGTGGGGAAGCGTCAACAGGCCGTGCTGAAGCTGATCTGCCTTGGGGACAAACAGCACACGGCCTCAGAGCTGTTGCAGGGGATTAGTCACCAGACCGAGCAGTGGCTCTCGCCACTCAACCTGCAACCAGGCATGGTTGTGTGTGATAATGGGCGTAACTTGGTGGCGGCTTTGGAGCTCGGCAAGCTCACACACGTACCATGCCTAGCGCATGTATTTAATTTAGTGGTTCAGCGATTTCTAAAAACCTACCCCAATGTGCATGATCTCTTGACCAAGGTGCGCCGCGTGTGTGCACATTTCCGTAAGTCATCTACAGCTTCGGCCGGCCTGTTGAAGCTGCAGCAGCGCTTACAATTGCCAGCTCACCGGCTGCTGTGTGACGTGAGCACGCGCTGGAACTCCACCTTCCACATGTTGGCCCGGCTTTGTGAGCAGCAGAGGGCAGTAGTGGAGTACCAGCTGTTACACGGTCGTCGCCTCTCCGTTCAACTTCCTGTAATCAGAAGTGAGGAGTGGGAATGGATGTCAGACCTCTGCGAGGTTTTACGCAATTTTGAGGAATCGACACAGATGGTGAGCGGCGATAACGCTATTATCAGTGTAACCATCCCACTTCTGTGTCTACTGAAACGCTCGCTGCTCACAATTAAAACCGACGCTTTGCATGTGGAAGAGGTGGAAATGGGGGAGGAAGAGCTTACACAAGGTGATAGCCAGAGCACCCTCACTTCGTCTTCTCAGCGACAATTGGAGGAGGCGGAGGAGGAGGAGGAGGAGGAGGAGGAAGACACGGTTGCCTCCGCTACAGAGGGTAGCCATGGAACTTTAGTTCCATCTCTTCAGCGTGGGTGGGCAGAAGAGGAGGAAGAGGATGAGGAGATTGAGAGTCATCCTCCTGGTGAGGACAGCGAAATCTTGACTGTTGGTACTCTGGCACACATGGCTGACTTTATGTTAGGCTGCCTTTCCCGTGACCCACGCGTTATACGCATTTTAAACAACACAGATTACTGGGTGTTCACCCTTCTGGACCCCCGCTACAAAGAGAATTTCTCATCTCTCATTCCTCCGGTGGAGAGGACAAGCAAAATGGTGCAATACCAGAAGGTTCTTGTTGAAAAATTGCTCCAAAATTTTCCATCTGACAACGCTGGCGGCAGAGTACGTGCTACCTTGGCCAACCGAGAACGGGAGAAAAGGGGAGCACACAGCAGTTCCGAGAAAGGCAGGGCAACACTCCAAGGCGTGGGACACCTTCATGACACCCCGCCAGCACCCTCACCCTGATGCGCAGCCTAGTGTCACAAGGAGGGAAAAGTTTTGGAAGATGGTGAAGGAGTACGTAGCAGACCATGTCAGCGTCCTCAATGATCCCTCTGTGCCTTACAACTACTGGGTGTCCAAGCTGGACACGTGGTATGAACTGGCACTCTACGCCTTGGAGGTGCTGGCCTGCCCTGCCGCCAGCGTTCTGTCTGAGCGGGTATTTAGTGCTGCTGGTGGCATCATAACAGATAAGCGTATCCGCCTTTCCACCGACAATGCTGATAGGTTGACACTTATAAAAATGAACAAGGCCTGGATTTCCCCTGACTTCTCCACTCCACTGGAGGAAAGCCGCGGGGGAACATAAACTCACTTTATATATGTTATTTACAATGATGGGAATACTCTGTATTCCCATTCACCCCTTCCACCCAAAAAACGGGTATATGGTTGACTCTTAATCTTCTCATCCTCCTCCTCCTCTTCCATATGCCCTGTGCTATAATTTTTATATAGGGCCAGCTCACCAGCGGGCCCTGTGATATAATTTTTATATAGGGCCAGCTCACCAGCGGGCCCTGTTTGACAATTTTTATATAGGTCAGCTCACCAGCGGGCCTTCTCATATAATGTTTTATTGGGTCAGCTCTCTAGCGGGCCCTCTCATATAATGTTTTATAGCGTCAGCTCACTAGCGGGCCTTCGCATATAATGTTTAGGATGGTCAGCTCTGCAGCAGACCCTCACCCATAATGTTTTAGATGGTCAGCTCAGCGCACGTTTCCCTCTTAATCATGGCCTCAGTTCTGAAAATCAAGGAAATTTTTGGGAGAATTTGCCTCTGCGCACGCTTCCCTCTTAATCATGGCCTCAGTTCTGAAAATCAAGGAAATTTTTGGGAGAATTTGCCTCTGCGCACGTTTCCCTCTTAATCATGGCCTCAGTTCTGAAAATCAAGGAAATTTTTGGGAGAATTTGCCTCTGCGCACGTTTCCCTCTTAATCATGGCCTCAGTTCTGAAAATCAAGGAAATTTTTGGGAGAATTTGCCTCTGCGCACGTTTCCCTCTTAATCATGGCCTCACTTCCGAAAATTAAGGAAATTTTTGGGATAATTTGCAGATGATATACAAGTAAATATACAGCAAATATTGTTTGGTAACAATTTTTCGCCTAAAGTCGTTTTTATCTGCCTTTTTGTGTGTTTTATGGTCAGTCTGTAAAAATGGCGTACTACGGGCGAAAGATCGTTCCCAGCAGCGATGTTGGAGTCCAAGATGCATCCAGACATCCTCCCTATGCTGTCCCTGAACCATTTCTGTGGTGTTTCCATCCTTTTCTTCCCTTTTCCTATGGACCAGGCACCCTCCCCTCATCAGAGCAGGGGGTGCCTGGTGTAATGCTCGAGTCCTCCCATTGACTTCAATGGGGCTCGGGTGCTCGGCCGAGCACTCGAGCCTCAGGGGGTGCTCGGTCAGAGCACCCGAACACCCGAGCATTGGGGTGCTCGCTCATCACTAGTAATTACTCTTGAATTACTACACAGACGGTATTGAAATACAACGCTATATAGCCCACATACTATGAAGATTAAAGAAAAGTAAATTCTGCCTAAATGTTATGCAAGTTATTTGTTATTATTTGAGAAATTAACCATTATTTATTGTTGGCAAAGTTTGGCATTTTATGTTAATACGTTTATGTGCTGGACCAGTATTACCACAAACAAGTTAGAACCCACACACTGGGGACATTTCTAATAATACAGTGATTGATAGGCTTGGTATGGAATAGGGGTGTCCAGGTTTGACCCTCAAGGGCCACCAAGAGGTCAGGATTTAAGGATTTCCCTGTTTCAGCACAAGTGAGTCGATCAAAATGAATGAGCTACTGATTATCTTACCTGTGTTTAAAGTGGAACTACCACCCCACCAAGGGCTGGATTCTATTAGAGGAGATAAATGTTAACACCAATTTTATCAAAAATGTTCCCATTGAAGTCTATGGAGAAAACTGGAGATAAAAACAGAGATAAAATTAGCACCTGTAATAGAATCTATCCCCTAAAGTTTTCCTCAAAGAATTGCCCATCTGGTAACTAGCTGCTCAATAGTTCTAGTCGCCAGAATTATTACCTCCTTATAGACAGCCAGGAAACAGTGCTGACATCTTTGCATAGTGACGTCTGCGCTCCCTTGCTGTCAGTCCCAGTCCGCTGTAAGAGGCATTGCTTGGTACCTTAAGGTACGTAAGGAACTGACAGTGCAGAAGTGCAGACATAACTATGCAAAGATGTCTGTGCTGTTTCCTGGTTGTCAGTACCAGGATCAGCAGAATTTCTCCATAAAGATGTAATAATTCTGGCGACTAGTACTAATGAGCAGCTAGTCGCCAGATGGGTAATTCTTTGAGGAAAACTTTAGGTGGGGTGGTAGTTCAATATAATCAAGGAAATCTTTAAACTGTAGGTGGCCCTTGAGGATTGAACTTGGATACCTCTGGTGTGGAATTTAACTAATTAGCATGTTGTTCTGGGTATTAGTATAAAGTTCTATACTCTGCCACCAATTTCTCAAAAGTTATTTATTTCATAGAAAAAAAAGGGTAGTACGACATATAGGCATATTTTAATTATATGTAAAACAAACTAAGCTAGTCTTAAGGGGACAGAATCCCTTTAATAAATACTGTGGTCTTTTATATCCATTGTCACACATTCATGTCTTTATTTATGGTGGGGAGATGGGGAGGAGCCGATGATGCCTTTGTTAAGCCAGGTGATTGCGCTGAACACTGCTTCTCATCTCTGCACACCTGTGCATGTACAAGAAATTCATCTCAGATTGCACAGTGAATTCCACCTGATCAGTAGGGAAGCTTAGGGTATCGAAGTCTTGCTAATAATTTGCACATCTGCATGTAAAAATCTATTTGTGTGAAACGTCCTGGATTCCACCACACATGGAAATTTAATCTGAGTTGTTAGCCTAACATGGACAATGGAAAGAGATGAAAGTGTCATTGAGAAATCTGGCTTTGTTACAAGAGAGCTTCTGATATATACTATGTCTAGCACAGTGATTTTCATCATTAGTCCCCAGAACATGCCAGCTTTAACCCTTTGAGTGCCAGAGAGATATCTAACACATTGAGTTGCAATGCGTTGGATACCTCTCTGGCTCCCCAACGGTGAGGGATTTTCTTTTTGGATCACAGGTCAGTAATAAGTCTATGAGGGAGATTCACTAAGCAGTGATAAAGAGGTGATAAAGCCGTGATGAATTTTCCAGTGATATCACTTCTCCAATTCCAATGTTATTTTATGGGGCCAATGCACTAAGATTTCTTCAACTTTGGAGACCTTAGTGCATAGGCCCCATAGAACAACCTAGGAACTGGAGAAGTGATAAACTGGAGAGGTAATCTCCACTTTATCACCTCTTTAACACCGCTTAGGGAATCTCTCTCATTGTGATTTATAAACACTGAACTGTGTGTCCCAGGGACTGGACTTAAAAACTGCATCTTGGGGGAGATTCACTAAGGTGTGATAAAGAGGTGATAAAGCAGAGATAACTTCTCCAGTGATATCAGTTCTCCAGTTCCTATCGAGCCAATTCACTAACATTTCTAGAATTTTGGAGATCTTAGTGTATAGGCTCCATGGAATAATATAGGAACTGGAGAAGTGATATCACTTGAGAAGTCATCTCACACTTTACTGCATAACCTCCACTCCCTTGTGCCACAGACAATGCTGTGACATGATAATTGATAACTATTTAAGTAGACCCATATTTTCACAAGGTAAATTTTTAGACTATAGAAACAAGGCTGTAAAATTATAACATTACAGTAACACTAACATTTTAAAACTAAACAGAGGTATACAACTGGAAAAATAATTTCTTTGGTAGCATTTTATTTAACAACATATACAGTTTTTGCATATAGCTCAACTTTTTAAGCTCTTCTAAATGCAAAAAACTTGTTTTGACATCACTAACCCTTTAAGAATAGTGATACAATATAACACTCTACTTGCAGCATAGAATGCTCTATTCCTGCTTTCACAGTCCCTGAAAGAAATCTGGAAACAGATCCAGGGAACTCAGCCATGACATAAAGGAGTAAAACAAAAATAGGTGAAGATGAAAAATACAAATAATAATAATTATAAATATGTGAACTTGCAGATTATGTTAAGTCAAAATTAAAGGCTACTATCTCTTGAAATATATCTTATATAGGGCTCAGGTCCCTGCTTTGTTTAAACAAGCTTGATAGATGTCTCAGATGTGGTAGAAGGGTTGTCACATGTCTGGTTTTGACCAGGACAGTCCATTTTTGGGCTCCACTGTCCAGTTTTATCAACACTGTCAGGGATTCAGAGGCAGGGCTGCCATCAGAAACCATGAGGCCCAGTACAAACCTTAAAGGGATATTAATGTTTCACAAAAACATCAGCTGTAATTAATCTTCATAGTATTTGGGCCATGGAGAGTGTTATTCTAGTACTGTCAGAGTTGTAGTTCAACAGTAATTGAATGATAAAGTTTCCTCCTCCCGCCCCTTTTACCTAGTGTAAGCTGCCTCCCCTCAGATGTGGAATCTGGTCCACAGACCAGACAGCTCACAGCAAGGGACAATCTTCTTACAGTGAGAACAATGAAAACCCTACCGCCATTGACAGGTTTTTCCTTATCTTAACTGACATTGAAATAACACTCTCCATGGGCCAAATACTATGAAGATTAGTTGGAGCTGCTTTTATTGTAAAACATTACTATCCCTTTAAGCGATGCCTCACCATCCCACACATTCGCACTGCAACATAGAAGCATATATAAAGACTGAACCCATGGAGCACAGTGGAGGACACAGTGGCAGAGTGCTCTGCAGTTCTCTGTTATGCTACTTACAGAATATACTTAAAAAGGGGCTCCACCAGGAGATCCTCCATATTCCATGTGGACCAGTCTAGTCACCCCTTCTGACATAGCCCCACCCATCGTGGGGGTCCACAGTGTCTGATCTGGGGGCAGGTTACCCTGCTTGGCTGGTACTTTCTATAAACCAATGATGGCAGGGTTGTCCAGAAGTTCTGATTTAAATGTAAGATGAAAGTGAATTTCCATTTCTCTGGGGGAAAAGAATACTTTCTTACAGCACACAAGAAGTAACCCAGGGATGAACAAACTGTGGCTCCCCATCTGTTATGGAACTACAACTACAAAGGTTATAGTCAAATAGCTGAACAGCATAGCTACAGGTCACACACATACAACACACTCACAAATAAATAAGCATTTGCTTGAGAATCAAAGCTCTCTATAGACATTCATGTATTCTGCATTCTCTTATATCTATAATGTATTATTTAATTTTGTGATAATCCCATTTACCTTTTATTAAAGTTTAAAACAATGCTGTGTAGTTTTCTGATTCCTAATGGGTCCATTTTACATAAAATTATAATTTTAACGTCTGTACTTGTGCATGAATTTCTAAACTTTACAATTTTTCTGCTAAACAGACCTCTGCAGAAGTGATCTCACTACATTGCTAGCTGGATGAGAATGACAGTAGTGCTAGACCCACAACAATTGTAGAATCACAGGTTTTCTGCTCCTGCAGTAAGAATTTGGTTGAGAATGAAGTCCCTCTATTGAGATTCAGGCATCCTACTTGTGTCTATATCTACAACAGTCATCTCCTGCCAACTCTACTTGGCATTTGGCTCTTCTTATTTACATCTTGCCAAATGCGTAATATACAGTATTTTGGATGCAAGTATTTCCAGCCTTTGCTCTTCCAGGCTTCCAAGTAAAAATATGTGAATAGATTACAACTTGGTAATGTTGATACATTTTTTATTATTATTTTCTTGCATTAATCTCAACTTTGTAGCACTTGCTGTGGCTTTCGCTTGAATGTTTCATTCCCAATTACTCGGTCAGATCGCAAGCCAAGAGAACATTCGCTGCTCTCAAAGTCACTTGGCAAAAAAAAAAAAAAGGATACAAGGGAAATCAAAGTTATCATTAATCTTGCAAGTAGTCTTTGTCTCAGCTGCCAATAGAATAATCCATCCCAGGGTGAACATCGCCATAGTTCACATCTGCTGAAAATCTCATTGCTATCTGTCTTTCATTACAGAGAATCGTTGGAGAAAAGCTCCGCTAGTGGCAGTTCCATGCCAGGAAAAATCATTGACATATTGTCAGCAAGTCCAACCTACAACATTCGTAGTAGCCACAAACAATGTTTACAGACAGATGTTTCATACTTTTTTTCCCTTTGTTCCGGAAATTAGAAAGGACAACGAGCAGAGTCGGATGGTATTTTACTGTCATCTGGTCTATGTTAGTATTTGTTTTACAGTGAAAGGAAATCCTGCTTGCCCAAAATGCCCATACTAGCATGAGAGCCATAGGAAGACATTTCTTGGGAGGCAGTTCCTGATTAACCCATTATGAAACAGAAGGGGCCTCCATATCTCGACATTGTCCTCTCTCTGAAATGAAGCTGGTCTTCTTCTAGATCACATTTGGGCAATATGAGGCTCTCCAGCTATTGTTGGACTACAAGTTCCATAATCCAGCTGCTGTAGTCCAGCAATAGTTGGAGAATCTCATGTTGCCAACCAGTGCTCTAGATTGTAATCTCTTAGGATCAGGGCCCTCATTGCATCATTGTATATTTTCTTGATTGTTAAAACACATGAATTCTCTATTCCTCATTGTACAGCATTTTAGAATATGTTGGCACTTTATAAATAAAGATGGTTGATAATAAGTTTTGTCAAAATGTGGCTTGATAGTAGAATGTATACAACCTGGCATATGAACCAGCATAATTCTGGGACAAGACAACTGCGCAAGAGGGAATAAATAAAATTACCTAAAATCCCCACTTTTTCAAATAGGGATTTTTAATTGTTTGAATGCTAGAGTGGTATTTGTAATGCATTAGGGACCTCTCTAGAAAGGAAGAGGTTAAAAATCATATTTGCCCCAGAATTGCTAAAATGTTTCCATTTTACATATGTCACCAGAATATGATGGCAGATAAGAAACAACTGGTCTATCAAGTCTCCCTGTTTCTCTGTGTATTAGGATGAATTAAATCTCTGGCACCGTTAGATAAAGTAACCTAGGCACAGTGATAGGGCCACAGTCATATCTCACGTGCTCCTAGTCACAGCCATTACCAAGCCCTTTGACCACTCCTGTGGAAAACACTGCAGCTAGAGTCATCTCCATCGACGTCCAGCTCTGCAGTGATCCAGTGCCCTGCAGCATTTGCTAGTATATATAAACCATAATAATGAGATATAAAATCATGAGTGGATCTGTAATGCAGGAGCACTACTGAGAATGAAAACCATAAGATTTTTTGACAGTGGAAAATAAACATCTGGCCTATCCACTATGTCCATTTCTCTATCTAATTTAAAATACACAATCTTAATATACTATTTATAACAGAAACATATATTTTGACATGTGGTTCTTTGGCTACAAGTCTGGCAGCAGCTGGAGGGCCTCACATTGTGCAGCCCTGTACTATCTGATATGCACCAATTAACTACTCCTTTAGTCTCTAAACTGGAACCTATTCTACTTAAATAGCAGAGGGCACAGTTCTGCTTGTGAGTTCAAACAGTTAGATCTCTTATATTGTTGCATTTTAAAAGCTCAGCAAGAACTGATTGATACTAGACTGGGTTAAACTAAGTAAGGACATACTGTCTAGTATCTACATTCTGTGGAACTTTAAGGGTTAATATTTTAAGGTTCTCTGGGTCAGCCATTTTGGTATGGAAATAAATCCTATTATTGTGCCACAAAGTCTCACCTTACTGCAAGCTCTTTCACTTTACCGAGAGACACTTCCAGGTCCCCCATCTTCAAAGTGGCTTAAAGCCACTTTATGAAGTGACAAAATATCATGGCTCTAAGCCACTATGAGGTTGTAAGCTCTGTGGTTTCATTAGTGTATCTCTACTTTATTTGTAAGACCTATGGTATCACTAGTGTAGCACCATTTAAATTACAAACTCTGTGATATCATTAGTGTAGATTTATTTTATTTGTAAGCTCAATCTGTAGCTCAGTTTCATTTATAAGCTCTGTGGTATCACTAATGTAGCTCCATTTCAGTTGTAAGCTCTGTGTATCACTCATTAGTGTAGTTCTATTTCAGTTGTATGCTCTGTGGTATCACTAGTGTAGCTCCATTTCAATTGTAAGCTCTGTGGTAACAATTGTGTAGATCAATTTCATTTGTAAGCTCTGTGGTATCAATAGTGTATATCCATTTCATATGTAACTTCTGTGTGTCACAAGTGTAGCTCTATTTCATTTATAAGCTCTGTGGTATCACTAATGTATCTCCATTTCAATTGTAATTGATGTGGTATCACTAATGTATCTCCATTTCAATTGTAATTGATGTGGTATCACTAGTGTAGCTCCATTTCAGTTGTATGTTCTGTGGTATCACTAGTGTAGCTCAATTTCACATGTAGGCTTTGGGAATTACCAGTTTAGCTCCATTTCAACTGTAAACTCTGTGATAACACTAGAATAGATCCATTTCCTTTGTAAGCTCTGGGTATCATGTGTCGCTCTGTTTCTAGGGCCGGATGTACATCTCAGGAGCCTGTAGGCACAGGAATCTGAAGCCCCCCCCCCAATTGGTCATCCCCATAATTCTCCAAATCTCCACATTACCCCCCATATCCATATTGCCCTCACATTGCCCCCATCAGCTCCATATTGCCCCCATCAGCTCTAACTTATCCCCCATCAACTCCATATTCCCTCTGCATGTTGACATACATACCTCAAGGATATCACACACACCCCCAGGAGAAACAAGGTACAACATATAACCCATGTTCATTACCTTACAGGGCTTGACTGACAGCAACTAACTTGATTTGCCATGATCATAGCCAGAGCAACCTTGTAGCGAAAGAGCGTTATCCAATGGTATGCACTGGATAACACTCTGTCACATCAGGGGTTAAAGGGCCATTTGACTCAATATGGGACTGTGCTAGAGATGAGAAGAGCAGCAGAGGGGTGGTTGTACAGTGGTATTGGTACACAACGTAGAGGTCACAAAACATAGATCAGATCTCCAGGGACACCATGCTGACCTGTGATTGTGCAGAGATATGTGCCCCTGACATGAATACAAACATCAACATTACTTTCATGGAGCTCTCAGAACATACTTGTTGATGTGTGTATTGATGTCAGGGGCACATATCCATAGGGCTGGTGCACATTTCCTTATTTCTCCACATAATGGGTTACAGACGAGTACACAACACAGTACAAAGCAATGGTTTGTGTACTCACCGGTAACTAAAAAGATTGAGGGGATTATAAAGTCAAAATTGTTGTTGCTTGATGATCAGTTCGAGTCTGCTGCTCCAAATCCTGTCCTCTTGTCCCACAGGCATCCATAGCATGATCCATCCTTGAACTGAAGATCTTCCATGTGACTGGATTGATGTCTTGACAACACCTTTATGAAGCTCACCCCTTGCTGTTTCAAATGATTTTGTTGGAGATGCAATGTTTGACCTGAGGTTCACAGCAACATCTACTGGAATATTCTCATATAGACACAGAAAACACAAATTCATGTGTGTGTACTAACCTGTACAGTTAGGATGCTCATCTACAGAGTTGTCAAACCTTGTGTACAACACATGAGCAGGACAGTAGTGTTACTAAAGTACTAATATTTAGTTTCAAAGTATATTTATTGTTCTCATACAAGTGTTTAATGCATATAGGCAATATAGCCAGAAAACACATGTACGTTCTAATGTACTTTGACACACAAGAAAGAAAAACCATCACTATTCAATCTGTGTCTGTATGAAGAAATGTTGGATTACACATTTGTCAATGTGTAAACACACTCAAGGCTAGAGTATCCCCCATACATGGGAAGGCCTGATCCACATGATAGGAGTCCACTACTTGTTTGCCAGTGAGTGGACTCTGTGATGTATTCATGCAAACAGATGATGGCAGTGATACACTAATGTGTTTTGGGAGTGATAAAGAGGTGATACAGGGGACATACTTCCACAGTGATTTCACATCCACAGTTTATGTGTTGCTCAATATAATCAATGTTCTGAGATTGCTTAATTTTGACATATCTCAGTACATGGGCTACATCAACGAACAACCAGACTAAGTGGACAAGTGTTATCACTGGTGAAGTGTGTGACAACCTTAGGAAAACAACAGCTCAACTTACTGGAGAACCCAATGCTCACCCCAATATTTCAATGTGTGTGCTACACATTGAAATCCAAGGGTAAACATTGAGTTCCCCAGTAAGTTAGGCTGTGATTCACACTGTTATTGTGCAACTGACTTACTAGAGAACACAATGCTCACCCTAGGATCACAATGTGTAGCACACACATTGAGATCTTAGGGTGAACATTGGGTTCTCCAGTAAGTCAGTTGCACAATAAGAGTTCGAATCCAAGACTATAATGATGCATGTTCCATCTGTCCTGCTTGTTATTTCTCTGCTAAGTCACATAGCTGTTTGTTTGGTTACCCCCTTAATCACAACAATTGATGTAGACGAATGTTCAGTGTTGCACCATTTGTTGTGCTAAGGGGTATGTTTTGTTGTTCAAATTCAACACACAACATCGCCATATAACACTGTTGTGTAATATGGTTCCAGGGATGTTTTGTCAGTTGAATTTGTACAACGGTGTGTGTGTGAACCCATGTTGTAACATCCTACAAACATTTTACCTAGGCAGAAGTTGTGTTCACTGCATTGTTTGGCAATGCATTGGAGACAACTCTGCCACCCGATCTATAACCAAATACAAAGCAGATCAGACAGGATTCAAAAGCACAATGTTCCTTTATTCAGGGGGAATGGAACATGTTGGGCATTTTATTATTTTTTTTTTTTTTTGGGAGGGGGGGGCCTTAGACTGTGTGCCAGAAGTGGATGCCCTGGATGATCTCCTGGTCACCCTTTGCCCCTAGGTGTGGCTTCAGGGGTCACATTGGAGGGGGTGGTGGGTGCAGTGGACCCCTCTATGGAAAGCAGGTTCTCCCTCTCTAACCGAAAACCGTTCTCCCTGCAGTTCTGCACTCTCTCAACTCCACCAGCCTCTGTGCAAACATGTCCATCTCCCCCGTGTGGAGCTGATGGAGTTGAGTGTTGAGCCTCATGACCTCCGACTCCAGGGCATGGATCCTTGCCTCAATCCTGTTTGTGTTTCTCTGGGATTCCCTACGGCTCCTCGTGATGTTGTCATTGGTGCAGTGGCTTGACCGGAGTATTCTCCATTGCAGGGCCATACACTCCGCCTCCATCCCCGTGGGTCGTTCACTGCTGGAGATGGTTGTGCCCGGTGACTCTGCTGCTGCTGTGTCCTCCTCAGCTGCTGCTGTGTCCTCTACAGCTGCTGCTGTGTTGTCCACAGCTGCTGCTTTGTCCTCCTCAGCTGGTGCTGTGTCCTCCACAGCTAGTGAACTGTCCTCCTCAGCTGGTGCTGTGTGTGCTGCAGATGGGTATATGCCCACCACATCAATGGACTCACAGTTGCCCACTGATGTCTGTGCTGGTGGAGGTGGTGGAGTAAACAGGTCCCTCAGCATAGGGTGCTGTGGCTCCCCAAGCAGGCCCAGGTGTTGGTAGTCGCGTGGCCAAGGGTCATACCTTGGACACTGGTATGTGCTTGTCCCCCACCTGGAATCATACCTTGGGCCATGCTGGGGAGCCATCCAGGAGGGTAGGTCAATCTGTGATGAGTATGGCCAGTATTGGGTGATGGCCACATTCCATGGCAGCCATTGCCTCCCTGGTGGTGGTGGTGCTCCTGCTGCTGGAGGGTAATAGCTCCTGGAGGTGGTGGGATGCATCCACCTTTTCTCCTGTTGCATAAAGTCACTGTAATATGGTGGAGCAGCCAGAGGTGGTGTAGCCAGAGGTGGTGTAGGCAGAGATGGAGCAGCCAGAGGTGGTGTAGCCAGAGGTGGAGCAGCCAGAAGTGGTGTAGCCAGAGGTGGTGCAGCCAGAGGTGGGACAGCCAGTTGGGGAGGAGGTGTGGATGTTGGGTACGGTGCCCACTGACTGGTCCCCTCCTCCGTATACTCCTCACTGGGTGGTGAGGTGGCCTCCTCCACGGGCTCCTGCTGTGCTGGAGGCACATAAGCTATGTGGAGAATTGAGATTGTGTGATCAGTAAACTTAGCCATGATGGTATCAAATTGATATTAATACTTGAAATGTGTAAAGGGAAATATATGTTGTAGGGTTTATCCCCCTGAGTGAAACAACGGTACTCCCACTGCTGAAGGGTGTTTTATTTGACATGTATCACAGCTCAGAGTTTAATTCCTTTGGTGCCACATCCCAGTGGCCTGAAATTGTACAATGGCTCTGTTGCTACATCATGCTATGTGGATTTATGGTCCCTGAACCAAAGCTGTTCAGAGGATGGTCTACAACATCGGCATTGTACAATTTCAGGCCACTGTGATATTGCCCCTGAAATATTCAACTTTGAGCTGTTATACTTTTGGAATAAAACACCTTTCAGCAGTGGGAATACCCTTGCTTTACTCGGGGGATAAATTCTATAACATATATTTTTCCTTTCACATTTTAGGTATTACTATCCCTTTAACGGGATAGCAATTATTAATTTCACCTTGATGTAACATTGTGGGCATTATAAGGAAACAGTTAGACAGATATTGCTGTATGTGACAGCTGGAGATATCAGTCATTTGACCACACAGAGGCTCTTCAGCAGAGCCAAAATTGACCCATTTGGAGATTGATATTTCATTAGAATGGTCCACAGAGTGTGCTTGCAAACCAGGCACACTTTGTAGACAATTCCAAAGATGTATTTATTTCCAAATGGGTCAGTTTTGGCTCTGCTGAAGATCCTCCTGTTTGGTCAAATGACTGATATCTCCAGCTGTCACATACAGCAATATCTGTCTAACCATTTATTAATAATGCCTACAATGTTACATCAAGATGAAATTAACCATTGCCATCTCATGCAAGGTACACAGAGAGGAATATGGTCTGATATGTGTGTATATGTACCTTTCATATGGGTACAAACATATACTTGATAGATATGAACCCAGAGATCCGTTCAGTACATGTGATTGTCTTACTGCCTATATACGTGCACCCATCACAAACTAACTTTCATTGATACCATGAATGAAAACATACCTCGTATATCCTATCTAAGTAAGGTGTAATATACTAGGTATGTGTACTCTGATGATGATATCAATATGAGTTTGTTTGTGATGGGTGCACATATATGGGCAGTACGGCAATCACATTACTGAACTGAACTCTGGGTTCACATCTTGTTGGGACATATTTGTACCCGTTTGAAAGGGACATATCCACATACATATCTGACCATTTTTCATTCTGTACATATCTTTTTTTTTCATCCCTATGTTATCAGTTTATCATGTACAGTGCAGGATTTTTTCTAATTTGACATGTCACTCTCTGGCTGTCATGATGGTATCCTATGCATTGCATTGTGATGCATGAGATACCACTATGGCAGTCAGGGATTGATGTACTTTACAGGATCCTGTCCATGAGGTCTGTTCAAGTTGAATCCAGAAGGGCAACAATCAAGCCAGTATTGAAGGATATCTTTGATTGAGGGCTGTTGTTTTTCCTGAATCAGCCCATCCATCCTTCTGTGTGAGGCAGCCATACCCAATCATAGATATCCATAATTCATGGCCTGTTATTGACCAAACTACAATGGTTCATATTTGTTTCCCATATGTATCCTGCAAATAGTGGCTGGTGTACCATGCATCCATGGCATCAGCACTCCTGAGGATCCATGTGTGAATCATATGTGATATATGTAAATTCAGGTTAGAGTAAATGATTGCATACACAACACTAAGGCCAACTTTTTCACCTTTAGTTATGTGTAATTGTTTTTGGCCTGTGTGTTGCACATACAACCAGTTATTCTCAGTGGTACTGTGATTTGTGACCTGCTCCATCCTTTTTGTGATTCAGTAAGCGGTTAAGTAGACCTGATGAACTGAACATGATGCTGACTTCTCCAGTGATCTCACTTCCCCAATTGCAATGTTTTCTTTGGAGTCTATACAATGGGACCTTTGCAACTTGATTCATGTTATTGAATATTCTCCATAGACTAACTGTAATTGGTAAAGTGAGGGTATGTAAGTGTAAAATTCTCTACATCAGCTCTTTTTCACCACTTAGTGAATGTCCCCTGTGTGTCATGTAATCGTTAGCCTATCGTGTGTTTGTTGTCTGGTTAACCCTTTGAGGACCAGAGGGGTTGCCAAAGCATTGTTGATCAATTGATAATCCCTCTAGCAATCTTGGGATTATGTGCTGGATTCCCTGTGGGTACATGGGTGACATTGTGTTGGAGCAGTTCTGATGTTTAACATACCACACTTTTCTGAGCATGGTTTATGTGTATTGTGTGTGATCAGCACAGCAACATGAGGGTTAACCAGGAAGTTGGACAGGATTAGGCCTTGTTGAACCTTGACATTTGTCCTTGTCTTGCGTCCTGTTTGAACCCTCAGGGTGCTGTGTTGGTGCAGTTGTGTGGATGAAAGATGGGCAAATGTTGGGATGTGACTGTGTTTGTTTGTAATGGGTGTGTGGTTTGAGGTGGTGTGTGGTTATGGGATGATGTACTTACTGGTAGTGTGGCGTATCCTCTCATCCCCAGTGTCTGATCCTCCAGGGACCCCCTCAATAAGCACAGACGACAGGGTCTGCCACAGCCTTTCCTCCCATCCGATAAAGGTGATAGGGACAGGTGGACCACCTCTGGTGCCTCAGGCGTGCAGGGCGGCATCCCGCATCTTCTTCTTAACCTGCCTTTTGCAGTCTCCCCATCTCTTTTTGATTGAGTCCACATCCCGTCTGCAGGTGGCCACCGCATTAACCCGGCTGCAGATTTGGTTCCAGGCAGCCTTCTTCTTCGCAGCAGGGCTAGGGACCCTTTCCCTCGGAAAGAGGACACTCTCCCTATCCAGCACAGCCTCCACGAGGGCCGTGTTCTCCTCCTCGGTATATCAGGGATCCCTGATCCTGTCCCCCTCAGCTCTGGCATGCGAGGAGCCAGAACCAGTGTCCTGCCTGCTCTGCCCCTGCCTGTGTGTGGTGGTCTCCAGGAACTACCCCTCGTCCCACTGCAGGTTCTGTCCCTCTTCTTTGTGTGCCTGCTCTTCTGGGCCTGGTCCCCCTCTGCCCTGCAGATCTTCGTCTCCCACCCCTACTCTCAACAGGGATGTCTTGCTCTCCTTCCTCCTCCTCCTCCACTACTCTCCCCATCCCTCTCTCCTGTCCTCCTCTCCTCGCCATCATTCACCTACTCACACCCAAGCATTCCCACAGGCCCTCACAGACATACCTGATCCCACTCACTCTCTGTCACACACTTTCACTCACAGATTCACACTGTCAAACAAAAGTTTAAAAAATGTGTAAGGTGTTGTAAAAAAAAATGGGTATGTATGTGTTAGTGTTTGTATGGGTGTGTGTAATATGTGCAAAAGTGTGATATGTGTTTCTTTAGTGCAATGCTCTTCTCTCTCCAAACTCCAAAAACTCCTTCTACCCCAAGTGTACGCACCTCTCTCTCTCTCGATCACTAGCCTCCACTCCTGGGTCCTGTGCCCTAGCTCGCTAAAACTCGAAACACAGACAGGGTGTGACCGTTATTTTGGGTTTATATAGGTGTATTTGAACATTTTTGCTACTTTGGGATCTTGGGATTGCCTGTAGGTTTGAATTTTGTTTGTGCATCTATCAGGGTTGCTAGCCAGTGCCAGCCATAATGTTACATTTTGAATTAAGTTGTGTTTTAACGTGTGTTTGGGACGCACGGTGATGCGAAATCAGGTGCGACTCTGGTTTTTGTGTTACGTGTTTTTGTTTTGCCTACACTCCATAATAGCTATGGAGTGTAGGCAAAACAAAAACACGGAGACCTGATTTCGCATCTTGTACTCTTACCTTTAAATCTGCCGTAAATCATGTGTTATTTGCGGCTGATGTGCCTTTTTTACTTAGAGGCTGGTTTAACGGCTGCCTTTAAATCGAGCCCTAAATTCATTGAACCAGGAAAAATAAAAACAAATTCTGAGAAAGGTAATTAAGTCAATGGGTCAGAGTACATATGCGCACAGCTAAATTGAAGCTGCACAGCGTCAGACTATAATGGGTGTAATAACCTTTGAAATTCCCAGCAGTTCTACAGAATATCACACTGCAAATGGTTAAAGCGGAACTTTCAATACATACTTAGTTGCCATGCATTCATTAAACGCATGGCGGCTGTCTTTGAAATAGATGTTTTACCTTGAAAAAATAGCCCAGTGTAAAGGAATCGTTTCCGTTTGGAGACCAGAACCCAGGCTACAGCGCAGACATCTTGTCCACACGTCTGTGCACGGACCACACTAACCTGCCCATCAGTCACCAAATGGGAACGATTCAAAGCTAGTCGCCATGCATTTAATGAATGCATGGTGGCTAAGTATGTACTGAAAGTTCCGCTTTAAATGACCACCCAATGACACATCCAATGCTGTAACAGCATACAACAAATCTGAAACCACACAGTTTCAAATCTAAACCAATCCCAACACAGAAAGGTTCAGATATCACCAGCTCAAAATCAGTGTTACAGCTGACTCGAAGCTGCGCAGTGTTGGACTACAGCGGGTGTAGTAACCTTAAGGAAACCTAGCGGTGCTACGAAATTTCACACCGCAAATGGTTACTTTAACACCCATACAGCAAAGCATACAACTTAGATGAAACCGCAACGTCCAAGAGTCAAACCGATCCCGACACCAAAGAGGTCAAGTATCACTGGCTCAAATACATATGCCTAGTCAAATATGTCTAACAATACACAGACACAATCGCACCAAAAATACAATAAAATTATTATAAAAAACAATACAAATATATCAATTGAATAAACAACTGATCACTTACATCAGTGGTTCTCAATCTTTTTTTGCTTGTGGCACCCCTAACACGTAATCTTGAACATTCGGGGCACCCCTAACATATGTAATGTACTTTATCAAGGGCATAATGAAGGGTACAATACATAAATATACAGTATTATTAGGTCTTATAATCAGAAAACCATAACTTAGCATATTGTGCATAACAATTTCTATAATTCTTTATTTAAAAATCCATTTTTGTTAGTCTTTATAGAAGACACAGGGCACCCTAAGTTGATGCCCATGGCACACCAAAGTGCCACGGCACCCTGGTTGAGAATCACTGACTTACATAAACAACAGAGAGTGCGAATGCAATCCAGAGCTATATGTAACTGCTTAATCAAGCGACCTGAGTGGTGTGAAATGCATTGCTGAAGACGTTATATGTTTCCCTGCCGGGTATATAGCTCTTTATATTGTAGCCTTGTGTCCTAGATCTGCTAAATTTTGTTCTGCTAAACATAGTATGTTAATGAGGAAAATAATTCAGATGTGTGTTCTTATTTATGTCCACACACACCTATTTTTCACATAGAGTATGAAAAAACTATTTAAAAAGCTTATTTTGTTGCTAAGACAAATGAAAAAGTATTTATGGCGCGATGCAAGAAATGTTCACACCTGATAAAGGCACTTTTTGCGCAGATAGATTTTGCGCATGTTCTAATCCAGGAAGCTAAAAATCTAACGCTTCTTGAATTGCACGCAAAAAAAATCCATTTTACGACTACATTACAAAGACGTATAAATTAATTCACGATAGAAGTTCCTGTATTAGGGGCATTCGCTATTCCACTTACACAGATTCGTTAATCCTGTCCACGCCCACAAAAAATAAATATACGTAGCTGTTCGCTAATCTTGATTTTACATGCACAGTTCAAAATAATCATGCACAAACTTATTCCCTAGTGGGTTTCACACGGGGAATAGTGATTGCGCATGTGTCCTGCATTCCACCATAAGTCTCAATGGACAGAATGTAAGAAAGTGGAGCATTCGCTATTTTTTGAAACCCATAAATGTATGCGCTATTTTGATTCAAGACATATACTAATACCTTAATGCTGAATAGCACATGCTCCTAAATTAGTGGCAAAGTTACCACATGCACCTAAATTAACCCTTTGAGTGCCAGAGGGGTACTGATGCATTCAAAGGGTTATAGGCAAAGTTAGCACATGCACCTAAATTAAAGGTAAAGTTAGCCAGACCTATGAACAGGGGAGGGCTGGAAACATACGGCCCAGGGGGCAAATACAATTAAGTGGCCCATATCTACTATCGTCCAAGCCCATTGTCCCAGCCCACCCCCGCTTCCTTAATTTTAAAATTGTCCTTAATGCTGTGAATTAAAGCAAGTGATACCACAGAGCTGACTGTTGAAATGGGGCTACATTAGTGCTTACACTAATGTGTAGTGCTTACTACAGTGCTTACAATTTAACCCTGTGAGCGCCAGAGGGGTACACAACACATTGCTTTTTCAATGCGTTGTGTACCCCTCTGGCACTCAAAGGGTTAAGTAAAGATAGACTAGTGATGCCATAGAGCTTGCAAGGGAAATGGATTATGCTACTAGTGCAGCTATGTTTGGATTGTAGCTCTGCGGTATCATATAGATTCATTTCATAAGTTCTGTGGTATCACTAGTGTAGCTCCATTTACAGCAGCAAGTGGGAGATTGAGTGAGGCACTGGCCCACCAGCCCAGACACATGGCCAGCCCAGCGGGCAATTGCCCCCCTGCCCCCCAGGCCAGCCCTCCCCTGCCTATGAAAATGTGTGCAAAAAAAAGTGCAAACAATCTCTAATTTAGAAAAAACATGTTCAGTTCAATAACATCTTGGCGCTAATCCTTTTGCCATCAAAAGAATACTGTAAATAGCTATTGTGTGCGTTACTTGCATTCTGTCCAGTATCTGCTATTTAGTATTGTCAATCTCCTTCTGCTGCTCCTTCACGTAAATGGGATTGGTGTTAATCATCAGTGCTACGTTTAACCCTTCGAGTGCAAGAGGGATGTGTAAGACATTATGGAGTTGTGCATTACACACCCTATAGAACTCGAAGGATTTAAGGAAATTATATGTATAAGGAAGAGGAAACCAGTTGTGTTTAGAGTCCTCCCCCCTTTACAAATAAATGGGAAAATCTAACTGGTACAGAGCAATGCATATCATACTCAAAGGGTTAAAAATGTACAAAGGGTTAAGGTTTGTGAGGTCACTTAGGCAATAAGTTGGATACCACTCTGGCATTCAAAGCTGCGGTATTTATTTAGGAAAATTATGTTTAATTTTTTTTTAAATGTGTGCCCTTTTAAAGGGAACATCCTATATAATAATTCGCTAGGATGTTTGTCAAGATGCAGTCACGTGCAGTAGAGACTGTCCGCGTTCGGGCAGTCTCTACTGAGCACGATTGCATCGCCTGAGTGAGTCGACGCATTGCATGGAGCAGTGAGGTAGTGGCCTGTTAACATTACCCGGATCTTGGCCCGTGTACACACGCTTTTACACTAGAATTTTATAAATTGTGTACATTTATGTTGAATATCATGTTTTCACAGCCAGTAACTTTAAAAATTCTTCCTTTAGTATGACTGAAAAAAGAGGGGAATAGGGAAAGGGAGAAAAGGGGAGCCTCATAGGGTAATACTGTATATCCAATCGAACCCACAATCAGTCCCGAATTCAGGGTACCCACATGGACAATTGGCCTAACTCACACATATATGCGGCCTAGGCAGCATGACAGGTGAAAGACATTTTGGACCCACTTCCACTTGGTCAGACTCTTCCGAAAACACGCAGCTGCTCACAAAGGTCTTCAGGTGCCCCGTAAAACAATCACCTCAAAGATACCAAAAGGTGAAGGAAAAGAGGAGGCAGTGCAAGTATACTGCCTAAGTATTTGGAGCGCTGTAACATTAACTCGGAACATTTACAACATCAATACTCACTGAGTATATCATACCAGTGTCCTTAACGCACTGGTTACGCATGCAGGGGAAATCTGCTTGTACGTGCTCAAGCAGCCAAGTCTCCATTCAACTGTTAGCGTATCCCAAATAGTCTCAATTGATGGCTACCAGTATTCCAAGGGTTAATTTCAGCATTTGACTTTTTTAAAAAAATTTTTTTTAAAGCTCAAGATTGTTTGAGAAAGTAACGGTTATACGTTGTGAAATGCTTTACTTCGATGAACATTTACTTCAATGAGCATTTTTTGTGAAGTTAGATTACTGTTTTTTTAGGTGTATAATATTATACATTTTAATAAAAAAATTTAAATAAATATATTTTGATACATCCAGCAAGTCTAAACCCCATATCATTTTCTGGGAGTTTTGTAAGTCAAATGCTGAAATTAACCCTTGGAATACTGGTAGCCATCAATTGAGACTATCTGGAATATGCTAACAGTTGAATGGAGACTTGGCCGCTTGAGCACGGACAAGCAGATTTCCCCTGCATGTGTAACCGGTGTGTTAAAGGGATAGTAATACTTAAGTATTACTAATCCCTATAGCAAAGTACTACTTAAAAAAAACGTATTGCCCCCAGTGTCATCTCTCATGATGATCGCTTCTAAAGTTGCCCTCTCCCTCCCCCTTCCCCGTAGTCAGCATGCTAGCTGACTGAAGGGAAGAAAGCTGTATGACTTTCAGGCGGCTCTCCAGCACAAAAAAAAAAAGAAAACTTTCACTGAAATGGTCTTCTACATGTGCTTGGCTTGTAAGCACACATAGAAGACTGTTTTAGTGAAAGTTTTTTTTTTAATTAAGGCGATCACGGCTCTGCTGCAGAGCCACCTGATGATCTCTGACCGGATTTCCCTGAGTCAGCTAGAATGCTAACTATGGGGAAGGGGGAGGGAGAGGGCAACTTTAGAAGCGATCATCTCTCAAACCATAAAGGTTTGAGAGATGACACTGGAGGCAATATGTTTTTTTTAGCAGTACTTTACTATAGGGATTAGTAATACTTAAGTATTACTATCCCTTTAAGGACACCTGTTTGATTTACTCTGTGAGTATTGATGTTGTAAATGTTCCGAATTAATGTTACAGCGCTCCAAATACTTAGTATACTTGCACTGCCTTCTCTTTTCCTTTAGTATGAGAACTCTAAAATCTGTAAAAAAAATGAATGTATAGGGAGCACTGTGAGAGCTATTAGCTGTTTTAGGTTTTATCAGTTTTGACATTAGATCCCTTTCCTTTTCAGTTCACAGAGAATATTATCTTATGCCTGTTTACCTCTATTATGACATACATTTTACTTATCTCTTACTAGGAGCTTATATAAATAAACAGGAGTCAAACAGTCATGTAACATGGCTCCTCTGCATTCACAGGAAAATAAAAATTACCATTGATTATATGGGGCTTTTAGTCTGATGAACGTCAGAGAATTCTCCAGCGCATTGATAGACAATGCACTGGACACCTCTTTGCATTCAAAGAGTTTAAAGCCCCATTTAAATCAAGTGGAATTTGGGGAATTTTTAATCAATCTATATGGCACATTTAGCCCTAAAATTGTTCCACTGTCTTTTAACTGAATACCAGAGAGGTATCCTGAATACCTCTCTGGCACTCAAAGGGTTAAATACAGACATGAATAGTGTAGTGTCATTTTCTGGTTCACAGAAGTGCAAGTTTTGGGGTTTGAGTGCTGTATTTGCTTGCTGTGCTTTTGTTTGCTATTCTTATCACTCTGACATTGATAAGTCTCTAGGGACTTTATCTTACTACACTAATGTAAACAAAGGAACTTTTGTATCTTACCTATAGGACCAATTTCTGTAGCAGAATATCAGGCGCCTGTTCTGTTACTTTTTTGTCACTTTTTACAACTCTAAAGGCAATTTAGGTAATCTATGACATTATAGGAGCATATGCAGTAGTTGAAGCATTTTTGTACACTACAAGCTGTCCTATCTGAGTGTGCTGTGGATGCTGGGAGTTGGAGTCCTAAAAAGCTGGAGGACCTCAGGTGCCCAGATCTGATTTAAATAATTGAGACTAGTTACTTATTCACTATGGTACAGTTGTTTGCTCTGGATTTGTACCACTTTATTGTATCAACTAAAGCCCTCGATATGGAGGAATTACATTTAAAAAAGGCACCTAAAAGGGGGTTAAAATCCATATGTAACCCTTCAAGTGCTAAAGAGGTATCCAATGCATTGCAACACATTCAATGTGTTAAAATAAATGGGAATTTATAGTTGCTCACTGTTGTGTGTTTTTGTGCCCCATAATTGCTCCACTTTTGACTTTGTGCATATGGCATTATCTGCCTGTCCTGTATGCTCCACACAAGGCATGCTGCACATTTCTTCAAATTAAGACAATATGCTTTCTGATGAGCCTTGTAGGCTATTTTCCTCTTTGTAATCTGGCTCCCATCAAGCTAAAATGAAGCCATTTCTCCTGCCTGTGGCTGATTAAACACAGGGTAAATCACGACCTCTGAGGAAGCACTAGTGATCCCCTATAGCGGATGCTTTGCCAGTCACCTGCAGAAATCCGCTTTGTCATCTACATATTAACCCTTTGAGTGCCAAAAGGTTCAAAATACATTGCAATGCAGCATGTTACATACCTTGTAGGCACTCAAAGCCTTAACCAATTGAATGCTAGAGAAGCAAGGTTTTGGACATATCTCTAGCATCCAAGTATATAACCCATTTTGTTCTGGTGTAAGGCTAGAAACTCTCTCAAACATTCAGGGATGGATTCAAATGCAGGAGATAAATTTTACATCTCGTTTTATAAAAAAAAAAGTTTACTGTTGAAGTCTATGGGGATATCTGGAGATAAAAGCAGAGATAAAATTAGCAGCTGCATTTGAATCCAGCCCTTGGTTTTTTGAAGCACACAGCTCAGTACTCGATCAAATAAAGAGGTGTAGTTCTGGAGCAATCCCAGTTAAATCATTGGGTGATTTAATTGGTCCTCCCATACTTAATTGGTCTTCCCATATGATACTGGACCTATTTAGCTTATTGAATACAGCTTAAAATGCTAAAAAATAAAGTATAATGATGTAACTTTCTGTGGCATCTAGATCCTACCACTGATAAAATTATTTTACTGACATAATTATATGTTATGTATTTAATAAACTTTCTTAATAAAATCTGCAAACGATATATAGCAAAGCTAATGTAACCCTGACAGTTTATGTAGCAATGTGAACTTCATGGCACAATTATGTCTCTCTCACTCTCACTGTCTCTCTCTCTCTCTCATATATATATATATATATATATATATATATATATATATATATATATATATATATATATAACAATGAAAAAGCAAGCAATAATTGATGCCCTGATCAACCAAGGAATAGATAGAACTTACATCAATATCCTATAATCAATATATGAACATTTAACTGTATATATATATATACAGGTCAACAATGATAAAGTACAGATCAACATTGACGAAGGCGTCCGACAAGGAGACACAATCTCCCCAAAACTAGTTTCTGCTTGTTTAGAAGAAACTTTTCACAAAATAAATTGGGACAAAAATAGACTTAAGATCAATGGAGACTACCTACATCACTTATGTTTGGTATACTCTTTGCCAGCAGTACTGAAGAACTACAAGAACACATTTTGGTCTGAAGATGAACATTAATAAAAGTCATGTTTAACAAATTTACCATACCAAGGAAAATCATACTAGATGGACATGGCCAAGAAGAAGAGGACAAATATATTTGTGTGCAGGAAATGTCAACATATGGAAACACTATTATGGACATTGAGAAACAAATAAAATTGGGATGGCAAGCATTTGGAAAACTTAGTAGCGCCATCTTTAAGAAAAATGTACCCCTCTGCCTCAAGCGAATGGTTTTTGACTAATGTGTCCTCACAGTCCTTACATATGGCTTTGAAACATGGACACTGAATGCCAAAGACATATAAAAACTTAAGGTTATGCAGAGAAGTATGGAACAGCTAATTCTAAACATAACAAAATGATACCAAAAAAGTGTACATGGATTTATCAGAAACCAAAGGTCTATGACATCATTGAAAGAGTAAAGCTGCTGAAATGGAAATGGGTAGGCCACATAGCAAGAAGAATTGATGTTAGACGGACCAAACTAATTTTGGAATGGATTCCACTTGATACTAAACGCCCAAGAAGAAGACCAAAAACAAGATGGGTAGATGAACTTATAAAATTTGTTGGTACACAGCAGCAACAAAAGCCACAGGACTGAAGATGTTGGAGGCTTGCTGAGGGTGCCTTCATCCTGTAGTGGACTGACAACAGCTGAGGATGATGATGATTATATATACATATTTTATCACAGTTGATGTAAAACAACTTTTAGAAATGAGCACTCAAAAGGACTTTATTATAATGGTGTGAAATTGTGCCAGTGATTTGTATATGGTGGGGTTTCTCCATTGTTTCATCATACTGGAACAAAGTAGCTTCTACTATAGTAATATTATTACATCTACATCAGTCAGATTACCCAAGAACCCTTAATATTTCCCACTATCCAGATGCATTCCTCCCAGTTAAAAAAAATGTTACATGTAAGCTCCTTGGGGCAGGGACCTCTTTCCTATAGTTTCTATGATTCCATTTTAACCCCATTTGTTGTAATATACATATGTTGAAAGGCACTGTGTACATTGTGTGGCACCATATAAATAAAGCTATACAGACATACATGCATGCATACAAATATTTTAAGAACTGTGTAATGCTGTCTACTAGCAAATCATTGGAAGAAACCATTTCTTCCCTCCCAAGAATCCCTAAATATGGACATATTGTATAATTACTTATATTTTATGTTCAATCCACACATTCTCTTTGTCCTACATCCCCTTTATACCTTATACTCCACTACCACCACCCATTCTGCATCCAATTCCACTCTATCCTGGTTTTATTTATTACACCTCATTGCACTCACCAGTTTTATGAAGATGGAAACATTTAATATAATGCATGATGTCTTTCCCAGTTTTACTAAAGGTAGTGTTGTCTCTCTTGATTACTCCTATATTTATAACTGACTTGGAAACCAAAAATAGGCACCTACGACAGATGCATATTCTGCCTCACAGGAAATCAGGACCTGTACAGAACATCCTATAATATAATTTGCTAGGATGAAAAGCTCCCTGTGAGCATAACACACACATGCGCAGTAGAGACTGTCCGAACCATGCAGTCATGCGCAGCAGAGACTGCCCAAATGCACCAGTCCCCAGTCTGAGGCAGCAGCCAAGGCCATCGGGTGGCACCCTGGCCCATGCACATGGGCCTTCAGGATTAGTTACTTTATAAAGAATGTCTTGGTAGCAACAAAGATGCAACATCAGCAACAGTGATAGCTGCCTTTTAACTAGGGGTGCTTGTTATTTTCACTGATAAAAGAAATTGGTGGAAAACATTACCTTCAGTCCCCTGTGGAAGGGCCCCTTTTCACTGACCTCTTCCAAAATGTAGTACAGAGTTAATGTGTGTGTGTGTGTGTGCGTGTGCATGTATATGCATGATGGCGTGTGCATACTTATTTCATCACAGGAAAATCAGACTGCTCTGGAGTGTCAAAACCAAGCACAGTAATACATAACTCTGCAAGGGAGCATGTTGACCTAAGGTCTTACACCTTTCACACTTGTTTTGCGTGTATTCCCTTCCCAATCAAATTTTGGTGCAAAGGAGCAACGTAGGGTGGAGTGTAAGAAATATACCCAATTGCTATTTATGGGGTACTTTTAATGGAAGAATGATTAGCACCAACATTCTACTCAATTTTACATGATTTTTATGAATTAGTGAATGTGTGCCCTTTTTTAGTGAATGTGTTTTAAAAAGTGGACGTGTCTAAAATGTCTTTTTTTAGTGGATTAGCAATTGCGCCTAATTTGGCAAAGAAGTTACCACACATTACCATACTGTTGCTGTTAATTTATGAGTATGTGCTTAATTTACTGTTAATTTAGGAACATGTTCTATTCAGCATCAAGGCATTAGTGTGTTTCTTGAATCAAAACATTAGCCTTCCTGCATGATTCTCTGAGATGTGCAGGCACACACTGGTTAATGTTTACATTACCGTGTATACTATGCAACAAAGTTTTGTTAAGATTCATTCTATGGAATGTCTTTGTATTCCTGTATTCTTATATTTCATTTGAAAATGAAAAACAAAACAGAACAAAAAACATTAGACATCGCAAATAGAGCATAAAGTTTTGGTATTCAAAAGATAGATAATGCCTACCTTTCTTGCATTCTACCCATAGCTCATTTTCCATGGAAATTCTCACAAGGAGAAAAAGCCAGCTTCCTCACATTCCTACACCAGCTTATGACAGATGTATCTTTTGGGACTGCATAAGAACCACAGCAGCACTCAAGCCGAAGTGGCCAACCATTAGACCTCCAGTTATTGGCTGGCTGGCTAAGAATGACAGGAATTGTAGTTTAACAACAGCTGGAGAGACAAAGTTCACCTACCCCTTCTTATAGGTCACAATGCATTTGTCATTAGTGCCTGATATTAAAAGAATTGGGTGAAAATTCTGTATGTACAGTGCAGCTATGCTACCCAAGAAATGCTCTACTTTTGACTTGATATATTATATAACACATAGATTTGCATCCATTTCAACACTCCAAACTGTATTGCTTGGTCCGTCAGTAAGTGGGGTTACTGATAATGCTGAAGGATTTACCAATGAAGTGTGTGAGAGGGTTTGGAAAGGAAAATACCAGCTACGTGCTAAAAATGGCTTATGTATGTGTCACCTTCGTAGTGGAACTGAAGCTTTAATCCCTTTTACACAGGAAGTATCTTCAACAGTGTTTTGCTCGCTCTCAGCCACCGAGACCTCAGTATTTGTGCTATTAATAATTTACAGGGAAAGTGGAATAGCCCAGAACAGTTAAATAACGTGTGAATGCAAATGAATAAAAAGGCAAAGAAAACTGTAGATAAAGAAAAACATAATGAACTAGAGAAGGGAAAATATTACAGTTAAGTGCAACACTGGCAGACTAAATATTTATCAAGTTCAGTTCATTTGTTACTGGCAGTTCCCTGTTTAATTGTACTGACATGGTGCTAAACTTAGACCCTTTGGCCTCTTTCACAGCAACATGTGATGAATGTGAAACATTGTGTCCTGTGGGGCAACATGGACTGTGCCGCAGAGATACTCAGCTTGCTGCAACTTTCCTCCAACACTATAATAGCTTAGCTACACAGATTTGTAGTATGGATTTCAATGGAACGGCATTGAAATCTCACAACCATCTCAGGTAGCTGAATTTTCCCTCCAATTTCATCAGTTCTGTTTATATTGAGATAATTGGATGCTGGCACATGGAGGAAAGGCTGCAGCTTTATTTAATGATAATGTTCTACATTACTAAAATTTGTTAAACCTTCAAAAATTAGTTCTGCTTGTAAGCCTGAGCTAATTTCAACTAAACCAACAATATTAGTAATATGTATTTTGGCTGTGCCTTATAAACCAAAAGCCAAACCATGGCTCAATAACAATAAGCCAATAACAAAGCCACAACAATAAATAAGAAGGCTGTTGATGCTCTCAGCTTACTACTCAGCCTGTCCCCTTCACCCCCATTTATACTCCCTGCCTCCTGCCTTGACAGGGGATCTTCATGAGCATATGTCACTCTAGCCAATCAACTCCTTATAGTGGGAGGCAAATTTCACGTGCTTCCACTTACACACTTATTATTCTTTATTTATATAGCACCAACTTAAAGACCCTATTGTCTAACTATAACATTTATTTTGCTATTAAACCTACCTAACTTTAAACCTGTGATGTTCTGCCCCCATCAAATGGCCCCTCAATATTTGCTGCATGTCCTTTACATGACAATGGGAAGGGTGCAACCACTATCTTAAACTGTTCAACTTGTTTCAGTCTTAACCTTAAAATATACACTAGAATCTTAATATGATGTAAAGGCCAATGCATTGTTTATCGATAGTGTAGCATATTGATAAACTGTGTTAAACCATCAAACATTAACTCTGCCCTGTAAGCTTGAACTAATTTCATTCTAAATAGTTATATTATTAACAAACTAGTTGAAGAGCCCGTTACACGGGCCACAGTGCCACTGCCAGCCGGTCGTTGGGCAGTCATGCACAGTAGAGACTGCCCACGCCGTGGCTGATACAGAGCTGGACGCTCCTTTGGAGCGTCCCGCTCTGTATCAGCCTTGTCACGGGCAGTCTCTACTGCACATGACTGCAGCATGCATAGCAGTCTCTACTGCACGTGACTGCGTCTTTACACACGTTTTAGCGAATTATTATATAGGATTGAGTGCTCTGGCTCTTGAGTTCTCTCTCCTATAAGCTATGAGCCAAACTCTCCACAGCTGACACTGCTAACCTCATGCAGTGTTACCCCCCTCCACCACCAATAAAGCTTGTTTCATTAAAAATGTTCAATCCTAAATCCAATAAGTATACAAAATCTACTCTATATAGACCTTCTCCACCACTTTCCAAGTCTGTGTGTGTAAAACAAACTTCCTTTATCCCTGTACAACTTTCCAACATATCTGTTCTTAAAGGCTCTATCCAGAGGTTTTAAACCCTTATCCTGAATCCAACAAATGTAAGGCACCATTTCCGAATATGCCAACAGCTTTCCCAGAAGCAATGTTTGGATTTCAACCAAAGATAGCTTTTGTCTTGAACAGAAATAGCAGATATTTCATGTGGCCAATATCGTTACTCCCTTCAAGCAGACTTGAAAAACAAAGTCTGTCCCACTATTCAGACATCCTTTGACTTTGCACTTACAAGAAAACATAACATGACTGTCAACGGATTTCAAAATCAAAACATATAAGGAAGAATATATATATATATATAACAGAAACCTTTCTGAGCTTCAGCTGCATATCTTTTTAATTGCCATATTTTCTTGAATATTGAGCTACCCTGAATGTAAGGTGACTCCCCCTTCTTTTGCTGTTAATAAGTTCTAAAAAAATGATGACTATAAGGTGACCCTGTGTACCCGTCTCTTCCTTCATCCCTTTCACCTTGACGTCATATCCCTTATCCTCCTCATTTCCTTCATCTTTGACATCTCCCTTATCACTTTCACTTCATCTCCCTTCCTCTAACTGATATCATATGGATCTAACTGGCAGCCTTGTGCAAGTGTGGTCCAATTGACAACAAATTTGAATTTGCTGCTGTCTACCTCCTTCCTTATGTCCCACATTATTTAGCACGTTTCAGGATCTATTTATAGAATATCCTGAAAGGACCAAAACCTCATGTGTGACATAAGGAAGGAGACGGTTAGTGAATTGAAACGTACTGTATTCCTTCTATTAGAACGCCTGTTATCCCATTGTTCCAGTGATACCGGTATCGGAAGGCACTTTAACACCAAGCACCAAATTCTTTCGAAACCACTCTCTACCAAATGTTCTGACCACCTCTGTGCACTCCTGTGTCTATTTCAAATCTCCCATATCTCTCAGAACCAACAGTGTCAGAATGATCAACAAACTCCTGTTGCCACAATATTCTTTCATTATACACTTCCAGAAAAACCTCCCAACTATCTAACATGGGTATAGGGAGATTTTAATCCAGATAACCTCCTAGGAAAAAACTTGCCCATGGGTGTGACATGAACCACAAATACTAGTAACCCTAAAACTGACCATGGGTATAACATGAACCTGAAATGCTAGTAACCATAAAACTGACTATAAAAATTTCAAAGTGACTTAGCTCTTCAAAGGAAAGACAGATGATGTCACCCAAAGTCTTTTTACTTTTTCTTCAGATAGTCTACATTCCATGTTAGTGAAATTTACAGTAACACCTAAAAACTCAATTTTGGTTGCAGGTCTGTCTTTTTATGTACCAGAGAGATTTTAGGAGCAAGTTGATTTTTTTTAACCTTCCATTCTATAAATTGCAAAATATCTCAAAACAGTTACATATCATACATTTTTATGAAAACAATGCACTATAAATTAAAAATTGAGAGTTCCAAAACAAAAGGAGGGGGGACAAATGGACCAGCAACAAATCCAGCTTCTAATTTTTCAAAATCTTGACCCACACAGCACTTTGATTTTACCCAAATGTCTAATCTCAAAGCCTGAGATTAAAAAAAATATATCCCTGAAACCTTTTTCAACATGCCCAGTAGACATGTTTACTCACAGGAGAGACCCAGCTGTTGGCGAGATAAGATCTGAGTAACATTTGCAGATTTATGGGTCATCATAAGCAATACCCAATCATCCAGTTAATTAAGTATATACTGCCAACTTTTGACAAAATTCTTAAAGCCAACATTGTACTCTTTAAATGCTGGAACAAATCTAAACAAAGATACAGATGCTTCTTGCCAACATAACAACATCCTCTGCACTAGTCTCCTCCTGTTTTCCTCTTTACCTCCTTATACAATCCAAAAATTTCCAGCCTAGGGTGGATTTCTCAGTAGCAGAGTAGGTAACTTCCCAGAGGTCCAAATTTTAAAGGGAAAGTGATGTTTCATAATAAAAGCAGCTCTAATTAATCATCATAGTATTTGGACTTAGGAGAGTGTTATAGCAATACTGTCAGACTTGGAGTTCAAGAGTAATTCAATGACAAAGTATCCCCCTCACGCTCCTTTTACTGATGTAACACTGTTCAGCCAGATCAGAAGGGAGGTGCCCAGATAGACTGCAGAAAGGGACAATCTTCAATTAAAATAGGGGAAAAACCTGAAAAACTTGTCAAGGGGGGCAGGGATTTCATTGTTCTCATTGGAAGAAGATTGTCCCTTGTTGTTATCTGTCTGGTCTATGGACTGGATTCCACATCTGAGGAGAGATGGCTTACACTAGGTAAAAGTGGCGGGAGGGGAAACTTTGCTTGTGAATATCTCTCAAACCATAAAGGTTTGAGAGATAAGACATATCTTTCTTCGTGTTTTTTTAATGCCTACAAAATAAAATAAAATAAAGATAAAATAAAGATAAAACAAAGTATTACTATCCCTTTAGGTAGACCTTCAGCTGTGCTGGCCAGGTGTACATTATGAATTGTGTGTGGCCTCAAAGTCACTGCACCAGTGTTATACCCCTTTACAGGTTATTATTTAACCTAGGGGTAGTTAACTTTGGCGTGTGTTTTCAGGATATCCCAGCTGGAGCAAAGGTAGATTAAATAGTAGCTCAGTCATTATAATAGGGCCACCTGTGCTCATTCATGGAAATTGTGAATACGAACACTGTTGGTAGCTCTTGAGGACCAGAGTTGGCTACCCCTGATTTAACCCCTTGGATGCTGATGCAATGGCAATCTCTCTTGAATCCAAGGGGATAAAGCTTGTTTTTCATTCTTGCTTGTTATACTACAAGGATATTTTCTGTCCCAGAGGGTGGGGGTCATGTAATGAGTAGGGGGTTGCCATGGGTTGTGCTTAGGGCGCCTAGAGTACCTTGCCTGGGATGTAAATCCTGCCCTGTACTCAGACAGGATGCTTTACATGATAGAGTGTTTTAAGATTCACTTCATCCACACTTTGTATTTTCTTCCTTCTAATATAAGGTACAGCCTCCTTTTATTACTATGTCTGGGAGCTCTCAATAGAGAATCCTCCCTGCCCTTATCATCAGATTTTTATCTTGAGTGTGAGTTGTGCAATTCATTGAAAAGCCATGCGTTGCACGCCCCTCTGGCACTCAAAGGGTTAAATCTGCACATTAGTGTCAGCGTGACGCGTATCATCAGTCCTGAAGTGTGCATGCTCTATGTGTCTTTGTTCTGCACTCTCATCTGCATCACTGTTATTTGGGCCTTGTGGCTCCTTGGAATGTGAGTGCTGCCTTGTAGATGTTTCTGGCTGCTTAAAGGGATAGTAATACTTCGTTTTAACTTTATTTTATTTTGTAGGCATTAAAAAACATGAAGAATGATATAAGTCTTATCTCTCAAACCTTTATGGTTTATGAGATATTCACAAGCAAAGTTCCCCCTCCCGCCCCTTTTTCCTAGTGTAAGCCATCTCTTCTCAGATGTGAGTCTGGTTGTATGACAGTACAGATAACAGAAGGGGACAATTTTCTTTGTATGAAAACAATGAAAGCCCTTCCCCCCTTGACAAGTTTTTCAGCTTTTTCCATTATCTTAATTGAAGATTGTCCCTCTCTGCAGTCTACCTGGGCATCTCCCTTCTGATCTGGTTGAACAGGGGGGGGATACTTTGTTTGTGAATATCTCTTAAACCATAAAGGTTTCAGAGATAAGACTTATATCATTCTTCATATTTTTTTAATGCCTACAAAATAAAATAAAGTTAAAATGAAGTATTACTATCCCTTTAATCATTGGTCCTCTTGATATACTTGTGTGAGCTAGTCTCTGAAGAGTACTACTCTTTGGTGACTCTCCACTGTTTTAAAGTGGACCTGGCAGCTTGATTCAGGTTTTCTTATTTGAAAACTTCATTAACCCTTTCAGTGCCAAAGCAAAGCAATACACTGCGTACCTCTCGGGCACTGATAAGGTTAAAAGCTGCCTATGTGTAATTTCACCAAAAGACCATCCAATGTACAATGATTAAGCTTTTCAGTGATCTTACATATTTCAGTGGTGTTTTATGCTAATTAAGCACTGTGATGGACCAGGAGACTTTCACTTTCACTTTTTTCAGAACTAAAAGTGTGATTATTTCCAAAACTAAACATCTGCAGGAATTAGATTAACACGACCATACCTGGGAAGTTTGAGAATTGTGTGGCCCTGAGAATTTTTAAAATATGAAGCCCTAATGTTCTCAAAAATGTAGATTCTTGGCAATATGCCCCTACTTGTTCTATCCCAGAGATGCTCCATTCAGTAACTTGACAAAGAAGCCTTAAGATGCTACAACTTTTAGATCCAACGACTTAAACATATACTAAGGGCTCAATCCAGTTACCCCGTTAAAAAATAAAAGTACCATCTGCAGTTTTAAGTCACTGTCAGTTATGCAATTACCTGAGCTGTGAAACACTAATGAAAGAAAAAAAAACATGTTGCGCACTTGCACCATAAGGAGCAAAGAAAAAGAAGTTGAATATGTTATATTATTCAATTCCATGCGTCAAGGGACTCTTTATCGGCAAAAAAATCTGTGCTTCAAAAAGTTGGTGTTGAGTCGTATAACACATGTTAAAAACCACAGACACTGCAATTTGAGTGTAAAAAAAAAAAAATCACAAAACAGGCTAAGTGACCCGTGAATGTATTACACTGGGGCCCTAAGCCCCATATCAGTACATCCTGAATACCTAAAAAATGTGTGTGATGTAAAAACCCCTTTCAGTGCCAGAGGGGTAACAATGAATTGCAAAGAAATGGATTGTGTACCCTACTGGCACTCAAAAGGTTTTCAAAATATGTGCTAAGCATGAACAATGTATGTGAATGAGGAAAAATCTAAAAAAAACAAACTCTTTGAGTGCCAGTAGGGTATGCAACTCATTGCACATCGTTGCTTACTCCACTGGCATTCAAACGGTTAAACAGCCAAAAAAGAAAAACACCAAAAAGTAAAATGAACACTGACCTTTATTCCTGATGTTCAGCGGGGTCTTCTGCAGCCTGGTTTTCTTCTTCAGTTCTTCTTCTCTAAGCTTCTTTCTTATTTTTCTTTCTTCTTCTACTTCTTCTGTTATCTTCATCTGTCATCTTCATCTTCTTTCTTCATCTGAACTTAGTGTGGAACCTGTAAAAAAAAAAAAAATAAAGATACTGAAATAAATTTGTCAAACATACTCTGCTTCCACCGCTGTAAGCCCACATCCCAGCCATTGGGAACATGGGGGACAATATGAACAGGGACTGGCCATATAAAGGCAGTTCCTGTTCAAATTTCCCTCATTTGGAATCTGGAAACTGTCTGGAGTAGCAGGAGTGGGGGTTTTTGCTGGTTGCTCCTGACGCCACTAGTGGCAGTGGCAGCAGAATAAATTTAAAGGGATAGTAATACTTCATTTTAACTTTATTTTATTTTGTAGGCATTAAAAAACATGATGAATGATATAAGTCTTATCTCTGAAACATTTATGGTTTAAGAGATATTCACAAACAAAGTAACCCCCCCCTGTTCAACCAGATCAGAAGGGAGATGCCCAGGTAGACTGCAGAGAGGGACAATCTTCAATTAAGATAATGGAAAAAGCTGAAAAACATGTCAAGGGGGGAAGGGCTTTCATTGTTTTCATACAAAGAAAATTGTCCCCTTCTGTTATCTGTACTGTCATACAACCAGACTCACATCTGAGAAGAGATGGCTTACACTAGGAAAAAGGGGCGGGGAGGGGAACTTTGCTTGTGAATATCTCATAAACCATAAAGGTTTGAGAGATAAGACATATCATTCTTCATGTTTTTTTAATGCCTACAAAATAAAATAAAGTTAAAACGAAGTATTACTATCCCTTTAAAGACATTTATCTTACTAACACTATTTTCTTTGCAGTTCAACGGTAGGTGTCAAGAAGAAGAATGAAGAGGAGCACATATGAAGAAAGAAGATGACAGATGAAGATATCAGTTGAATAAGAAGAAAGAAGAGGATGACAGATGAAGAAGAAGATACAAGGTTACAGAAGAAGAATTGAAGAAGAAGACCAAGGTGCAGGAGCAAGAAGACAGGTAGGTGTTCTATCGCTGGGTGATAGGATAGTGTTAGGGCTAGTATGGGACCACTTTATTGTTCATTTTAGGAGTAGTGTAGGGCCAAGTGGAGGGTTAATGTTTGGGAGGGTGACTGGGTTATTTAGCTCACGCTCAATGTTTGACTGTGTCAGACACCGAGCATTAGCCTGTTTTCCTATGATTTTCCCACTTCTCATGCTATTTAGAGTGAGTTATGGGACTACAAAGCCCACGTCAAATGTTGGGCCACAAGTTAGGTTCTGCTTCCAAAGGATCATTGTGGTTTCTGTTGGTCCACAATTTGATTCCTACGGTAATGCTGTAGGTGTGTACCGTTCGGTATCCATTTTTGTGCTACTGACAGTTTTAACTGGGACAATTGGATCGAGCCCTAGATGAGCAGGTTAATGGGTGTAAATCATGTAGTTGGTAACATAGCACTCTTACCCTGAGATTTTGGCCCTTCACTCTGATATATTGGTCAAAACCCTGAGTCTCAGGGTCAGACCCTGAGAGTTCACAGGTATGAACATGACACATAGGCAGTTTGAATGAAGTTTTCAAAATTATAGGCCCAAATAGAATTTTTGCTTTTAAACCATTAACCCCTCTGTTGTCAGTGTAGGTTAGGATTTTGTGTGCGTGGAGGTTGGGGTAGTATATGTTTTTTAAGCTTGACTTTACCTCGGCGATAAGTGGAACACATTACTGTGCAATGGATTCCAATCAAATCCAGCAATGGTATATGTGTATGAAGGTTATCTAATGATGGACATCATTGTAAGGTCAGAGAGGGGCTCAGGAGGACTCCTTCACTCCCACTTACCCCTGCCTGATCCAGGAGCAAGTGAGTAAGCCTATGTTACCTCTGCTTCTCTTTTACCCAGTTCCCTAAAGCAGGGCTGCACCTCCAGTGGAGAAGCACAGTTAGTCTTGCTCGGAACATCCACCTCTGCACTAAGGTTCAAAGGGAGCCTTTAATACAAAGATGTACAATAGGGCATGGTGCAAAGAACAGATGGATCAATGCACCTATAATGCACACACACACTTGATCAGCCTGTTCTTAATACGTGCTCCCCCCCAGGGTTTGTTAATCTTGGCCCAGCACAGAAATGGATTAAGCATAAAGGGCCATACTCTTCTAGCAATAAAGCAATAAAGGTGGATTCCTCAAAAACTGTTTGTATTATAAGTAACTGGTACAACATATGGATAGTTTTTAATTATCTTTAATATTAACTAAGCCTATGTTAAGGTGACCTATCCACTTTGCTCAAAACCAAATCAGCATATGGAATAAAATTGGTAATAAGAGTTGATTAATCATTTGGATGCTCCAAATGTGTCCATTCATTTGCGAAGGGATTAACATGGAACAGTGCAAGTGTTAATGGAAATACACACTGAGGCAAGACAGAAAACATATGTGTTTTTCAGGTTAAATGAGGGCATTTCTGCTGAAGGAGAGGAATTTAAAGGGATAGTAATACTTAAAATGTAAAAAAATATGTTGTAGGGTTTATCCCCCTGAGTAAAACAAGAGTACTCCCACTGCTGAAAGGTGTTTCATTCAAAAGTTATTAATTTTCAAAGTTGAATTTTTTTAGTTGCAATATCACAGTGGCCTGAAATTGTACAGTGGCGCTGTTGCTACATGATCCTATGGACAGCTCTGGTCATGGGACCATAAATCTCCATAGGATGGTGTAGCAACAGCTCCACTGTACAATTTCAGGTCACTGTGATATTGCACCTAAAAAATTCAACTTTGAAAATTAATAACTTTTGAATGAAACACCTTTCAGCAATGGGAGTACTCTTGTTTTACTCAGGGGGATAAACCCTACAACATATTTTTTTTACATTTTAAGTATTACTATCCCTTTAAAGGAGCAGCAAACTTTTGTTATGAAAAATAAGGCTTTTCTTGTTGAATATTATAAGGGTACACATACTGCTAAGAGGTATATATTTTCAGAGTTTTAACAGTTTAAACTCATTTTTTTTACATTAACAGTGCCCTCTGGTGGTCAGATTCCAAATAGTTATTCTGTTACATTCTGTTTTAGAGGAAAGTCACTGACAAACAGTTCTCCATAGAATGTAATAGCAACTGCTGAGTCATTTTGTCAGTTAGAACTTTCAGGAGGTAAATAACTTCCTGATTATTTGAACTGTTATAAAGTTTGATTAAAACAACTTACAACAGCAGAAGGGCCCTTGTTTTACTCATCAGGAAAAGCTCTAAAACATATTACAGTTCTTTTAATCTACTGTTCTCACTGCACCAGAGACTGGATGCATGAAGAGATGGTTCTAAAGGCCAGTTGTCATCCCTGCGCTACCTGTTCCACACCACACCAAAAAAGACTGTAAAAGAAAAAAAAACTAATTACAAAGGCAGTAAGCTATACGCCTGTGTGGCAGGGAAGGAGTCAACACCCGCCTGGCCACTTAGTACTCTGTGGATTTTTACACAGCCAATTGGTATCTAAACAAAGCATGATCTTGTATGATATAATACCACAGAGGTTCACCGCATCCCAAAATAATAAACTCAGCTTCAGTTACATTTCAAATGTTTTTTTTCTAGGTTTAATTTAAAGGGATAGAAATGTTTCAAACTGAAAGCAGCTCCAATTAATCTTCATAGTATTTGGGCCATGGAGAGTGTCATTTCAATACTGTCAGAGTTGTAATTCAAGAGTAAATGAATAATAAAGTATCCCCCTCCTGACCCTTTTACTGATGTAACATTGCTCTCCTCAGAGCAAGACTGTCCGGATGGATCTCAGAGAGGGACAATGTTCTGTGAGCATAAGGAAAAAACCTGAAAAAACTGTCAAGGGGAGCAGGGTTTTCTTTCTTCTCACAGTAAGAAGATTGTCCCTTGCTGTGAGCTGTCTGGCCTTAAGACCAGATTCCACATCTGAGGGGAGGCGGATTACACTAGGTAAAAGGGGCAGGAGGGGGAAACTTTATCATTCAATTACTCTTGAACTACAACTCTGACTGTATTGAAATAACACTCTCCATGGCCCAAATACTATGAAAATTAATTGGAGTTGCTTTTATTTTGAAACATTACTATCCCTTTAACTGTTTGAGTACTAGTTAACCCACGGAGTGTCACAGGGTATGGAACACAACATCTCTATGACACTCAAAAGATTAAACAATAACTAAAAGCCCATCACTGACGTGCCCAGGAATCAAGATAATGTTTCAAGAAATAAAAATTTTTGGAGGAAATGTAAATGTCAGACGTAGGCAGCATTTGGCTCTCTAGCTATTGGAAACTATATCTCCCTTCATCCCTCACAAACCAATGGAAAGTATAGTCTACAGAAGCTGCGGAGCCAAAGGTTGCCTATCCCTGACATATGTTAAAATTAGGGTTGCCTGATCATCACTTTAAAAATGAACACATATGAAAAATGCCTGCTGCAGGGCTCCAGTGGTTAATTATTAGGTTGTATTAGTTCCCATATATTAAACCAACATTCATTTTGCATCTGTGTCCTGTTTTAAAGGGACGATCTGGTAACCCTAATTTAAATATATTTTTCTGTTACATACTATTGTGGACACAGAGACTATGGGGTAAAATATCCTCCAACAGGAGGTAGGGAACTTAACGCTTTGAGTGCCAGAGTGATATCCAGTGCATTAGATACCTTTCTGGCACTCAAAGGGCTAATGCAATGCATTGGATACCTTTCTGACACACAAAGGCATACCTGGGAACTCTCAGGGTTTGACCCTGAAACTCAAGGTTTTGAATCACATCTCAGGGTCCTTCAGGGTGAAGGTCCAAATTCTCAGGGTGAGAGAGTCCATTGTTTACTACAATTTGATTTATGCCAATTTACTCTTATTTAACATCCAAATTTGTGACATTTCTACCAGAAAGGCAGAGGGAAAGTCATGTTTATCTGGTGAGTGTGTAAGATAGGCTGACCAGATCTCACCTTTAACTGGGGACACATAAGAAATAGCCATTTTTCAGCACTTCACTGAAATCAAAGCAGTGCTGCAGTATGCATTTCTCCTATGAGTCCCCGGTTAAAGGTGAGGTCTGGTCAGCCTAATGTAAGAAGTGATATCTCAGAACTGTAGAATGTTAATGGTTTCTTAAGGACTGATTGGATCATGTCTGGGTTAGAGCAAACCTTGACATAGCACAGATAATCTACTTTCTGGGAACGTTAAGGGTTAATATTTCAAAGATCTCAGGGTGACCTAATTTCAGACATTCCCAGGTATGCTCAAAGGGTTAATAGAAAAACAATAAATTGATTTCTCCCTACCTACTTTACCATTCCCTTTCTGCCAGGAAGACAGTTTTTAAAGTGTCTTCAAACAGGAGGCTAAGAGTTAATCTCTTCGTGTTTTTTTTTTTTTTTTTTTTAACCCACTCATTGCCAGGGGGGTTTGAAAAACATTCCTTTGCACTGGCTTTTAAAGGATTAATTCCCCTGCAGGATGTCCATAGAGGCAGAGCCACGTTTTCTTTCTGCGCTGAAAAAAGTACAAAAGGCTCATACTGTTTTATAGGGGAAAAGAGCACAATAAGGTACTATACCTGCTAAGAAGGAACAGTCACAGGGTATACTGCTGGGATTTTTTTTAATTTATTACATGTCTAATTACCTCTCTTTTAAATCCACTAACAAATAGACCACACCTGACACCTAATACTTCCAGTGGGGTGGGGAGTAAGGGCTTGATTGAAGAGTCAGCTAATAAGAAGTATATACTGATTGCTGGTGAATGTTTGCGTAATACAGATTGATTGACATCCACTGACAGATACAATCATAAATAAATGTTTTCTTGGAATGTTTATGCCATAGAGCACAAAATACTTGAACCATGATTCCAAAGACAGTATGTTGATTGCTGACATTCTTTTCATTGTGTTTAAATATAGACTAACTTAAAATGATTTGATGATCTGACTACTTGGAGTATAATAGGAGGCCAACAAAGAAGTAACTTAGCTGAGTAGGCTGAAAAAAAGACACATGTACATCAAGTTAAGCCAATGCCGTATCACCCTTACTGATCCAGGAGAAGGAAAATAAAATCTATTGAAGCCATTGCCAATTACTACCCGTGGGCAACAAAAATCCTTCCTGACTCCAAAAGGCTGTTAGATAGTTCCTTGGATCGACAGCCTATCTGCATTGAAACCAACTGTCGTAATTATCAGAATTGTTCTGGGCTATAAAGGTAACCTATACTTATTTGAAAATATCTACAGTATCTGTTATCATGTTTAGAAATGCATTGGAGACCTCTGTAGCTTCTAGTAGAGTTTTGTTACTAAGTTTCTGCAGAAAGTTAATGTGAAACAACATGGTTCCACCACTGCAAACAGTTTGGGAACCTCTGCATTTGTAGACTATATCATATCAACACAATTTGGCAAACTTTTTTGCAGAGCTAATGTTGCTCTGTTATTGTATTGAGATTAGTACCTGCTGTTCTTCCATTCATAAAGGTGTGTTCTTATTGCATGCCCATTAACAGACAATAAACAGACAATAAAACAGCATCACTTCTGAGATACCTAACTAGAGAGCTATTGTAATGGGAGCCGTAAAAAAGCAGGATTGGGAGTCTTAGATCATATATAAGATGACAATGTATGCCTTCGAAAAAAAATTGAGAATTTTTACAGAGTCTAACTTGGAGAAAGGGTATTTAAGTATATAGAATGCTTGATAAGTTTAAAGGGTTGACTTTTCACCACAATAAATGGACTTTTCATTAACAATTAGCATAAAAGGCAGAGCTTTTCCTGGAGTTTATAATGTTCATAGTATTATGCACAAACTGCCCATAGTATCAGTCCTGTCTTGTATTCATGAATTCAGTTTTTCTAGCATTCTCTTTTCCTCTCTTGCTGTTTCTCTTGTTCTCTCTTATGTCTCAATTTCTCCCTTCCTCTCTGTATCTCTGTATCCTCTCACTTCCTATCTGTATCTTTCTCTCTTGTTTGTTCATTCTCTCCTGTGTTCATTCATTTTCTCTTGTGTCCATTCATTCTCTCTTGCCTCTGTATATTCTTGCTTGTGTCCTTTCATTGTCCCCTGCTCATGTTCATTCTCTCTTTTGTATGTGTTTGTTTTCTCACATGTATGTGCTCATTCTCTGTTGTGTTAGTTCATTCCCTGTTGTGTTTGTCCATTCTCTTTTGTGTGTGTGTTCATTCTCTGTTGTGTTTGTTCATTCTCTCTTGTGTTTGTTAATTCTCTCTTGCATTCATTATTTATCTCTTGCATGTGTTCATACTCTCTAGCATTCATTCATTCATCTCTTTCATTCTTTCATGTGTCTGTTCAGTTTTTCTTGCATGCAGTCATTCTCTCTTAAGTGCCTTCTTTTTTATGTGCATTCTCTTGTGCTGTGCTCTCTCTCTTATATGTGCTATTACTCTTGAGTGCTCTGGCTTGCTCACTTGCTTGCATTCTCTCTTGCACGTACTGCCTTCCACACTTTCATGTGTGCTCTATATTAACAATTCCCTGCTCCAGTCACTTTGACACACAAAAGGGCCAGGTTTTAAGGATAACCCTAATTAGGCACAAGTAATGCACTCAAAATGACTTAGTTACTGATTATCCACCTGTGAACAAGCAAGAATGTATTGGAAATGTGAACTGTTGTTGTGTTCCGAGAAGTAACAATGAGAAAGAAATTCCCCAGAAGGGAGTGCAGGGTACAGGAGGGGAAGCATGTCAGGGGGAGGGTTGATCCAGGCAGGAAGTGTGTGTAATAGGGAGGAGTTTAGGGGAAGGGCTTAAATGGAGTTGGTAACAGGAAGTGGATTGCTGTGTGGGGGATGAAAGGACAAAGAGAAACATCCAGCTACTTACTGCCGGCTTGGACCCCACATGATGGCTGCAGTCAATGCTTCTCTCGTGCATACCGGATTCTGGGATGCGTCAAGTGGTGCTTCTTCACTGTGGGCACTGTGCATTTGTGACACTGAGCCTTGAAACATTGGCTTGCTTCAGGAGTCTGTGATGCCAGGACAGGAAATGATTTCATGGACCATTACGCAGTCACTTTCTCCGATATGCTCTGGCTCTTCAGGGTCATCCAGAGAGGATCAGGGACCAGTGGAGTCAACCTACCTGTTGCAGTTGGAGGTGGACGTGATTGGAGCTGAGGATCTATTTCCCTATGGCCAGCCTTCTGGCAGCGGTTGGCATTTTTCGCTCGTGAGGATGGCCTGCTGGAGTCACAATCTCTCCTGGAAGTGGGGACTGGAGGAGCCTGGCAGCACCATCTTACCTGGGTCACCCTCTGCCATGGCAGGTTTGGTGGGAGGATCATGCTTCTGGTGGTGGATTACCCTGGGCTGTGCGGATGGGCCTCATGCTCCCTGTGTCTGGTTTTTATTGTTGCTGAGCAGCTTCTTGAATTCTTTCCTCGTATGTTTTTCTTATTTGCTCCTTGTCTGCTGCATTTTCTTTTGGGGTTCCCTGGGCCCGCCTCTGCTTACGAACTCCTCTCTTTGGCGCATCTTTCCTCAGCTCCTTTCTGTTCCCATTTTCATGGCCATTGTGTGCGCCCCCTTCTTTTTTCGCCCTGTGTGGGGCTCTTTTTTTCTACCTTTCTCCTCTTTGGGTGGTTTCCTGGATTCCCCTTTACCTCTTGTGTTTCCCTGTGGACTCCCATTTTCAGGTTCTTTGCGGTGTGTTTCTTTTTCTCCCTCCTGTTCTTGAGTGTTTCTCTTGCACCCCCCCCTTTGCATTTCTTTGCCTGCGTCTTTGCATTTCGTTTGACCCGTTCTGCCCCCCCACACACACCTTCCTTTTCATTGTCGCTTTGCTTTATTTTCTGTCTTCCTGAGGCCTGGCTGTGGGTTCGGGGCTGGTTGGCTAGGGCTCCTTAAAGGCATAATAATACTTTGTTTTATCTTTATTTTATTTTATAGGCATTAAATAAACATGAAGAACGATATAAGTCTTATCTCTCAAACCTTTATGGTTTGAGAGATATTCACAAGCAAAGTTTCCCCTCACTGACCAAAATGGTCAAGTCTGCCATCTAGCTGTCATATTTGGAATCCGGTCCGCAGATCAACCGCTGGCTCTTCAGTAGAGCCGAGATCGCAAGATATAAAAATAACTATTTCATTGGAAGGGTCTAAAAAGTGTGCGTTTGCAGGCACACTTTGTAGACTATTCAAATGAAATAGTCCTTCTTATATCTCGCGATCTTGGCTCTGCTGTAGAGCCACAGCCAGTCCACTCACTGGATTCCAAATCTGACCGCTAGATGGCAGACTTGACTGTTTTGGTCAGTAAGGGGAAACTTTGCTTTTGAATATCTCTCAAACCATGGGTGGGAGGTCCTGGGTCTCTACCCCCCAATTCAGAGCAAATGAGTACTTTGTTATGGTTTTAGATGAACACTCAGACAGATTGGTAACGTTAAAAGACTTTATTGAAAACAGAGTATATACTGAATAAGGCCCAGGGGACCACAAGGCAGATCATACAGAAACAAAGAATACACGGTAGCTGCAGGAATGCAATATGGGGTACTTAGACAGGCACAACTGAATGTAGTTCGTGGATGGTGCTGGCAACCCGTAGGGAAGCTGACCAGATGAGCGTACACAGGAGGAGTACGAGAAACAGAACTGGCACTACCCAGATGCCTGGGTACCTAAACCCTTAGGAACGAGGCAACACTGAACCAGACTGTATGGAGCGAAGACTGGCACTGTCCAGATGCCTGGACACCAAGACCCTGGAACGAGGCAACTCAGAACCAGATTGTATGGAATGAAACTGGCACCATGGAAGTTAGAACCGAATACGGTCTCCAAATACCGGGCAACAGTGGAATAACCGTCTCCCCACAGGAGAGATAATAGAGACCAAGGTAGCTGCGAATTATAGACCCTAGAACGCTAGTGGTGGATTGAGGCAACAGTAGGTAGCTGACACACAGCTAATGGCCCTCAGCCTGCAGTATAGTGGAACAACGCTGTCTCTAGCTGTGGAACTGCCCAAGGCAGTAGTAAACCCTACCTGGTCACTCCAGATACACGAAGGGTTACAGGTAACGCCCAACCAAACAGAGAAACTCCCAGAGGGAGTGAGCACAGCGTAGCAGGTAGTAAGGCCACAGAGGGAGATCAGAGTAACACAGGCAGAGTAGAACTCCGGTACTGGTACTTCGAATGTGCACACTGCTAGCAGCGGTTAAGGAGCAGCTTAAGCCCAAGCTTAACTCTTTTGGTCGACAAGGAACAGCGCCACGCGGCGCAACACTGCATGTACAGAATGCCCAGAATAGTAAGAGCCACCAGGGGTCGCTCTGAAACAGGCAGGTCCGGTAAGTACCGGAGCCCGTTAAGCGGAATAGGGATACCGCAACAGAACGGAACAGCGCCCCTACTGGTCGGCTATGGATCGGTTCTGTACCAGAATACAGTCAGCAACAGAGCAGGTCCTCATCCAAGGACAGTCAGTGACGGAGCAGGATCTTCGGCCAGGATACAGTCAGCAAAGGAGCTGGTTCTCAGCCAGAATACAAGTCAGCAACGGAGCAGGTTCTCAGCCAGAATACAAGTCAGCAACGGAGCGTAAAACAGGAACACAGGAACAAGCTTGTAGTCAGGCAGGCCAGGTCATACACAACGTAGAAATCACAGTAGTATGACATGAAACGTACACCACGAGAGGACAGCCCAGGGTAGATAAAGGCAAGCCAGGAGTAGCAATTAAGGCCAGCCAATCAGAAAGCATCACAGGATAATAATGTCACCGCTACGCAACAGGATCACGGGGCATCATGATATACTTGGACTGCACTATTGGTTTGGCAACATAGGTAGGTTCTACTACTGGCTTGTTTTTCTGAGCTGGCTGGCTGTATGTGTTAGGTGCATTTGCATGGATGGTCTGTTGGCTGTTTGTTTTCTTGTGTGGTAGCTTGTCTGGTGGTATGAGGATATGTGAGATTGTGGGCTGGTTGGTCCTTGGGGTGTCCCCTATTGGGATGTGCGTTGTGGTCTGTTATCCCCAAAATAGATGTGTCTGTGTTTATTTGATGGATCATACCCTCTCCCCATGACATCACTGCTCTATTCTGCTCTTTTGGATGCTGCCTGTCTTTTTTGCTGTCTTGCATGCATTCTCTCGTGTGCATTCTCTCTCTCATATAAAACAATAAGAGCAGCGCTAATGTGGAAGGCAGGACAATCCTCTTCAGCAGCCAAGAATATAGAAACCCTGCTTCTTGGTTTCACCATAAAACATACAATAATCCACACTATTCGGCTCTTCAAAAGGGAAATATTTTGAGTTCTATATTTAGAACTCGTGTAATATAAAATATTAAAAAAACAAAACGGATGGATAAACAGATAATATTTTATTTTATCAAAGATAATACAATAAACCTCATGTGTCCATGAGAGTCAAGTTCTCATGAGCTCTCAGTAAAGAAACACACAAAACAGTACATTTTATTGAGCAATAGATAATAAGAATACTAATAGTAATAATGAAAACTTCCTCAGTCAGAGGGGAGAAGGACGTGAGGACAGTGTCTAGGGTACTACACAGGAGCTAACACTGAACCACCGTAGGTCTATGGTACTGAGTCTTAGAACCAGACTTGGCTCTACCAAAACAGGAAGGAAGGACAAGACTAGTACCGGAGTGTACCCAGAAGAGGAACAGAGCGAGAATAGACCACCGATACTAACAGCGTAACTGGTAGAACCACTCGAGGCAGCAGAGTAGGTGCTTAGATGGAAGCAGCCAGATAGGAGCGCACTACTGAGGCAAGGAGCGAGACAAGCTGCACTTTATCTACCGAAGGCAACTATGAGGCACAGAGCGTAGGTAGCACCCCAAGTGCTAAGCCAGGCAATAGGTAAGGGAAAGAGAAGGCAACCTGCAAGCAACCAGCTGGTGGCTGAGCTACAAGGTAAAGGAGGGCAACCTGGATTGGCCTAGTGGTAGTCAGACAGGAGCGAGGCACAAAGGGAGCGTCAGTCAGACAGGCCACAATCAGAAACCGGATCAGGTAGTCAGCCACAGCAAAGGTCAGCATGGAGCGGGTAGTCGGACAAGCCAGAGTCATACACAGATTATGAAGTCAGCCACAGCCAAGGTCACAACCGGAGTGAGTAGTCAGATAAGCAAATGATTGAACACCAGGAGACAACGTAAGCCAAGTAAGGGTCAGAGGAACAAACTAGATGCGTACAGGAACACCACGAATGGGAAACAAGTCCTAGCCTCAATGACGTTTATAAAGCAGCAGAAGGAGGCGGGACCCAGTTAGGTCCAACAGAATAGGTCCATAAACAGGCGTCCGTGCCAGTGCCTGAAACATGACTATGGCAATGAGGAAGTGGCCGGAGGCCATGCCGGCCGGCGGCCATACAGAGGTAAGAAAAGAGGATCGCTTAGACCTCAAATGGTGACTTTGATACAAGTGTACAAATATGTACAATATCAAAAATGATTATACCAGATTATAATGATGGGAACAAACGAAACTGATGTCACTCTGTCTGCTATTCAAGACAGTGTTTTACATCTATGTCCCAAACTGCACTCTAAATACAATACCATTGATGGCCTTATGCCACCCGTTGATCTCCGTATCCTACTCTTCACCAGTATTAATGGTTTATCGTAGTCACAGAACAAAATAATAGCAACTCACAATATGATTCAGTACAAACTAGTCAGACTTAATGTCCCTATTTTCTGTCAGTGTGCCAACCGCAGCAATCCTCCAGAACACCAACAAATTGAAGTGCTTCAAAGACACTGCGCCAACGGCACCTGAACTGAAAAAATAATCCCCAGTTCTCTATCAGCGTGCTTCCGTGATAAGAGTCTACAATACCTAATGTCCTGTGAGAACCGCCCATGTGGCACTGTGGTAGAGAATATCCACTGAACAAAATATACTCTAGTTATCTGTCTAAACTAAAAAAATAAACCAAAAAAATGTATTTAACGATTGATCGTAAAAAATATATTAAAATCAAATTAAAATATATGAAGAGATGCACATCTTTACAGTGTATTAATGCTTAATGTATGTTATCACTGTTTCACTTTGTGTGACACACAATATGCTTTTAAATATGTTCTTAAACAAATTATTGAATCCATGTTCTCTTTATCTACTGTTATGATGTTTTAATATGCTTTTAATCAGGCTATCTATAATTAGATCTTGTTCAGCCCTTCAGATGAATCACATTGGTTTCTTCTCAAGCATACACAATGTAACGGTATTTAACATCATATATTTCCAATGTTCACAGAAAGAATTCGTAGCTTTAGCATCCACTGATATACATTAGGTTGATTATGACTTATTTTGGGCATATACGATATTTATAACATGCAGTTTATAAACACCAACATATAGTGGATTATCATGGAAGGATTTATATTTGTAGCATATGATATTTCACTAGCAGATTTTTGTGACAGATAATCTGTTCGTCAATATGTAAATATAGTGTATATAATATGGAACGCTCTCACCGGCAATTCAAGTGTCTCCGTCCAGTGTCTCTACAGCCATTTTCAGCGCAATGCCCACCTTTCCTCCAATTTCGTCCAAGAGTAAGAAGGCGTCGTAATGATCTATATATTTGGCATTCTTCTTTGTTCAAATTTCCCGCCACTCCAATCCGTAGCTCATATTTTACTCGCTCTGTTATACACTGATCAGAAATTAGTATACCCACTTTTTATTCAACCAAATAGTGTCACACCATCAATGTCTCAGTGCGTCTCTGCTTTCCAATGCTTTTCAAAGTCTGCAGACTTCATCATCAGGGAATAGATATATATCTGGAAAAAAATGCTGGCCTCCATGTACCTCACCCACCACCGGTAGCCTCAACCTCCCCAAATAAAACTGTCTCCTGCGCATACTAACCAACACACTGTGGTCCCGTACTAACCTCTGCCTCACCCCCTCTACAACGATAAGCGGCTCACAGATGACACCACTATATTGCTGAGTGCTCTTGCACTGAACGGGTTAATGCAACTTTGCTCGTAAACCTGTCACACCTACAGGAAAACAAAACTACAGATACACCACTAAGCCCTGCTATAAAGAACTACAGTAAGGTTGTAATGATATGCTATTGGAGTGTATCAGTGTGTGTCCGATGCATGTACATGCAGGCGAAGAAGTAGAAAATCAGCGAATAATGTGAACACAAAAATCAGTGTACTTACTCCTGTGTAGCCAGAACTTGTTGTTTTTTACCATTTTTTTTCTGTGACATCCCAGTGCTGATTTTAACACCCTAAATACAGTGTAACTTTTGGGGCCAAAAAATGCTGGGGTAAACCAACTTTGCCATAACAACTAATGTCCCCATTGATTTAAATATGCTAGATGTTAAGCATTGTGCTGGAGACTATTTTAGCTTTTGCTGGTTTAGTCCCATTTAACCCTTGGAGTGTCAGAGGGGTATGCAACACATTGCAAACATAACTGGGAACTTTTAAAAAGAGCTGACCCTGAGATCTTTTAAATATTAATCTATAAGGTCCCCAAAACATAGATTTTGGGTGATAGGACCTGCTTGCTCTAACCAAGAGGTGCACTCAAGAAACACTTAAAGGGACAGTAGCGGATGAAAATAAACACAACTCAGATTACTCCTCATATGTTTTTGCCATGTAGCTCTGTATTTCAGTATTCTCCAATGTGTAGTTCCCTCCTGCCCCTTTTACCTACATAACGCACTCTCCAAGACTATCAGGATGGAGAGCAGCGAGGGACAGTCATTTGTGAGCATCAGGAAAAACCTGGCCTCCTTCGTTAAGGAAGGCAGGGTTTTCCTTATATCACAGCAAGGAGATTGTCCCTCGCTGCCAGCTGTCCAGTCAGGAGACCGGATTCCACATCTATGGGGAAGTGGCATAAAGAGATAAAAGGGGCGAGAGGGGGATACTTTATAATTGAATTACTGTTGAACTACACATTGGACAATATTGAGATACATAGCTACGTGTCCACAAACACACGAGGAGTAATTGGAGCTGCGTTTATTTTCATCCATTACTATCCTTTTAAAGGGATTGTAATACTTATAATGTAAAAAAATATGTTGTAGGGTTTATCCCCCTGAGTAAAAAAAGGGTACTCCCACTGCTGAAAGGTTTTTTTTATTCAAAAGTTATTGCAGCTTAAACTTGCATTTTTTAGGTGCAGTATCACAGTGGCCTGAAATTGTACAGTGGCGCTGTTGCTACACCATCTTATGGATAGCTCTGGTCAATTGACCATAAATCTCCTAAAAAATGTAAGTTTAAAATGTAATAACTTTGGAATAAAAACCTCTCAGAAGTGGGATTACCCTTGTTTTACTCAGGGGGATAAACCCTACAACTTATTTTTTTACATTTTAAGTATTACTATGCCTTTAACATGATGATACAATATATAAATTTTCCTGCCTTAACACATACAAGGCAAATATGATTTCTCCCTTAGCCTTTCTGGCAGAAATGGCACAAATTTAGACACTAAATACAGTTAATTGGTGTAGACTATATAGTACCTGTAGGTAAAACTGGACTGCTTACCTCCCAACATTTCAGGTGGCCAAAAATGGACACTTTTGTTTTAACGACTATTGCTGTGCGCAGGACATGTGAGCGGGGCATTGCCGACAAATATTAGATTATATTATAACCTATTGACACCTATTGTAACTGCATAAAATAGCACAAGACTAAAATATTTTATTTATACAGATTAATTTATAAACACATACACTGAAGTTTAAATAAACATTAATATGGGGTTTATTGCAGAGGTGCAATGTGATACACATATATACACCACACAGTCTGATCGCCTAAAAAGAGGGACACCAGGGTGGGAAAGAAGGAAGTAGTTTGGGTCTCAAAGAGGAACTGTCCATCCTAAAGAGGAACACTTGGGAGGTATAGGATTCTGTGACCCTGAGAACTGGACTCTTCACCCATCAACCTGTGCCACATACTCTTCTGGCACTCAAATGGTAAAAAAACTTAAATATATATACAGAGGCGTAACTAGAAGCCTCTGGGCCCTGGTACAAGAAGTGCCACAGGCCCCCACCACCACCGCATTGGCTCCCCTGACCACACTGACCACCTCCACAATGCCCCCATCTCCTACCTGGAGCTCCCACTTGGTCATCATTGTAATGCAAAGCACTGGGAGATGATGTAATCTCTCAGCGATCTGCATTACTAGAGCGCCGGCGGGAGATTGCGTGCGCCAGGAGGAGGGGTCGCAGGGGGAGGCCGGGCCCCTGGAGTGCACGGGCCTGGTCGCAGGTGCGACCCCTATAGTTAGAGAGAGAGAAATGTGGGCACTCAATAACGAAATATAGAAACATAACTACTTGCCCGGTGTCTTTTATTTTCATTTTAAAAGATCAACGTCTTGAGAAAGGCCCCAAGGGTGTCGAAACGTTGATCTTTTAAAATTAAAATAAAAGTTACTTTTCCGTTTACAGGCCCTAGAGTGCGCTTGCTGTTTGATGAATTGATCATCTACAATTTGTTATTTATTTATATATATATATATAATTTTTCATTGAAACGGTAAGTATTCCTTTAAATCATTTGAAGTTTAGGGGATGTTTAATTGTTCCCTGTGATCCAGCTGGTTTACTCCATAATTGCTACATATATTGTAACTGGAGCTGAACTGTAAATCACCAGGGATCCTATGGAAGTACTGATTATTTAACTTATTTAGTTCTCTTTTAACATTGGCGGCTTTTGTATGCTGGTATGCACTAAAATGTTCAAATGCTCTTGGGCATGCAGAAAAATGCAGACACATAAGAACGGAGCCAATGGCTCAACAGAAAATAAGCTGTGTCAAAGCATTCATGCATCCCCCCATTGTTTTGACTTTTTCAGAGGTTCTTTTTACTGCTACTGAAATTTTCTGAGCAAGCAATTAGTGAAACGCAGCTGTCCGTTGGAGGGAAAGGGTTAATGGGATTTGCTTCTAATGCATACATTTAATATACATGGACTCCGGAGGAGACTAATGTAACCCGCCAGGTAGAAAATGGGGTTTTAGAGGCGGTGTGGAAAATGTAATCTGTTTTAGGTTAAATCAAATGGGTGCAAACTGCGCTGAGAACAGTTCTGACTTTAAGGCTGCCTGCATTCAATTTCAATTTGATTGAAAAAGCTTCTCTCTCTTTAAAAATGCATCAGGGAAAATCCTTCCATTTTCTATGTGATTTCCTGAAAGGCCTTTATTGGAGAAATCCCCATAGTGGGAGTGGCAGTATTTCAACCCCTCAGATGCCAAAGAGATCTAGAATATATTGATGTTGGTGAACTCTGAAGAGGTTTAGTGATTCTAGGGCAAACGAACTGCACCGTAGGGGACACACATTACTTCCACCTGATTTATATCGGGATTTTTAACCCCTTAAATAACAGAGCTTTCTCCATTCCATAGAGGTAGAAAGGCCCCAACAAGAATCATGGGTGTGTTCTTTTTGTCCCCTATGCTGCACTTCGTGTGCTCCAGATTTGCCCCTGTTCTCTCTGTAATCAGCCTCATAGCTTCATAATGAGTGGGAGATATCTCTAGCATGCAAAGGTTTATTATCCCTGTGAGGACCAGAGGGGTAAAGTTCTTTTTCATTCCCCACTGGTCCTCAAAGGGTTAAACAGACTTATTAAAGAAACAGGAAGTCAATAGACTCAAAAACCATATTTGGGAGTATCTATAATGTCCCATATTTAACTCAGTGATTCTCCATATTGGTCAGTTTTCAAGATAACCCTGTGGGACCACATGTGGGAAATCAGGGCTCAGTTATTTCGATTGATCCGCCTGTGAATAAATAGGGATATCCGAAAAGATCTGACCTGTTGATGTGTCCCCAGTACTGGAGCTGAGAATCACTGCTTTAGGTTATAACATATAGCTGTTAAATATGTCTGCCAGTACAGTCTAATAAAACTGCTTAACCCAATGAGTGTCAGAGGGGTATCCAACACATGCAAAGCAATGCGTTGGATACCTCTCTGGCACTCAAAGGGTTAAACAAAATATTGGTGATTCTGCTCCTTTAATATCACTTACTTGCCATAAAGTAACAGTTCCACGTTAAAGGGATAGTAATGTCTGATTTAAATAAAATCTAATATTGTAGATAGTACAAAAATAAACTAACTGATGAAAGTCTTGTCTCGCAAACCTTTATGGTCTGAGAGATATACGATGATAAACTTCCTCCTCCCTCCGCTTTCACGCATGTCAACTGTAAAGAATGAGATACTGGTCCCAGGACTGGCCAGTGGCTCTTCAGCAGAGCCGAAATAGCATTATGTAAAAATAAATACTTCATTGCAATGGTCTACAAAGTGTGCTGCCTGGTTTGCAAGCACACTTTGATGACGGTTCCAGTGAAGTATTTATTTTTAGATAGAGCTATTGGGCCTTTTTCACGTTTCCCTAGTGCGGGTTGTGTTGAAGTTTTTAATGACATTTCTTTGTGTCCCATACCTCTGTGAAATGGCACAGGCTGCACAAACTGGGTGCATCGGTAATCAGTGCTAATGTCTCCTTTTCCCTGCACCAGCTACAAGGTTGGCATAAAGAGTTTTTTTTTGTTTTATAAAATAGGAGTTGTTACTGCAATTACCTATCACCTATCTACTCCAAACAGAATATTACATTTATACCTCTTGCACCAAGAAGAGGGCTGAGGAACAGTTTATGAACATTTCAGGTGACAATTAAAATGTCCTCTTAAATTTAATTGGGAATCAGCCTTTGTCCCTGGAGACCCAGTAATTAAAGGTATAGTAGTACTTAAAATGTAATAAAATGTTGTAGGGTTTATCCCCCTGAGTAAAACAAGGGTAATCCCACTGCTGAAAGGTGTTTTATTAAAAAATTACTGCAATATCACAGTGGCCTGAAATTGTACAGTGGTGCTGTTGCTACACCATCCTTTGGACAGATCTGGTCAGTTGACCACAAATCATCATAGGATGGTGTAGCAACAGCGCCACTGTAGAATTTCAGGCCACTGTGATATTGCAACTACAACATTCAAGTTTGAGGTGTAATAACAAAACACCTGTCAGCAATGAGACTTCCCTTCTTTTACTCAGGGGGATAAACTCTACTATATATATATATATATATATATATATATATATATATATATATCTTTTATATATTAAGTATTACTATCCCTTTAACTCTAAAAAACAGAGTCTCTGGTTGGTAATGCGTGTTCTGCAGTACAAGTGCAACTCTAAGGTTGCACAAGCTTTTTTGCTGACTTTTGCTCTACATAGCACTATGGATCACTAGTGACACTCTGTCATGTGACTGCTCAGGGGAAAAGTGTCCCTGCAATGTTTTCTGTTTTTTTTAATGAGGCCAAGTATGAGATTGCTAAGCAATACTATGAAGATCTTTCTAACAACAGAGGGGTTAAACAGTGGCCATTAAAATATTATGTAAACCTTAAACCGTTCATAAGAAAAAAAATTGGCCTTGGTTTTTGGATCAGACCACAGCCGCAACTCAGAATGTAGGTGTGGCCAGTAAAGTTGGAATAGCCTCAAAACTTGGCACTCTAGGTGATTGCCTATTTTGCCTAATGGGAAATCCAGCCCTTGGTAGAACTGTGACATTGCAGCACAATTCCTCTTCCCGTATAGCCATACCCTGCAACCTAAGACTTAGCACTGGAAGCAAGAAGCAAAGAGCAGTTTGTGGTTTTAGGCATGAGACCCCTGGGAACATTCCCACTGGAAGTCCAGCCCTGCCTGTGCCCCTGATATACTATTACTACTAAAAATGCTGTGATATTTTTTGCACCAAGAGAGATATCGTTGACAGTTTTACATGGAAAACATAATCAGCCACTCATGCAACTGTGAAGCAAATCTTAAATTAAATCTTCTAATCCATGTTTATTGGATTGTCTCCCAGTAAGTGACCTCATGGTCTGGTTTCTTAAAGCTGCCACATCAGTTATCCTTGCAAACATTCATTTCTAATATATCCTGTAAAACTATTCAGGTGGGAGTAATAATAATATAAACCTAATGGGCCATACGCACAACGTAAAACTGAAGCAATTCTGGAGCAAACCAGCTGCACCACAGTGTGCAAATAATAATACTAATAATCACCATCATTATTATTATTATTACATAATATATATATATATATATATATATATATATATAATGTCACAAAACAACATTCACAGAGACTATAACCCTTCGAGTGCCAGAAAGATATCCAATGAATTACAACATGTGTTGGATACCTCTCTGGCACTCAAAGGGTTAAAGGGTTTTTAACAACATGAAACATAGAGAGGTTGCCCTTTCATCTGTAATACACTGAAAGCCCTCTTTGGCAGTCAAAATTTTAACCCTTAGAATGCCCCTGGTGTGTGCAGTGTGATGCAGGATAATGGGATACATAGTCTACCAAAAGCTTAGGGGCATACCTGGGAACTTTCAGAACTGGCTGACCCCGAGATCATTGAAATATCCACCCATTACGTTCCCCTTGTGTTCTTTCCTAAGTCAGAGGCGCTCATCAGTCCACAAGGAACCGATAACATTCTATAGTTTAGAGTTGTCGCTGCTTGACCATGAAATAGACAAACAAGACTTTCCCCTCTGCCTTTCTGGTAGAAATTACTAAAATTTAGAGTCTTATCAGACAGTAGATAACACTGGACTCTCTCATAGGGTGGCCATATTTCCATTCTGCCATTCAGGCACACTGCAGAGACAAGATCAGTACTTGTCCTCTGCTCTGTGGCAGCTATGTTGGAGGGGTCACTATTCATCACTGTACATCAGTGCACAACCTGCTTACAGAGTTCTAAACACTAGAGGGAGAACTGCCCATTAACTGCTGAGTCTCTGGCGGGCTACAAGAAAAGGTACATTAATCCCAAAGCCTTAGTCTAGCATTACACTACAATTGTGCAGCTCCTGTTTAATGTAAGGATCAAGGCTCAGTTCTCTCTACTCTTTATAGCTCTGTCTTGAATCCATTTTCTTGTAGCCCAACAGAGGCATCACTTTTTGTCACAGTAGGCAATTGGCAGTTCTCCTTCTAGTGTTTAGAACTCTGTGCTCTGGAGTCTACACTCCAAGACTTTGTATGCTCCCAGAAGGGGCCTTCCAGGGACATGGGACAAACATTTAAAATCCAGAACTGTCCTGGGAAATCCAGGACATGTAGTCACCCTACTCTCTCACCCTGAGATTTTGACCTATCACCCTGAGACCCTGAGATCTGGGTCAAAACCATATCTGTGAACTCTTCGGTTCTGTCCAGGAGACTCTGGTTTTCAACCTTAATTACCAGATCTCTGAGAACAGAGGCCAATTCTCTGGCAGTGGTGAGTTTCTTCTCCTTTCTACCCTGTTCCTCCCACTTCCCTCCAACTTATTCTCCTTCCCATCCTGTTCTGCCCACTTCTCTCCCATGTTATAACTCATGCGTAAGCTCCACCCACCCAAATAAGCCTCACCCATTTTATGTTGTGAATCGTGACATTGACATCCCCTGTCCAGCAGCACATGAGCCCTCTCGGGGGCTCAAAGAGAAGTTCTCAGGTATGGTCAAAACCGTATGTCTCATGGTCAGACCCTGAGAGTTCCAAGGTATGTTGACAAGACAAGAGTCTCCCATCCCTTATGTAAGGCAGTAATGGTTTCTAACCACTACAGTATATCTCTTTAGTAGTATGCTAATATTAACCCTTTGAATACCAGTGGGATACACTTTGCAATGCAATGTGTACCCCTCTGGCACACAACAGATTAAAGGGAATAAGGTAGCAGCCCTAATGAAAGGGGTTAAAAAGAGCACAAATAAGAAGAAGCTTGCAGTATTCAGGTGATGGTGAGTGGATTAGGTTTAGTAACGAAAGGCTATGTAGTCTATACTGCATAGGCTACAAACACTATCTTAATGGTCAGTCATCCTAAACACTCACCACTGACAGGCTGGTGAGATAGCTCAGTTGTAAATCCCTGACTATGGAGCCTGTTCAAACCTGAAGGTTGCAGGTTCAAATCCTGGCAGGGTCAACTCAGCTATTCATCTTTCCGAGGTTGATAAATGAGTACCATTGATTGGGTAAAAATAACATCTATTATTTCAGCTGCCGATTTGGTTAGTGCTGTAAGTGCTTTGAGTCCCACTGAGAGAAATGCGCAATATAAATACTAGTTATTGTGACAGGGCCACATATCCAAAAAGGAAGTAATTATGAAGCAAATCAAGTGCACCATAGGGAGCAAATAAGAATTTCCAAAACATCCACTAATGCAAACAGAGATTTTAACCCTTGAATGTAAGAGTGGTTCTGTGACCTCTCCGGCATTCAAAGGGTTAACCATCTGAGTGCCATTGTCAAATGCCAGTTTAGATCAATAGGAATGTTTAGTTCTCCGCTATAGTGTTGTTGATTTGCCCCAGAATCCCTCCATATTTCTTTTGGAAATAGAAACTTAAGTATAAAGATCTCCTAACAGAGGTCATAAGAGAATAAACAATACAGTACTTTTAGATACATTTTAATGTAGCAAAAGACCCACACAAACACTCACTAAAACATTTAAAAACAAAGGAAGTCACTTATGGGAAATGAAATATCTAGTAGTAGTGAGCAGCTACCTGATGTGCATCACTACACAGGCTTCATCTGAGTATGTTTTTGCTATTATAGCAGGAGACTGATAGAGTGAATGTGATACCTTTATTGGCTAACTGGGTAGCTTCACAATGCAAGCGTTCAAGACAACTAGGTGTCTGCTTCAGGCATATTTAGAATGAATGCTGAATACAAAATATGTGACAGGTTATACACTCATGCAAATTGTTTTCACATGTAAATTCCACTGGAAAATAATTAATCCCAATTTTCTCCATAAATCACTCCCTAGGTTACAGTACAGGTTTCTCTTAAATAACAATTTGCATGAGTGTATAACCTGTCATGTATTTTGTATTCAGTTTTCATTTTAAATATGCCTGAAGAAGAGACTTAGTTGAAAAATTACATCCAAGAGCTGCCCAGTTAGCCAATTAAGGTACCACTTTTACTCTACCAGTCTTCTTTTTCAATGCATAGCATGGTACCACCTTTTACCTATAATACAATTTGCTGTTATACTAACATGTCTTCAGCATTTACCACTAATGATTGTTTTCCCTGTCTTGTTTATGAGAGGCAAGGAAACATGATAAAAATATGGTGTAAATGCAGACTATCCTGAAATATATACGTGCATACAGTATATTTATATGCATTTGTTCACTCATTCGTAAGTTATTAAGTGCCAGATATGATCCTATCCTAGATGATCTGGCAAATGGTGAATGTTAAAAAAAATCTGAATATTTGCTTGCACATTCAGTGATCTGCTGATTAATATAATGGGAAAAAAATTAGACATGGCAGGCAATGGTGAAAATATTTTCCTAAAGATACATTTAAGTTGATTGTAGTTGGTGGCAGTGTACAAGCAGTCCTCTGTGGTAATCAGGTAACAACACAAAATCATGAAGTGAGGCAGATTGCATGAGCATGCTCATTGGTCACTCACAGTGCATCAGTGATGCAGGAGAGGGTAGACTCAGCCCCCTCCTTGCTTCTAGTGCAGTGTGTCTAGGTGGCTCACTGATGTCTATGGGAAGGCACTTACTGTGATATGCTGCACTATTGTATCAGGGCATCTTGTGAAATAGCAAGTGCTTTTAAATCATTGAGTAGGGGTCCAAGGCAATGCAATGCACATTTCTCTGGTCCTCAATGGCCAAAAAAAACAAATGATACATTCCCTTTTATCCTTTGGATTCTATGGAGGTCTCAAATACAGTATGAAGTGTCCAAGGAGTTATTAGTTCTTCATTAACCGCAGACAGTTCCAAAGGAAGAGTCTTTTCATCAAGTGTTATCAGGAGAACTAAAAGAGGAAACCCGTCCGAGCTTGGGAAAGTTTTGTACATTATTACAAGTGTTTACTGAAATATATTAAAAGCTAAACCCAACTTGTTTTTCTCTTGTGTTAGTGGAATTATATGTTTATATATGAATATGTTTAACTTTTAATGGAAAAATTAGGTACAGGGAGGGTCCTTTCCAAAGTGTTTTTCTGGCTAAGAATAATGGAAGACTTGCAGACACAAAAGGAATAGATTTACCTTGGTTGCTCTTGTGGTCAGGTGCATATGGAGCCTGTTGTGTAGACATAAGGAAGTAAGCATATGCCATTTTCAGATGATACCTTTGGGTTAGCACTGAAAAAAGAAATATTGGGTGAATTGTTAGTCTGTTTATTTCCATTTAAGGGCTTTGTTCAATAAGCTAAAGAGGATGTCTATGACATAACATAACAATGTCCTCATAAATTCTTCCACAGCTAACAGTTAATACAACCATGCTTCCCTTCCCTGTAATCTTATCCCCCTCTCACTCCATACTGTTTTGTGGCTAGACCTCCCACCTACACTTGGACAAGCCCTTTTATTGGCCCCCACTGAAAACCAATCATACTCTTCCACTCTCTCTCTCCTCGTATGTCCTCCATAATACTATCAGCTGAATGTTCTGCCCAACAGGTCAATATATCACTTGTCACTTTCCTCCCGGGGAGTCCACAGAAATTTTTTCCTGGAGGAGGTCAAACCCATAAAATGACCCCCAGACCAGCCCTACCAGCCCCTGTGATGATAGCCCACCCAGCCCCACTTCCAGATGCCTATGTTTTCCTCTTCCTATTGTCACAATAGGGCCACTCTGCAGCTCCGAGCACTTGTACCTTTTGCTAAAGTCCTTCACTTCCTATAGATTGTAAATTCTAGCAATAAGGGCCCTCTTATCCTTCTCTTTCTAACGGCTTTTAATGTTGATTGTAAATATCCTTATATATTTTCCTCCATTGTACATTGCTCTGTTGTCTTGTTTATCTATTGTACAGCAGTGCAGAAACTGTTTGCGCTTCATAAATAAATGATAAAGTAATAACTGATAAATCCCACAGAGAAATGCTATATCCATTGCCTGTACATCTATGTAAGAGGTTATGATTGTGAAATAAGTTACCAGATATAGATCGCAACAGAGATCCAGTATTAAAAAGGTATACTGATATATCTGACTGCTATATGAAGGACACATGCCTCCGAAAGTACATCTGTTAACCCTTTGACCAGAGTGGTATGGAATACCTTACTTTGAAATGCATTGCACTTCACTTTGATCCTTAAGGGGTTAAACAAATAAAGACTATATTTTACAGTGTTTTACAATTGCCCCCTATGGTGCAATTTACACAGGCAATTTTCACCGCATGGAGCATCAGAATTCATCATGCTGCAACTTGGATGTGTTCAGCACAGAATGCTTTCATATACTCGTTTGCCATTCCACTTCCCCAGAGAGAAGATTGCTGAGGTAATGCAGTATATTGCAGATAAGTAAGTATGGATGGCGTGATTGGCGCTGCATTGTACTCAAGTCTCATATGTAAACAATGTCGCTCAATAATGTAGGTACTGTTCCCCTTTAAATGTAACTTCAAGTCCTTAATAGGAATGAATTTCTGCAATACTGAACAGTTATAATAAAGTGCAAGAGTCAATAGAGTCTGCATAAGGACTGTAAGAAGAGAATAGGTTACAAATTGTCTTGCATGGCCTCTCAGCTAGTTTTAATCCTGCAAATGTTAGGGATCTTTTTACACTGCTATTATGTGAATCTAATTCTAATTGCCAACTGAAAATTTCAAATTGCTAAAATAGCTGACAGGGTCTTCACATTAGCAGATTGTGGAGGAATGCATGACCACTTGCCCAGTGAGGTCAGTGAGGAAGTAGCATAATGAAAAGGGAGACGATGATGAGAGTTTGTTACAGCATCAATATAAATTCAAGTGTCCAATAATCATGATTCAGTGTTTTCACTAATGGCTACAGCATAGACTATGTAGGAATGATTCAATGGTCGTCTGGAGATTGAATTGCAACGGAGTCCAAGAAGTATTTTTGTGGTTGGAAATTGTAATGATCTCAATCAACCCTTTAAGGACCAGAGGCTGTTCAATATATTGTGAAGCAGAGGGTTGCACATTGCTCTGGTTATGAACAGGTTAACCAGAGATGATTGTCTATAAAGAAAGGTAAAAGGTCACCTCATTATTCACTGCAAAATGTGTGTTTGTATGTGTGTGTCTGTACCTGTAGTATGTGTTTGTGTGTAGTGTAGTAATGTATGTGTGTGTATGTGTGAGGGGGGTATCTGGTGTGTATGTAGTATGTGTGTGTCTGTACATATAGTATGTGTTTGTGTGCAGTGCAGTAGTGTATGTTTGTATGTGTGTGTCAGGGAGGTATCTGGTGTGTATGTGGTATGTGTGTGTCTGTACATGTAGTATGTGTTTGTATGTAGTGTAGCAATGTATGTGTGTGTATGTGTGTGTTTGAGGGGCATATCTGGTGTGTATGTGGTATATGTGTGCCTGTACATGTAGTATGTGTTTGTGTGTAGTGCAGCAATGTATATGTGTGAGGAGGGTATCTGGTGTGTATGTAGTATGTGTGTGCCTGTGCATGTAGTATGTGTTTGTGTGTAGTGTAGCAATGTATGTGTGTATGTGTGTGTGAAGGGGGTATCTGGTGTGTATGTGGTATGTGTGTGTCCGTACATGTAGTATGTGTTTGTGTGTAGTAATGTATGTGTATGTGAGGGGGGTATCTGGTGTGTATGTGTTATGTGTGTGCCCGTGCATGTGGTATGTGTTTGTGTGTAGTGTAGCAATGTATGTTTGTGTGTCCGTGTGTGTGTGAGGGGGGCATCTGGTGTGTATGTGGTATGTGTGTGTCCGTACATGTAGTATGTGTTTGTGTGTAGTAATGTATGTGTGTATGTGTGTGTGAGGGGTGTTATCTTGTGTGTATGTGGTATGTGTGTGTCCATACATGTAGTATGTGTTTGTGTGTACTGTAGCAATGTATGTGTGTGTGTGTGTGTGTGTGTATGTGTGTGTGAGGGGGATATCTAGTGTGTATGTGGTATGTGTGTGTCCGTACATGTAGTATGTGTTTGTGTGTAGTAATGTATGTGTGTATGTGTGCGCGAGGGGGTATCTAGTGTGTATGTGGTATGTGTGTGTCCGTACATGTAGTATGTGTTTGTGTGTAGTAATGTATGTGTGTGTGAGGGGGGTATCTGGTGTGTATGTGGTATGTGTATGTACGTACATATAGTATGTGTTTGTGTGTAGTAATGTATGTGTGTGTGAGGGGGTATCTGGTGTGTATGTAGTATATGTTTGTCCATACATGTAGTATGTGTTTGTTTGTAGTGTAGAAATGTAAATGTGTGTGTGTGTGTGAGGGGGGTATCTGGTGTGTATGTGATATGTGTGTGTCCGTACATGTAGTATGTGTTTGTGTGTAGTGTAGCAATGTATGTGTGTGTGTATGTGTGTGTGAGGGGGGTATCTAGTGTGTATGTGGTATGTGTATGTCCGTACATATAGTCTGTGTTTGTGTGTAGAGTAGTAATGCATTGTATGTGTGTGTGGGGGGGGTATGAGGTGTTAGAATATAGGGCAAATAAGAGTTATATATAATATATTTATAGAATATAAATAGACAGACAGACAAAGGGAGAGACTGACACAAAAAAACAAATGTGAGGAAAGATTGCTGAGAAACTACCATTTACCAACAATATACCAGCACTATATGATAATATACAAGTTGTATGGAATCTGCAGAGCAATACACAATTGCATAATTGTAAAAGTATTGCATGAGACCAGAAGAATCATATGCTATTAAAGGAACCATCAAAGAATTACATGAGTGTAGCAGAGAAATGGACCAATACATAAGACAGCGCTGCGTAATTAGTTGGAGCTATATAAATAATAATAATAATAAGACCATTAGGTTAATATATCATTCCGTGAGACCAGAAGAGTAAAGTAGTGTTAACTGGTGGCAGAAGAGTAGTATATATACAGGGCTCAAAATTTCCACTCACCACTAGCCAATGGTGAGTGAAAATTTAGCCCTGGCGAGTAGAAATTGTTAATTGTGCCACAGGTCTCATATAACGGCAAATTAAAAAAAAAAAAAAAAAAGCTACTGGGTCATCTACCCGATATTAACCCTTTGCATGCCAAAGGGGTGAGCGACTCATTGCTTCACAATGTGTTGTACACTCATCAGGCATTCAAAGGGTTAAATTGCTGTAAATCAGCCATGATCTTAACCCAACGGATCATAGATATCTCACATTCAAGGGATTACCGAAACAATAATGGAGAAATAAGTTAGCATATGACAGAGCATTCAAAGCTATTCAGATATATTTCTAAAAGTGTTAATATCTTACTGGATATAAACACTTTTATATACCCCTGCTAACATCTCAACTCCTGTTTACTGGGTATGATATTAACTCTTAACATCCCATATTATCTGTCTCTCTGCACCCCTGCTAACATCTCAACTCCTGTTTACTGGGTATGATATTAACTCTTAACATCCCACATCTGTTTGTCTGCAACTATTGTTATTGATTCATTTCTGTTTGATCACCCCCCCCCCCTTCATCCTGTGTTCTTACTGAGGTCTGACTTGGTCACTCTTTTCACATGGGTGTGAATTAACTTGCTTATCAGCTCTGATCAGACTTTTGGTCAGCCTTTGATTGTTAATTAAGCTGAATAAGCCTCATGTGTATACGACTGCTATATAATACCTTCAGTCTAGGGTGACAGCCCTAGAGGGTGACATTCTAAGGGGTTCTGCATCATAAGTGAGCCATCTTAAGTGAAGGGAGACTTAAGCAGAACTTGGGCAGGAGACAGAACACATTCCACTGGAGAAATCACCTTCCAAAGCAAGGCTACAAAGGACTTGAAGAAAACATATAAATGGAAGCTCTGCAATCCTCCTAACCTTCAAGATTCTCTGTATAACTCCAGCTTGTGGACGCTGTTTACAAAACAAGCTCTTCCATCATGAGGAGTTGCTCTTTGCCCATTTGGACTGTTGTTTCAACATCATGCCCTCTGCAAATAGTACGTAAATACCTAATATTCCTTCTGTCTATGGCTGCAGTTATCACTAAAATATCTGGTTTCTTCTTCCCTCCACCATCTCCTCCACCCCATTTTTATATCTCTCCTTCCCTTCTATCATCCACACTCACCTTTACACACCAACTCCTAACTTTTCTCCGCTCCTGCATTCCCCCACCCCACACAAACCAAAAACCAAATACACACAAATCACTCTCTCATCTCCTGTCTCTCTTTTTTATTCTGTTAATGGCAGCTGGAGATATCTCTCCAAACCATGGCCCCATCTCCATTCACAAGCACTCCACCTCCAGTCAGCATAGGAACAATTCAAATCTAATCACCATTCCTTGCCTTCAACCTCAGTTTCTTCCCTTTTCCTGTGCTCTATGGAATGCTTGCTCCATTACTAACAAATATAACATTGTGCATGATCTCTTTTTTTCCCACTCCCTCAATTTACTTGTTATTACTGAAACTTGGCTCTCTCAATCTAACACTGCTTTATAGGCAGCAATCTCCTAAGGTGGTATCTCCTTCTCTCACACGCCATGCTCAACTGGACGTGGGGGAGGTGTGGGTTTGCTGCTCTCTGAACATTGTCATTACAAACTAATTTCTCCCCCCTCCTCACTCTGATTCTCCTCTTTTGAGTCTCATGCTGTCCGTATCTTTGATCCAGTCTCTCTACAAGTTGCAGTCATCTATCACCCACCTACCTCCACATATACACCTTCAGACTTCCTATCTGACTTTGAATCATGGCCTTCCTTCTTCCTCTATGCTAATGCTAGTACTCACAAGGATGGTCACTTCCTTGACCTTGTGTTTACTAGAGGCTGTGCTCTCTCTGATTTTAATATCTCTCCTCTTCCATTATCCGATCACCATCTTCTAACATTCAGCACTGCTTATACACCTTTTGCAATCCCCGCTTCCTTTCCTCACTTCACACGTAACCTCAAATCCCTTAATCTCACGGCTCTCCAGTCCTTCCTGACTACTGGACTTTCATCTATTCCCATTAATCCTGACACTAAAAGCCTTGTCAAAACATACAACTCAGTCCTATCCTCCTCTTTGAAACTGCATGCACCTCTTTCTCTCTCAGATCCACTCGCAGAAGTAACCCGTGGCCATGGCTTAATATAGACACCAGTTTCCTCCGCTCCTGCACCCATTCAGCTGAACGACCGTGGAGAAAGTCTGGTTCTCTGGCAGACTTTCTCCACTGCAGGTTCCTCCTTTCCTGCTTTAATTCTTCTTTGTCACTCGCCAAAAAACTTTACTTTTCACAACTAATCAACACTCATAAATCCAAACCGCAATACCTTTTCTCTTCCTTTGACTCCCTCCTCCGCCCTCCATCTGCTTCTACCACAAACTCTATACAGCCAAGGTGGACTCCATCCGGGATAATATACCACCTTGTATATCTCCTCCTAGCCTACCTTGTTCCCCTCCTGGCACTCTGGACTCTTTTTCACTAGTCACAGAGGAGTAACTGACTAACCTGCTATGCTCCGCTCCTTCCACTACATGCGCACTTGATCCATTCCCCTCTCACCTCACCCAGTCCCTCTCCCCCACACTAATCCCTATCCTATTACAAATCTTTAACTCCTCCTTTGCCACTGCTACCTTTCCTGACGACTTCAAACATGCCTTAGTAACACCCATCCTCAAGAATTTCTCTTCTGACAGGAACACACCCTCTAGCTATCAACCCATTTCTCTTCTGCTTTTTGCCTCTAAACTCTTGGAACGCCTAGCCTACACATGCCTGCTTGACTTCCTTAACACATACGACCTGCTGGACCCTTTACAATCTGGATTTCGCACTGCTCACTCCACTGAAACTGCTCTTACTAGAGTGGTCAATGATCTTCACATTGCCAAATCTCAAGGTCACTATTCAATACTTATCCTGCTTGATCTCTCAGCAGCTTTTGACACTGTTGAGCATGCTTTCCTCCTCTGCATTCTTCACTCCTTAGGAATCCGTAACACAGCACAGGACTGGATCTCCTCTTATCTATCTAACAGATCCTTCAGTGTCTCCTCTGCCACTTCTTCATCCTTTCTCGTCCAGGCTAAAGTCACAGATTGCCTCTCAGCTATCTCAGACTGGATGGCTCATAGGCACCTGAAACTCGATATGTCTAAAACTGAGCTACTTCTAATCCCACCTAGGCCTTGCCCTGTGGTGCCCTTCCAGGTAACTGTAAATGGCACTACCATAAATCCAGTATCAGAAGCGTGGTGTCTAGGGGTGATAATTGACAAGTCTCTCTCATTCTCCCCTCATATTAATGCCATTGCTAAATCCTGTCACTTTCTTTTGCGTAACTTTGCTAAAATCCGTCCCTTCCTCTGCTCCTCCACAGATAAAATTCTTATACACGCAATCATCCTCTCCCGTATGGACTATTGCACCATTCTTCTGTCTGGCATTCCTGCTTCCCATCTACATCCAGTTCAATCTGTACAGAATGCTGCAGTACAAATTACTCTTCTGTCACCTAGGTTTGTCCTTGCCTTGCTCCTCCTCAAAACTCTCCAATGGCTGCCTATCAAACTCCGCATATCTTCCAAAATCTTTCTTCTCTCTTTCAAGACACTTCTCTCCTCTACTCCTTCTTACATTTCCACTCTGATCTCCCGCTATACCCCATCCCACCACTTACGTTCAGCCAGTGATTGTCCTCTCTCTGCTCCTTTTGTGTCTACAGCCTTGTCACGTATCAAACCTTTTTCTCTCATTGCTCCGTATCTATGGAATGTTCTTCCATCCAACCTGCGCCACTGCACCTCGCTGATAAGCTTCAAATCTCACTTAAAAACGCACCTCATGGATAAAATCTCAACATGCTAGAAGGCACTGATGTTGTGCAGTGAACGCTCTTATAAATTATTTACTTTACTGATGTCTTCTATCATCATCAGAACTAGCACTGTATTCAGAACTTGACCCTTATGTACTCTGTATGTCTCCCATTACCACTTTAGATTATAAGCTTTCGGGCAGGGACCTCACACCCAATGTTTCACTCTGCAATACACCTGTAACCCTGTATTGTTTAACCCCTTAAAGGGATAGTAATACTTCGTTTTAACTTTCTTTTATTTTGTAGGCATTAAAAAAACATGAAGAACAATATAAGTCTTATCTCTCAAAACTTTATGGTTTAAGAGATATTCACAAGCAAAGTATCCCCCCCCCGTTCAGCCAGATCAGAAGGGAGGTGTCCAGGTAGACTGCACAGAGGGACAATCTTCAATTAAGATAAGGAAAAAAGCTGAAAAACTTGTCAAGGGGAGAAGGGCTTTCATTCTTTTCATACAAAGAAGATTGTCCCCTGCTGTTATCTGTCTGGTCTTACAACCAGATTCACATTTTAGAAGAGATGGCTTACACTAGGAAAAAGGGGCGAGAGGGGGAAACTTTGCTTGTGAATATCTCTTAAACCATAAAGGTTTGAGAGATAAGACTTATATCGTTCTTCATGTTTTTTTAATACCTACAAAATAAAAGAAAGTTAAAACAAAGTATTACTATCCCTTTAAGGACCGGCCGCGCACACATGGTGCGGTCACTTAAGGACCACAAAGCTTTTTTTTTTTTTTTTAACTATTTGATTCCGGACTCCCTGAATGGAGTGCAGCCTCGTGGGGAGCCCGGAATTCCATGAAGTACATGTCCGTCCTTGGTCTTTTAGGGACCGCAACATCATGCGTCATTAAGGGTTAAACCCTTAACCCCTTAATGACATGTGACGTACTGTGACCGTCACGGTCCTTGAAATACTCAAAGACCAATGACGGTCATAGTACGTCACGTACTTTTTACTTACAGCGCTCTACCGGGAGAGCTGTAAGTAAAAATAGGACCTGAAATTGACCGCTCCAAGATCGGAGTGATCTCTAACAGGCCCCATAGTGACGCACCGATACACACGACAGGTCACGTGTACCGGCGCGTCCACGTGGTCCTATGCGGTCCTTATGGGACGAAAACGTCCCAGGACCGCCGGTCGTTAAGGGTTAAATTGTAAAGCGCTGCGTACACTTGTTGCTCTATGTAAATAAACATATTCATTCATTCATACTGAAGCATAAGATATTATATTGCATGTGTTGTGTTTCAGCAGGCTGCTTGCTTCCTAGTCCGTCTTATTATACAGGTGACTACAGCCTCCTAACCAGTTAGTGGAGCAAGGGAATATTGTTTCCACAGAAGAGTGTAAATACCCAAACCATGCTTTGTATTACATGTGTTTTGATTTGATTTGTATTTCATTTGCCATTTTAACCAATCAAATGGCAGGGAAAGCAATAATGTGATGTACAAAAATAAAAAGCAGGCTACCTACCCTCAAACTTCAGTCAAACAGGTTCTTACTTATATCTGAATGAGAATGTCTTTGAATTCCATAGAATTTTATGGAGGTTGATACACGTGTACACATAATCTTTATGCTTGTGTGTATGAATCGCCAGAGTGGTGGCATTAAAGCCATTCATTTCCCAGCCTTGTGTATGATTATTTATGATATCCAAAGGTGTCTGTCAATGACTGTGGAGAAATATGGCATTTCTGATACACTGTACTTATCGGCTCTTGATGTATCACAGCCCAAATGCTTGCATTCTCTGATAACTAGAATTAAGTATATTATGTCTAGAATCTTGTTTTTAGAGTTGATGACAGTACTGGGCAGACTAGTTATTTTTATCGGATCCTTAATCCTTACAGTGGCAGAGAACTGGACAATGAATTGTTTAGTAATGCACTGCTTACCTCTTTGCCACCTAATTTTGTATATGGTTCAAAATTGTTCTGCAAGGGAAATGAAAATAAATCAGACTTACTGAAATCTGGAAATTAATTCCTGAACCACCTTTCAACCCTTCCATTATTTCAAAAGCAAATCAAATGCAGATGTCACATTATGTTTCTGCCTTTACTGTCAAATGCCTCAGATGCCACATGCATTCATTAGTTAAATATTTAAAAATATACATTTGTTAGTTTGTATGTTATCATATGTGATTTTGGTTTCCTGATTACAAGCAGGTACAGGCAGCACAATTTGATTTTCCATTCTGATCAGAATGTCTTGCACAATTTGGGTCCTTTATAGAAACATATCAAAGTCCCACACCCTTCTGGCACTTAAAGGCATTGCACACGCCTCTGGTAATTAAAAAAGTTAAAGGGGAGATAATTTCTGGAAACAAGTTACTCTCATGTAATAATTTTTTAACACTTTTCATGCATGACCTTCTACATTAAGCCATTGATTCGAAATTAACTTGATCATACTTTATTCAAAATTAACTTTCTCCTCCCAAATCCAGGCTGTAAGTCTCTGTTTTCTTCAGAACCCTCTTACATTTCTGCTCTTATATCCCGCTACAACCCTTCCCGTACCCTATGGTCTTCCCAAGGGTTCTTCCTGTCCTCTCCCTACACAACTCAAGCCATCTCTCGGCTACAAGCTTTTTCACTGGCTGCCCCTCGACTCTGGAATGCCCTCCCTATCACCATTCGCCAATCATCCACAATCATCACTTTCAAGCATCTCCTCAAATCCCACTTGCTCAAGGAGGCATCTCAATAGCAATATCCTCCTCCTTACACAATGATAGTGACATCAGAATCTTTCTGCACTTCCTTCACCACACCTTGTACTTACACTTATAATCATCCTCTTACTGTCTCTGTATGTCATCATGAACTCTAATTAGACTGTAAGCTCCTTGGGGCAGGGTCCCTTTCCCAGTGTATCTTCCCTTGCTGCACTTCCCCCAAAAATAATGCAATGATCGCACTTTAGCTTAATGCTCTTAACCCTGTTCTGTTTTATTGTACTATATTATTTCAGCTTCTGTTAAGCGCTGTGTACATGTATGGCGCTATATAAATAAAGATACATACATACATTGATTGACTTGGAGTTACTCAAACTCTGATTTACTGATTTTCAGTTAATCAAAGATCAGCTCTGTCTTGAGCATGAAAATGTATACATTTTCTTTCTCACAGGCAGTGTTAGGGTGTCACTGGTGAACATGCTGGAAAGGAGTTTTTATTTTTGTTCATGTTTTTATTATTTTGTTTTTTATGCAATGCCTTTTTTCCCTATTTTTGAATTAAAAAGAAAGAACCAGGATGTCAAAGACGCTTAGAGGTATTTTTCTTAAAAAAAAAAAGAGCCTGAGTTTGGAACAAAACAAGCTCTCCAGTGAGGCAACAGGCAAGGAGAGTCAGGTGACTTGAGACTAATCCTAAAGTGAGCTAGAAGAGCTGCACAAAACAAACAGGCTAAGACTGCTAAAGAAATAACGGGTTAGGACCACAAACAGTACAGCGGGTAGGCCTTGTTTTAATGCAGGGCCTCAAGAGAAAAGGCGGACTATGACCGCTAGAATATGGGAGGCAAATGGATACCTAAAGACCCACACAAGTATGTAAAAGGTTGAAGGGCAAGTGAGAATAGCAGGGTAAGACTGCTCCAAGCACCACAATGGTACCTCCAGTGGCTAGGCAGTGCAGTAAGCACTAAGAAGGGCAAATGGCCCAAAGAAGTGCCTAAGGCTAGAGACCCTTAGCTAAATGTGTTCAAAACTGAGACAGGCTATAAAGAGGAAGTGGGCTGAGACCGCTAATAAAGTGCAAAGGCCAAATCCTAGATCAGTGCCAAGGCCAAACAGGGAAGGACAGGTAGGCCTCAAGAATGGAGTGGGATGGAACAGCTATTAACTCTGCAGCAAGGTCATACTCTCCTGGGGCCCAATCCCAACGCACGCAAATTCAGGGAAACAAGCAAAGAGGGTGAGACCTCTACAATGGAGCTGAAGTATCCCTTCAATTGGAAATTCATCAGCTGGCAAAATGAGAGAGAGTGAGAGATCAGCACCATGGCAGCAGGAACACCAGTCGTGGAGACCAAGCCCCCTCTGACGAATCCCAGCAGACACAGGCAGTCAGAAACTATGGGCTGTGGGAGGGCAAAATAAAACTAAGTAGAGAAGGCTATAAATAGCACCTGGGAAGAGGACCTAACACAAGATGCAGATAGTACTCCAGCGAGGGAACTACAAGGCCACGAACAACAGGCCTATATAAACAGTGGTGATGGGACACAATGAAGGAAGCCAGAAGCCAAAGTCAAGGGGAAAGCCAAGGGTCAATAACAGGTAACAATGGAGAGTGCCAAGAGCCTAAGTCAGAGATGAGCCAAGGATATACAGCTGGAAACAAACCAAAATGGAGCCAAGGTCAGAGACAGAGAGAAAAGTGTGAAGAAGCTCTCTATCTCCAGAGTATTGATTCACAATGCAATGGAGACATCTCTAGCACCCAGGGCTTATTATATGAAAAAACAAGCATACACAGCAAACTAGTTTCAATAAAACAAGCTCTTAACCTTATTGTCATTACATAAAGGTAACATTTTCTTTCATCATTTATAACCATAATGTGGAGGCCGTGAGGGGACTTGAGGGTTATATTTGTAGCCCTTGTGATGAATTTGTTTGCCTGTCAATAGTTTAAACCACTGGATGCTACAGTGGACTCAGATGCATTGTCTTGCATTCATTTTCAGACTTTAGATCCCAAAGCATTAATGAAGAAAGTCTAGATATTTTCAGATTATTTATTTCCATGAACTGTGTAATGTAAGAATATGTACAGTATCGCCCCTGTAAAGTGGAAGTATCACCTTCTAACAATTTACATTAATTTGAAGCATTGTTAAAAACAAAAAAAACTATATGTTATGTTAGGCACTACTTTATTTTATGCAATATTTTGTTTTATTTATTTGCCTGTTTATCCATGTTAGATAGTAGTCTGACAAATCTGTGTGCCATATACTAAGATTCTATGCTTCTCCCCCTCCCAACTGCCACTTCCTCATGCTCTTTCATCATCCCTCCTATTTATTTTTGTAACTCAAAAATTATATTTCCAATTTTAACATTTTGGGTGCCATAGCAGGAAGGAGTGGCTGAATGTTAGAATCTGGCACACGTCTGTGCCAGCCAGTAGTGTTTAACATACATACATTGACAGATTAATTAAATAGCACATATATATATATTATTTTAAATAAAAAGGTTAACATATCATATAGTTCTTTATCAAATGAACCTAAGCTGTCATAAACTGTTACTGCCACTTTAACCAGCCCTCATATCTAATTTACAAACCCAATATTCTTGCAAATGAATTGCTGAGTACACTGTCAGCAAAGTATACAAGGAATGAGATATGAGACTAGTTAATGAAAGATGCTCTGGCTGTACTTCTAACATACTAAGAAAGCAATTTACTTCATGGCACCTAGTAACGGATGTTTAATTCTTCAGAACGTATCTCATGTTTGTTGACAATGCCCCATAAATAATACATGATTGCTGCTGTAATTTATATGTCTGCATGTGTAAACCTAGCAATCCCATTCAATTAAGCACTGAAATAAAAGTGTGAGAGGAAATCTTTCATTCAAGCCAAGCACTAGGACTGCAGAGAAGGTAATCTGAGGAAATCCTGACATCCTGAAGATTTTCACACATACATCTACTAGCAGACAGTCATCTCTCCCATTATCATATTATCAGAGTTCTGAATTGTGACATCACATCTATGCATCAAACTCACACATCACTTCCACATGAGATCCACATTTGACAGAAATGTATTCTCATTACACACATACTAATATCTCCCTTGTGCTCTTTATAGACATAAGGAAAAGAAGGACTATTTGGGTGGGAAGTGGGTAGAACAGGGTGGGTAGTAGCAGAAACTCACCACCATCTGAGAATCAGCCTCTGTCCCTGGAGACCCAGTAATTCAGTCTCCGGATAGTTCTTGGGCATGATAACTGGGCTAGCCAATTGCACCATAGCGGACAAAAAAAATGCTCTATTCATTCAAATGAGTCTTTTAACCCATTGAGCACTTCACAGTGCATGGGAAGTTTGAGAATTTTTATTTATCCCTTTGGTGCAGTTGATTTGCCCCAGACACTGGCATAACAATAGGGGTTGCACCTGCGACCAGGCCTGGCATTCCAGACGCCCGGCCGCCCCCTGCGACCCCTCTGCCAGGTGCCACAGACCTCTAGCTGCTGAGCTGTCCCTCATCGGCACTCTAGTCATACAGAGCGATGGGAGATGACATCTGCATTACCGGAGATAGGACCACGTGGGAGCTCCAGCTCTTAATAGAGGTCTGTGCGAAAGGAGGCGCAGACCCCTCCTGCTACGCCACTGAACCACCAGGGAGGTAGGAGATAGACATTGGGGGCAATGTGGAGAGTTGGGGCAATGTGGAGAGGAGGACTTTGGGGACAATGTGGAGACTTGGGGACAGTGTGGAGAGGAGGGCATTGGGGACAATGTGGAGAGTTGGGGGCAATGTGGAGAGGAGGACATTGGGGACAATGTGGAGAGGAGGACATTCGGGACAATGTGGAGAGATGGGGGCAATGTTGAGAGGTGGACATTGGGGGCAATGTGAAGAGTTGGAGGCAATGTGGAGAGGAGGACATTGGGGACAATGTGGAGAGGAGGACATTCGGGACAGTGTGGAGAGAAGGGGCAATGTTGAGAGGTGGACATTGGGGGCAATGTGGAGAGTTGGGGGCAATGTGGAGAGGAGGACATTGGGGACAATGTGGAGAGGAGGACATTCGGGACAGTGTGGAGAGATGGGGGCAATGTGGAGAGTTGGGGGCAATGTTGAGAGGTGGACATTGGGGACAATGTGGAGAGGAGGACATTCGGGACAATGTGGAGAGATGGGGGCAATGTTGAGAGGTGTACATTTGGGGCAATGTGGAGAGTTGGGGGCAATGTGGAGAGGAGGACATTGGGAACAATGTGGAGAGGAGGACATTCGGGACAATGTGGAGAGATGGGGGCAATGTTGAGAGGTGGACATTGGGGGCAATGTGGAGAGTTGGGGGCAATGTGGAGAGGAGGACATTGGGGACAATGTGAAGAGGAGGACATTCGGGGCAATGTGGAGAGATGGGGGCAATGTTGAGAGGTGGACATTGGGGGCAATGTGAAGATACCCAATGGGGGCAATGTGGTCGTGGGGGCCCATAGCAATTTTTGCACCAGGGCTCAGTGATGTCTAGTTATGCCTCTGGCCCCAGAATTGCTCCAGTTTGCTTTTATACATAAGGACCACTGATCCCTTTCTATTGGGAGAAAGGTGCAAGAGAGTGTACATCATAAAAATGATGAGACTGGTCTTGTGAGTGTGAGTGTGTGTGTGCACATTTGTATTTATGGGTGTATGTATTTGTGTTTATGGCTGTGTGTGGGTGTGCACATACCTAGGTTTTTTGCAGCTGATTACCGGGTCTCTGGGGACAGATACGGATTCTCCCTGCCCACTTCTACTCCTTCACCATTCTGTTCCTACCATTTCCCGCCCCTCTTCTGCTCCTTCCCCACCCAATTCCTCTCACTTACCGCCCACTTTTGTGACACATCAATTAAGCCCCATCCCTCTCATGAGTAAGCCCCATCCCCCTTTGACGTGGATCAAATAATTTATATCCCCCAGGGGCACCACAGGACTCCAGAAGACATCATTCCCTGGTGTGTGTGTGTAGGTGTGTGTGCGTGTGTGTGCTTGTGTGTGTGTGCGCACACCCTGTATAGCAATGCTTTGGATACCCCTCAGGCACTCAAAGGGTTAAAAGTCCCATTTAAATCAATGGGAATTTTTCAAACTATTATTTGTCCCCTCTGGTGCATTTGGTTTGCTCTAGAATAGTTCCAGCTCTTATTAGTACATCAGCCTCAAAAAAGCTATCCCAGTGCTGCTTTCTAAAGCAAATAATACATCACTTAACTCTCCTTTGTGATAAAAATGCATTTGAATGTTTTGTAATCAGGGAGACAGTTTTATATCTCCTTCTATTTGAAGTTGTGTTTGCTTTATGATTGCCACGCAATTGATTAGCAAACAGACTTAGTCTAGCTAAAATGGTAATTGTTCCTCTCAACTTCTTTCCTGATACACTATGGACCTTATGTTCCAAAAAAACTGGTGTAAATCTGCAGCAAACATGTCTGCACAATAGCGGACAATTTAATTCCCATAACTGCTATTGATTCCCCCTAAATACTACAGAAGTACCCTATGCATTGTGACAAAACTACCTGCTTTTGCTACACCAATTCACCCTAGGATTGCTGGTAAAGTCTTGTACTGAGGGATGGAGAACTGGTGTGGACATATTGTCTTCATTGGGTTAACCCTTTGTGTGCCAGAGGAGTACGCAATGCAATGATTTGCAATGCGTTGCGCACCCCTCTGTCATTCAAAGGGTTAATGACTTATAAAAAAAAAATAATTGTACATTGGAAAGAAAAAAATGTTTGTAAATCCCGTTAGCACAAGAGTAGTCAATTGCTGGACCTCTAGCTGCAACTTCCAGCTTTTGGCTTACTGGGGATGATGGGAACAGTAGTCCACAACAGCGGCATTCCAACTTGACATCTCCATCTTAGAATTTTTGCAGATTTCCCACATTTTAAACATAAAATATTATTAGAGTTTAAGTCAAAGTCCTACATATAGATTAAACAAATTATACCAAAACATGATGTTTTTTATTTATTCATATGATGCTTTCATTTATTTATTAATAAGTGATTCAACATTTAATATCCATGTGTGATGAAAAATATGTAAATCGTTATTTGCAGTATTCTCTAGCAATCAAGGGTTAAAAGTTCCATTCATAGCAATAATAATTTTATTTGTTTCACTTTGAACATAGCAACTGTTGATGAACAAATTAAACATTATGGTTAGTACAAAAGGCTTTAAATGAATCAATACCAGTGGTTCTCAATCTGTGCCTTCATGACACACTAACAGGCCAGGATTTGAGGACTTCCTTTCTAGAACACAGGTGTGTTATCAAGACTGAGCCTCTGATCAACTCTCCTGTGCTCTAGCAGGAAAGTCCTCAAGTTCTGGGCTCTTAGTGGGACCTGGTTTCCTTTTAAAAGGTTGCACACAAAAGAGCGTGTAACCTTTTAACACAGTAACCATGTCGCCTGTATAAAAATGGCGACATGAGAATCTCGCAGTGCATGACAGAGTGAGACTCATGTCACATAGTGAAAGATCGCATACCCATAACTACAACTCCCGTCATGCTTACCTATCTGGTGGCCACTGAAGGAAAGGCTTCTTCAAGCAAGGATCTTGTCCCTTTCCTTCGTGGGCTACCAGATAGGTAAGCATGATGGGAGTTGTAGTTATGGGTATGCGATCTTTCACTATGTGACATGAGAGTCTTGCAGTGCGAGATTCTCATGTCCCCATTTTTATCCAGGCGACATGGTTATTGTGTTAAAAAGTCGCACACTCTTTTGTGTGCAACCTTTTAAAACTAAACCGTGGGACCCGAGGGTACAGGCTGAGAACTATAGGTCAATACTACCCAAGGAGTAGGCTATGTTTATTTGCATACTTGGCACAAGTCAAGCCACTTGGACATATTTACCTCCAATCTCCTGCATTCCCCTGGCAATTCTCTCGCAAAGGAGGTGTGGTGAGGGTATGCCAGATGGCCAGTCTATGTGGACGTTAGCCATATTTGATTAACAAACACACGGGTTGAGCAGTTAGTGGAGGCAGTAAGGAGAGTCACAACCTCCAGTAGCACTGATGTGAATAATCTGCATGATAGCCTATAAGTAAGGGCATAACTACAGGGGTTGCAGAGGATGCAGCTGTGCCTGGGACCAGCATCAAAGGGGAACCCATCTGCCTCAGTGTCCAATAGCTTCTTCTTATGCCTCTGTAAAATATTTTTGCAGTGTTTGCACTGGGACCCTGCAATGACTGGTTATGACACTATCAGGCCAGACCAGGCACATTGCATCAACTGGATTTGCCAGTAGTAGAAGGCATTCAAGCTACAGGTAGGTTGCTGTGTTCCAGTGCTTTCTGTGAGGCAAATATCCCCTGTGTGAACAACACCATTGGACCATTCAAAGAACTATGCTAATGTCACCTGTTTGAGCATTAAATGATCTTGTTATCACCACAAAGTCTGCATGCAAATCATGCTACTTTAGGTACTGTGAAAGGCTTAGTTTTAAAAATTCCAAAGTAACTTATTTACATATAATGCCATGAAGAGAAAGTGACAAAAATGACATACCTTTAAAATGTTTTAATTTTCTAGTATTTAAAGGACCAGTAAAATATAGTTATGAAACAATATATATTGTGGGGGGTTTTCCTGCTGAGTATAACAAGAGTCCTCTCATTGGTGAGAAATGCACATTTTTGGAGTTATTACAGTTTAAACTCTTTTTTTGTTTTGTTATACATTACCAGTGACCTCTAGTGATTTCGATTCCAATTATTTATTCTGCTGCATTCCATAGGAGAGGTGAGTCACTGACAAACAGTTTCCTTAGAATTTGATAGAAGGTGCAGAGTTATTATGTCAGAACTTTCAGGAAGTAATAACACTGTAATTCACTTCCTGCTAATTTGAATTGTTATAACATTTGAATAAAACAACTGACAGCAGCGGGAATAAACTTGAATTAGCTCTATAGGTGTTCAGAAAAAAGTGTACTGCTACTTTAAGCTAGAATGAAGTATAGTAGTATTTAGGGTACCATGAAGTATAGTAGTATTTAGGGTACCATGAAGTATAGACAGGTTTTAAAATGGATTACTAATGTGCAAATAAAATGGGTAACATGGTTAATTAAAGCGTAAGGGAACTATCTGACTGCCATTTGGAGTCAGGAAATAATTTTTTATCCACTTGGGGCCAGACTGGAAATGGCTTCAGGGTTTTTTGGATTTTTTTTTTTTGCCTTCCCCTGGATCAACATGGGTGTTTTGGCATGGGCTAGACTTGATGGACACCTGTCTTTTTTCAGCCTTGTCAACTATTTTACTATATTACTATGTTACATTTTTGCTTGCATATACATCCCCTTTAAATTATTTTTGGTATACTTCCCCTTTAAATTAGGTCACTTTTTACTACAGTCACTTAAGCTGATACACAAAGACGAAAAGGGGCAATTCTAATGCAAACAAACTGCACCTTTGGGGAAAAATTTAAATTCCAGTATTCAGTTGGATTATCTCAGAATTTCTCCGGTTGTTCTTAACATCAGTCTCAAAATGTTTTTTTGTGAAGTGACTGTGTCATTTTAAAGGAACACTAATTTTTCATAAATATAATGCTTACTTAACTATGAACAATAATTCCTAATGGCCTGTACGAATCTTGTAGTTTTGCCTTAATTCAAGACTTAACACCTTCAATTAGTCCTAAATGTGTTGTGTGCATTAAGATGGATGTAACAGTTACTAGAAAGCTACTAGACCTGAAGCTCTGCTCATTGAACATTGTAATCTTCTATGACATATGCCCGTTTCATTATGAAAAACAGAAAGTTCCATTGGTTGGAATTTGAGGTCTAATAGTTCTGCATGCAATGAAGATGTCCACCTCTGTGGGTCTGATATCCAGTATGGACTAAATATGTTATCTCTTGAGCAAAGGATTGAGGGAAATATTAATAGAGGAAATTAGAATTTTATGGCCACAGTAAGGTGAATTGGGGCTTATTATTAAGCGTTAGTGTCCCTTTTAAGCTTAAATTATTTTGGTTGTATATTTCACTTTAAATTATCTTTGGCTATACTTCCCCTTTAAGTGTGGTGACATTTCCCTAGAGTCCCTGACACACTGCATTGTGCATAAGGATTAGTGTTGTTGGCAAGAAGCAAGTTGAAACAGATTTTAGACGTTAATGACATTTTGTGCCAAGCGTAACATTTTGCATATCATATTTTTTGGAGATCTTCACAACTGTTGAAAAAAGAGGAAATATAAATTGATAAAAAAAGTGAACCATTCTTATTTATTTCTATGCATGAAATCGATTAAACCCTTCACTAAATGGCTTATAAATTTACATCTCATATTTCTGTCACCCAGTGAAAAGATTACAGAAACTCTGCCTCGACCCATGTTGTATACAATACCAAATTAAAAAAGGTTGTAAAAACTAATGTTTTGTTTAATGTTTTGAACAAGACCATATGCTTTTAGTGACCTTGAGTAAGAAATTTTAATTTAAAACATATAGAGCTTTTAAGGGTTTGAAAAAAAAAAAACCTGTCTGTATAATAAAACCATAACCTCAGTGTTTATAACAACGTAATGTGTTTGATTATATTGTTTCGGAGCATTAAGGTCTTTCTCCCCCTAGTAGGTTTCAGCATTACAAGGTTGGTGTACTAAGAAGTACTGTCGGCTTTGTGCTAAGGTGTGATAAAGTGGTGATAAAGAGGTGATAAAGTGGAGATAACTTCTCCAGTGTGATACAGTTTCCAGTTCCTTTGTTATTCTATGGAGCCAATGCTCTAAGATCTCTCAAGCTGGCAAAATCTTAGTGCATTGGCTCCCTAAAATAACATGGGAACTTGAGAGTTTAGCACACTGGATAATTCATTGCCACTTTACCACCTCTTTATCACACCTTAGTCCATCCCTCCCCAATGGAATAAACCCTCAACAGGGAATTTTATTTTTCCCCTTTTTGCACCATATACTTATTAGGATGGTGGACATATTTGAAAAGTAGAGAAATCTCAATGTATTCTTCCTGGTAAAACATTTTCTTAATAAATATGACTGAACTGAATAAGATCAGGGGCTCTTAAATGTGTCCTCAAGGCCCCTCAATGGTGCAGGTTTTCAGTATGTCCTTATATGAACACGTGAATGAGTCAGTGGTTCAGTCATTCTGAAGAATTTGCATGGGTTAATGACTTTCACTGATTTGTAATTGAGAAGATCCTGAAAACATGCACTGTTAGGCGGGGGAAGCTTGAGAACAGGTTTGAGTATACCAAAACTAGATACTGAAACTGTGTTATTAGTCCTACCCCACATAAGAGTCGTTCTGCACTCCCCTTACAAAAGTCCTGTACCTGCACTTATCATCTTCCTCCTATTTTCTCTGTATATTGTCACTAGTACTAATTAGATTGTAAGCTCTTCCCAGTGTGTGATTTTCTTGCACTCATCCGCCACAAATAATGCAATGATCACACTTAAGCCTTATTCTCTTTTGTGTACATGTATGGTGCTACATAAATAAAGATATATATAAATACGCCTTCCTAATACTAATTTAATAAAATATTTATGCCTAAAATTATTATCTCAATGCTATTTTTGCCAAGAGGAAGGCAGTAGATAAGCGTATGGGTGTTTTGGAGTGTTCCAATTATTTATATAATAGTATGTTTACTTTATTTCTCTTTCCATAGTATTGCAAGGGGCAGACATTGATGTCTAAATGCAGAGATGCTCTTCTGGCAGTGTTGTATACCCCCCCCCCTTATTGGTACCAAGTCCAATTTTCAACATTCTGCCTGTAACATAGAGGTATTGTGGCAAGTGGCAAAGCAAGAGGATGTTGAGAATTATTTAATAAATTGTTCACAGTGCAAAGCTGGTAAAAAAATCAAGGGCAAGACAACTTTATTGATCAAAGGAACTGACTGAGCAAGCCCCATATATATGTGCAAGTTGCAACCCATAGTGCACTGCAATATTTATGACTACATTTACACACTTCATTCTCTCTTGGTTTAAAAGAAAGGTGGAGTAATTATGGGGCAAACTATAGGTAGGGTGACCATAAGACCCAGATTGCCCATTAAATACCTGTATTTTAAATATACATATTGCATCCCTGGCAACTCCCCTTATGAAAAAAACTAAACATCCCAGAATGAAGACTCCAGAGCACAGAACTGCCGTCCGACCACTGTGACAATAAGTGATGCCTGTGCTGGGCTACAATACAATGGGCTCCAAGCCCTAAGTCTTAATGTAGACTTACATTACAAGAAAATGGCACTGAAGCTCCTATTTAAACATCAGTAAGTTGGGCTCAGTCATTCCTAGCATTTAGAACTATGTGAAATCCATTTTCTTTTAACCAGGTACAGGTGTCACTTTCCGTCCAGCAGTCATTGTATGATGTTACTCTCTGGAGAAATTGCAGGTTGCAGGTTGAGTAGGGAGACCACATTTCCATTTGGTCATTCAGGGATATTATGGAGACCAGAGTAGCAGAGTACTTGTCTTCAGTTGTAAGGCAGCTATGTAGGAGGAGTCGCTAATTCAATGGACATCTGTGTGGAGACTGATATTTCTCAAGCAAATGACAGAGTTCTAAACACTAGAACTGCACATTGACTGCTGTGACAGAAAGTGATGGTTGTGCTGCACTACACGATAATGTACATCACACCCAAAGCCTTAGACTAGCACTACACTATGACATAATTACACTGCAGCCCCTCTTTTATTGTCAGGATCACGGCTTGGTTCTCTATCTAGTGTTTAGAGTTCCATCTTGAAGTCATCTTTGTAGCCAAGCAGAGGCATCACTTTCTATCACAGTAGGTAATGGGCAGTTCTTCTAGTGTTTATTGCTCTGAAGTCTTCATTCTGGGACATTGTACTGTGCCAGAAGTGTGGTGCCCAGGACATGGGACACACATTTAAAATCCTGGACTGTTCTGTGCAATCCATGACATTAGATCTCCATACCTGGGAACTTAGAGCTTTGACCCAAATCTCAGGGTGAAGGGCCAAATTCCCATGGAGAGAAAGTCCAGTTTTACATACTACATACTCTGAACTAATTCAGTGTTTCTTTAGTGCTTTTTATAGCAGAACAGCAGAGGCAGCCACCCTGTGGGTTCCAACAGTGATAATCACCAGGTTGTAGTCTGTAAATAGTTATTTAAGGACTGGTAGAAGAACCTCTGGGTTAGACCACAAAGGGACATATTGCCAATAATTTATGCCATGGGGAACTTTATGAGTTAATATTTCAAGATTTAAGGGTCAACTCATTTGGAAAGTTCTGAGATATGGTGGTCACCCTAGCACTGAGGTCCAGTGATGTCAGAGCATGATAACGTGACACCACCTGTGCACCCCACCAGAGCTGAGGAGATTCTCTCTAACATATCACTGAATGGCAATAAGACAATGTGGTAACCCTAACTATGGAGGGAACTAAATCGTCAATTTCAGTGCTTATATGCTATCATGCAAACCCTGGATGCTAAAGAAGTCTTCAGCAGATTGCATTGGGGACCTCTCTATCATTTACAGTGTTAACAGCCCAATTTAAATCAATGGTCATTTTTATTTCTCCCTTATGGTGCAGTTTGTTTGCCCCAGAATTGCTCCAGTTCTTAGTACATCAGCCTTATTGTACCTAGAACAAATACGCTGAAAACATATCCTCTGTATTTCCTGGATGAAAAGTGTTTTCTTACACAAATCCCCATCCAACGAATTGCTAAAGTAATATGTGAGGTAAAGATCATGTAAAGACCTGCAAAGCTTCCATTTGTTCATTTTTCTTTAATGTGGATGGCTGTTGACCTTGATCCTCCAAAGACAAGTCATAGTCTGCTTTCTACGCACTATTTAAAAAGAAGAATTGAATAGTTTAAGTGGATACTGATGTCTAAGTCAACAAATATTAACACTTGAAACTAACACATGGTAAATATGACAGGGGAAATAATGCCCTTGTTAAGTGCAGGCAAATACAAGGTACTTTGCAGAATCTGAACTGTACACGCCAATCAGTTTGAGGTGAAGTTCCACTCTTAACACAAGCTACTTTGTACACAGATATTGTGATGAGAAGGGATAGGTGTAACATTTTCCCTCAGGAAGAAATAGATAGAAAACTGCTTGTTGGAAGCCCTTTTCCACAGACTTCTTACTACTGTGATACTGGCGAGTGAAATTGGTGTACATGTTTGTCCCAATTACTGTATGCACAATGATGTGTGCATACATGGTATCATGCAGTTTTAAGCCAATTAAAATCAATGGGCTTCTGCATTAAAAACCAAGTGATTTTGCAGGAATATTTGTGGACAGGAGAAACATCTATCCTGTTCTGCAAACATTCCAGTGCAAAGGTAATGAAACTTTCCTCCTATCCCTAGTGATGAGCCTTTCTTTAGAAAGCACAAACATATGGGGTGGTTTCTTTAAAAAAAAAAGTACCATGTCAACATAAAGTTGAATACGCCCCAATACGATGACAGTTAGTATGAGTGTGATGTATGGAGATAGATTTGTATGCCAAGAGACACTATGAAAGGAATCCTAGCTGCGCTTAGCCACACCCATGGCCATAATATATGTTTGCAAAAAAAGTGTCAGTACACAATGCATGAAGTGTTGCTATGAACTGAGGAACTGTCAAGAAATCCCTAAATTAATTAAAAACACATGGTGGAAAAAGAAGGAAACATCACTTTAGAGAGATTGCTTCAATTTGAACCTGTTTATAGTGTATATTACTGTCCACAGTTCTCCTTAAAGTTTCCCTGCTATCCCAACTTCGATACATCCTATCAACAAATACATTTTTCTGAATCATATGGCTTACAACCCACTCCATATCAGAAGTCCTGGTAATGCATTTATAAGCTTCAATACCCTGCCAGTAGAGAAAACCTGCAGTGCTTGGCAGAAACCTCAAAACTTGGGATACGTCCATTTTCTTAGAACACCTTTCAAGCATGTAGATTTTGCCACTTTCACTCCTATATACTGCTTTATGTAGTAAAAGTGTAGGTTGATCGTACCTTCCAATATAGGGCCGTAGCTGTGGTTATGGTTATGGTGCTAACTGCGGTGTTTTGGTTGGTCAGGCATCCTTGAACATATTTTGGCCAGACTATACAATCAAAATCTCAATTCATAAAAAATGAGTTAAAAGAGCAGTATTTTTTATGAATACCTCTGTGTTATTTAGCTTTTACAACTAAGGAACACATGGGTACTCACACCCACTGTCAGTTGTATTTTTTAAATGTTATTACAGTTTATATTGTCAGGACGTGATTTACAGTGTGATTACTTCCTGAAAGTTCAAACTGACAGCATGACTCAGCAGGTTCTACCATATTCGATGGAGAACTGTTTGTCAGTGACACACCTTCCCCAGAAAATCCAAAGAATAACTAAATGGGTAGTAATGTATCTTATGCACATGCTAAAGGGGTTGTTTATAAAAATGCATTCAACAGGGTCACATTTTACTCAGTACAGTGATTCTTATGTATATTATGTACGTCTCATTTAAAATAGATGATTAGAACAGCTCGAGAAGAAAGCCTTACAATATATACCATATGTCCCATCCTGTGGAAACTGATGGCTTTCATTCATTTTTCAACACAATTTAAAAAAAGAGATACTTTCCCCTCTATGGACAGATATACTGATGACTGCCTTTACATTTTACACTCCAATTTTAAAAATTATAAAAGTAATATTCAGTGTTTATGGCATTCATCCTCTGAGTGCAAGGGAGATGTGCAGCACACTGTGGAATAATGTATCACTCACCTTACTGGTGCCCAAAGGGTTACATTCCTTAAAAACACATTCTAAAATGAATGTTCATTATTCACTCTCTCAATCTATTGACTGTCAGAGAGGTGGGAAAAGCATTGTGGGAGCACTGTTCAGCTTGCTCCTATGGTGCTCTAAGGGTTAAATATAATTGTAAACATGATATGCATTGATCCCTGCCTTAACCCATTTACTGCAAGCCAGGTGCTCCACAATGCATTGCACAACACCCTGGCACTTAAGGAGTCAAACTTTTAAAAAAAAAATTACTGTGTTTTTTCAAACTGTTGTGTGGCAACATAAAATTTGGCCCTTTGAGGGCTAGGGGTTATGCAATGCATGCAAAGCATGTGTTTCAAAACTCTCTGGTTCTAAAAGAGTTAACCTGATTCTCAGGCAGAAGAAGACCATTCAATTTATTGCTGAGACATGCACGGTAGGAGCTGGGATTTGAGGTTTGCTGAGTGTGTATGTGTATGTTTTCCATCCAGTGTTGTAGTTTTCAATAACATTTAAATGCACTGGGATGCCCCTGGAGTCTCCGCAAGTTCAAGGGTTCAATAACAACGACTGTCATGGCAGGTAACGTGTTCAAAGTGCGCCTAGGATCAAGACATGTTGCATTCCTAGGCCAATAACTTGTCCAGTAATTGGTATATTGATTGCTAATGTCATCGTGTTTTAGTATGTATAAACCCTTCAGTATATCACCAGCCGCCAACAAGCCAAGAAGTCATTGTTTATTCATTGGAGTTCCCATACTAGCCTGGGTTGGATTGTGCTTTAGGGCCTGCTGATAAAGATCAGCGGATGATTGGGCGCACACATTCTTAACATGTCTGACCCATGACATCCCAAGGGCAGCAGCCAGGCTGTCATTACAAGCACAATGCTCCTCTTTCTTTCCACTTATCTAAACCCAGATGACTTTGAAATTTTTATTAACTCATTAATGACTGAAAATGTCATTAGAGGCACCAGGAAAAAATGAGAACAGTTGAGCACAGGAGGTATCACAAAGACTTAACATAACCAAAATATATTGTTCCAGTATGGCTGTGTGTGTAATTAGAGCCTGTTTTGACCACTGTGGTATTTTTACATCTCGTATAGATCCGGCTGGTTTACCACACCTGGCAGACGTCCCTGGTGTACAGAAAAGGGCCAGAACTTTACAAGACCTTCTAATCTCTAGCTCCTTTATTAACCCCTTGAATGATAGACTCCTGTTGCATCCAAGGGGTTAATACTCACCTAACCCTATGTCTACAGTGTATTGCTTAATGCTTTGCAATGTGTTGGAGACCTCCATAGCATTCAAGGATTAAGCACCATTTAAATCAATGTGTTTTTTTTTCTAATGATTCAGGGGGTTTGCTGAGAATTGATCCACTGCTTTGTACATATGGTCCTAAATGTCTATTCAAAATGAAGAAATGAAAAAAATATGTAAAAATTATCTAATTGTCTTCCCTCCCTCTCCAACCAGCCCTATCCCAGATATTACCCTCACTGTTAACAACATTACCATCACACTAACCCCTAAAGAACTGTGCCTGGGGGACATATTTGACTCCCCCTTATCCTTCCTCACATCCAGTCAATCTCCAACTCATCTCACCTCTACCTCCACAACATTTCTAGAATCCGACCCTTCCTCACCCAAGACACTACTAAAATTCTAATCCAAACACTCATCATGTCCCTTGACTACTGTAACTCACTGCTAATTGGCCTTCCTCTCATCCGGCTAACCCCACTACAGTCCATAATGAACTCTGCTGCAAGACTAATTTACCTCACTCATCGCTTCTCTAACACCAATCCTCTCTGCCAGTCCCTACACTGGCTCCCACTAGCATACGGAATTAAATTCAAAATTCTGGTGCTAACTTATAGAGCCCTTACTAACACCCCCTATATTTCATCTCTCATTTCCAAATACACTCCCACTCACCATCTTCGCTCTGCATATGACCTTCTGCACTCCACAGCTCTTATTACATCCTCCCACTCCCATATACAAGACTTCTCCCATGGTGCACCTGAACTCTGATGCTCCCCCCAGCATTCAGAACTTCAGATGCTGCCTGAAAACTCACCTCTTCAAAGAAGCCTACCAACTACCTCCAAAACCATTATCACAAAGAACCACCCCTTGCCTGGACCACTATACTCAACAGACCTTCTCTTTCACATCCAATGACCAGCAGTTCATGTGACAGGAGGCATTTAAAAAAAGTTTTTGAAGTTGCAATATTTTTTTCACACCATCCTTTTATCTGCACAAAAAGAGTAAATATCACCTCAGTAAACAGAGGCCACTATGACCGTTAACTTGACCTTACAGAAATGCTTGTGATAAATAAATTACATACTGTTTCTAAATGAAAAACTATTGACTATTGACCATCAGGGCCAGATTTACTTCCCAGTCACCCCTAAGCAAGACACTCCAGTTGCCCTTAACACAACCCATGGCCACACCCCCACTTCTCACATGACTCCGCTCCTAGGTCCTTCCACTGTTTTCTAGCACAGAAAACACCCTTGGCCTCTAACAAGAAAGAACACAGAAAAGCTTAAACCCCTTGGTTGCTAGAGAAATCTCCAAAGCATTGTACAATCATGAATTAGAGATCTCTACAGTATCCAAAAGGTTAAATAATAGCTTGTAAAGGGGTAAAACTGGTACAGGGACAATGAGATTACTCTGGACAAACCCACAGTACAGCTGAGGGGTCCCTCAGAATTTGGCGCTCAAAGCCCCCAGCCTGGTTCCACTGCCCATTGATAGCCAAAGATTTACATGTACATTATTTGATACACACCACAGTCTGGTTTCACTGCCCACTGGTATTCACAGATGCCCACATACATTGACCTCATCATTCTGGTTCCTCTATCCACTAGTTGTCACATATCCCCATATACACTGACCCTTCAGCCTAGTTTCACTGTCCACTTCCAGATGCAGATCACCCAACCCATACTGCCTAACCCCCAGCCTGGTTCCGCTGCCAACCAGTTGTCCCAGATCACTACATACACTGTCTGAACCTACAGCCTTGCTCCATACTCTACTGGTAGCCATGGATCCATATCTTTATTATATAACCCCCAGCCCAGTTCTACTACCTACGGGTAGTCACATATCCCTACATACACTGACCTACACACACTGACCTCCCCAGTCTGCTTCCTCTTTCCACTTGTAGTCACAGATCCCCACATCCATTGGTACCAACAGATCCCCACATATGCGAACCTCCCTAGCCTGCTTCCACTGCCCACTGCTAATATGCAGATTAGAGTAGGAACTTAGCCTTAAACAGGCTGAAACTGCTAATTCATAATCTGAGTAGGCGCTGAGTTCTAAGTGGGCTGAGACCACTCTATTAATCTGAGTAGGCACTGAACAGTACTAAGCGGGCTGAGACTTCTAATAAACAAATCATCTTAGGAATAGTCAAGTCATAAATGGGTAGATCACTGTTAGTATAGAAACTAGGAAAACAGTCCTTGGCAGGTGAGACTGCAAAGCACAACTGAAGCTAGGACTTAGATAAGTTCCAAGCAGCATGGTTGCTAAGCCAACATGGACATAGGACCACAGTATACAGAAGGCTAAGACAGCTGTGGAATAGGATAGGTAGGACTCACAAATCCTGAGCTGGCTACTACTGCTATAGAAAATTATGCTTAGTGGGGATCTCCCTGAACAGGCTTAGACCATCAAATATAGCCCCACCTGAACAAGGATTATAAAATGGGTGCTGACCCTCAATATGACCCTGGAGTGAGCCTACTAAGGTACTGGCTAGGCATCTGGGTTAGCCAGGAGGTAGCGGGCAAGACCTCTAAATCTGAAGCCACCTGGGACCTAAGTAAGCAACCACCCAGACAAAAGAACTGAGAGATGTGTGCAGCTGGAGCCAAAAAAGGCCTAAAAACACTGGTAGACCAAGGTGACACCTAGGGAAGTGGAGCGGTAGACTGAATATTGTTTGGGAGAAAAACTCTGACACTGGAAAAGTGGGGAACAGTACAGAAGGTCAGCCAGTCCAGATCATACTCAAGAAGGCAAAAAATAACAAAGCGTGTAGAGTCCGGAGTATGGAGTACTGAGGATGAGACAACAGAGTTGTTGGGGCCAGGCCACATCAATAACCGAGGTAGTCAGAAAGAACTGAAGTGAGGTACAGACAAGAGATAGGCAATAACTAGAGTTAGGAACAAAATGGAGTCAAAAGCAAAAACAATCAACAAGTAAGGAAATCCAGAACACAACTAACAGTAATTGGGCAAGGCCAAGCAGGCTCAGTGCCCTAATGAAGTGCCAGGAACCAATGAGTGAGGAGGGGATGGCCCATCATCAAGAGTGACACTGGAAATGTGACAGTCATGAAACACGCAATTTTCATTAAATTTTGCATTCATTAACGAATGCACAAGTCTACTTGAAAGTATTGTTAATACTCCCATACCATCTTTAAGTATTATATGTATACTTTCTTTATTGCATCCATTAACAGGGGATATAACAAGGATTGTCTTCAGATCAGGAATCCAGAACAAAAGAAACAACTCAACAGACTAATGTTTCCTATGGATTATACGAGTCACAGTCAGACTTGTCTATCGGCTGCTTCCAGCTCATTCTGTCAAACATTGCTTTGTTTTTTTGAGGCCTGAGGAAACAACGCAATGTTTGGATGCAAGAGACAGAATCAGCTACTAAGCATGTTGCATGTCTGACAGCAATTAGATCTAGAACGTCTCTTCATATGACATTTCAGCAAAGCAGATATATGGGGAAGCTAAAAGCAATGGCACTACTGAGTTTTGTTAACTAAAGTGTTGCACTGTGATACTGCAAATGTTTTAAATGGACACCCCCATGACTTCTTTCTGTCATTGGGTTCTATTACATATGCAGTGACACACACATTTATTTTATACCTAAAGCTGTTGCTGGTCTCAGTGACCTTTGTTATTTATAAGTAGATTGCGACCAGACTGCACATATTCAAGAACAACAGTGAAATATATGTTTAATTTAAAGACTAGATTGCACTACTATATTATTTGCTTGGTGAGTACACCAAATGAGTGTTATAATACACCTATCAATTCCCTATAGACTTGCATGTTTCAGGTATTTTTGGTCATATTATCTTTTTTTTTATATCTTTCTTTGCCTTTCTTTGAGTGTGATGTAAAATTTAAATGACAGTTACTAATATGGTATATTCCATCCATCTACACTATTTTTATATTTCTTATACTTAACCAGACATTGCTCCTGCTCAGTTGATGAAGTTTTGTCCTTTACGTAGATGTAGTTTTACACTTGATCTAGTTCACTGGCTACATTGTAAGTCTATACTTGATAGCTGATCAATGCACTGGAATTGCTCCATACACTGACATGAATGTTATTACTAGAGGTGGGTGAAATCTCTCGCCATATTCCCACAGGAAACTCCACAAAAACCCCATTGTTGTCAGCTTTTTCACTTAAAAATCCTATTTAAAACTAGTGATTACAATTTTCGCATTTTTTGCCCATTGGACAAAATATTTCACCATTTTTTCAATGGTGCCTGCTGTAAGATGTGCTGTACCTGCTGTCAGATGTGCTACCCCTGCTGCCAGTGCCACCATCAGTGCTGTGCCTGCTGCCAGTATTGCCCTTGCTTCCACCAGTTCTGTGCCTGCTGCCAGCACTGACCTTGCTTCCACCAGTGCTGTGCCTGCTGCCAGTGCTGAAGCTGCTGTTAGTCTGTCTTGTAATACTCAGGAGGAGGGGAAGGAGAAGATGACACCAAGTGTGACAACAGGGAACCCTAAGTCACACTTGCAATCCCCAAGTGCTAGTACTACTACTACTAAGATCCAGAAGCGTGTTATTGTTAGGAGTGAAGGAGGGGGTAATCAATATCCTCCTATTAACAGTGACTGTGAGGAGGAAGATTCTGTGGCTGAAACTGATGTGGTTGGCATTAGTAGTAGTAGTAGTAGTAACAGTAATGGTGAAGCAGCAGGTGGGACTAGTGTTAGGAGAGTGGTAGGAGGAGCAATTGAGACTGTCCAGACTAACGGTCAAGTGAGCCCACTCAATTCCCCTGACCCTGGGAGCCCCCTTTCCCCCACGACATTGTCCATGTGGAACATGATCCTAAAGAAGGCAGAACTGTCACCACAGCAATAATACCACCACCACCAGGAGCACAGGCTGGCTGTGCCTGCTGCTACTGTTGCCAGTCTGCCTTCTTCAGGTCATCAAGAAATAGCATTAGGTGACCCTGTGTCACATTGCTCGTCACCTCTACAACCAACAGTAAGCTTTTGGAATTTTTGGAAATTCCAACTGCTCTAACTCTTGCTGCACCTGAGTTGTAAGGGTAGCAGGATGCTGAGGAGCAAGCTAGTGAGCCACAGACCACCGTGGACACAGTGGGAATAGGGGAAACAAGTGATCTAGGACTAGGAAAGGTTCCACTTACCAGCAGCAACACATATACCAGATGTGGTGGGGGCTAGTTGTGGTGCTGCTACTTCCTCAGGAGAATCACTGGTGCTAGTTGTGCAAGTGGAACCTTCATCATCCATCACAGGGCTCATGCTTTCAAAAAAAAACAAAAAAAGAATAAAAATCATAGTCCTACAAAACAATAAAACATTTTTGGTGGGTTTGTTTCTAAGTTCTGCAAATCAATGCTTCTGCAAGGCTTGTTCCTCTAATAAGTCTAAGTCCTACAAATCAATTTTTCCTCGGGGCTTGGTCCTCTAACAACAAATTTACCAAATCATCCTATACAAAACACTCTATCAAGTCAAGTATCAGTACACCCCAATGGCAGCCTATGTCAGGGGGTTCCTGTCTCTATCACATACAAATGTCTTATTTTATTTTCTTGATTTATTTTTTTTATTAACTGTCCCTCCAATACCAGTCAGGAAACCCACCCAAAACAAATTCCCTGTTCAACTGATTCATTCCCCAGACTCCACCTTCCAACTCGGGCACCCTTCTCAGACCCCTTTCATACTATTTCTTATGGGGGTTTTTATTTGTATTTAGGATTTATTTTGTATTATCTATCCCCAATCCCAGTAAAAAAAAAACAAAAAAACAAAAACAATCCCAGGTCAACTTCTTCTTTCACAACAACCCACCAACACAGGTACCCTCATGCCCCTTTTATACTATGCCTTTGGGAAATAAAATAATATTTGCTATGTGTTGTATTTAAATTGAATGTTCCCGTTGATTTCAATGGAATAAGCTAGGCAAAAAAAAGCAGAAAATTTGTGCTTTTCGCAGGAAATTATTCGCCAAGCTGAAAGTGCCATTATCCAACGATTTCAGTTTGAGGCAAAAATTTTCACCCATCCCTAGTTATTACATATGGGTGCTCTTAGAACTATTCCCCATACTGGGCTGAACAGTTCATCATATCAGACTTACTTAATAGTGGCTTTTTGTTTTTCCCCAACTTTGTGTGCACCACGTGCCACCTTTATTATTCTGGGTAATGCACCTGAGCTGATTGGTAAAACAGCTGATCCAATTCCTCTTCTCCACATGTCCTAGCTTCATAGTAGTTTTTAAATATTAGAGGATCACCTTTTGGGTGGTATCACTCCTTTTTCTATATCACATCAATATTTTTGTTACATAGTTATTAAAGTGAATGTGTCACCTATGGATAACATCCCATAAATAGTTAGGTGGCACATACAATAACATAAAAACATTATTTATTTTTTATTTAAAGCTTCCGTTTCGTTTAAATGTAACTTACAAAAGTCTGTGCTGCAGCCACTTCCGGGTTCTCTGCGGTTAATGCGGTTACAGATTTCTGCCTCTGCTCCCATCCTTCCTCCGATGACAGAGGCTTCTGTCAGTAAGCTGAAGTGGTCTCATTCGGAGACTGATATCTAGCCAATGAGACCGCTCCAGCTTCCATACAGACGGCTCCGTTACCAGAGGAAGGAGGAGAGCAGAGGCAGAGCATGGGGCTGCAGTCTATACGGAAGTGGCTGCAGCCCAGACATTTGTAAGTTAGATTTAAACTAAACGGAAGCTTAAAATAAAAAATAAATAAAGTTTTTATGCTATTGGATGTGTCACCTAACTATTTATGGGATATTGTGCATAGGTGACACATCCACTTTAAATTCCTGTTACTTTGATATAATTGCAAAACTGTGGCTACTGCACTTCTGCTTGACGTTTGAAGTTATCTCACTCATGTTTCCATGTACATTTTGTATATAATTCTGTTTTTATTGTATGTTCACCATTGACTCATCATTCATAACTTTATTATGTTGAACAGAGACATTTCACTTAGATCTTTAAGGAACATTCTCATTGGTGTATGTTCTTGTCACTCACATATGCAACTTAGAGCCTCTTAATTGTACTGCTCTACAAGCATAAAAGACCACTATTATACTGTATTATACTGTGTTGAAAGTCCTGTAAGTACTTCCATACCTCCTGTAAGTACTATAAGGACTGCATAAAAATTATACATTATTATTTAATTCAGAGTGCTCTTTCAACTCTGGATTAACAATCATGGGTTCACAAGGTACAGCAAATCAAAAGTTTGTAAACAGAGCAAAGATCAAGAAAAAAGCTAAAATATAATACTTCTCACTCAATCAGTTGGTTAATGTGTAAGACCTCTCTAACATTCAAAGGATTATAAGACCCAAACAATCAGTGGGTGCATGGGTTGTATTAATTTGTCCCTTGTGGTGCAGCTGATTTGCACTGGAATCTCACCTCTTTAGCTTTATGAATACAGCCCTTAATGAGTAACCCATGTCTGATCATGCTGCCTGAAAGCAGCTTCTATTTGAGGTCAAATACTGCTTGAGTGTGATAGGGAGGCTAGACCCAGGTCTACAATAGCAAGCTTTACTTGCAACAGTGCTGCTTCCAAACAGACTTTTGGTGAAACTGAACCCTTCTCATTGCTGTCTATGAAAGTGATGTCAACTACGTTCTTGCTTCTGCTTCCTCACACAGAGGAGATATTGTGACAATCCAAACAAAAAAAGAGTTACAGCAGCTCCAAAAGATCTTTGGAATGGACTCCAAACTGTAACCGTTGATGAAGTGTGCCTGTCTCTTTAAAACCGCAGGAGCTTGGCAAGTATGCTCTGATTAGAGGGTATGAAGAAGCAATGTGCAAACTGAAGATTCTTTGTTTATCATCAAGCACAGCCAACACATAGAAAGTCCTCACCAGTGCTTCACTTCATTAAACTGTCATAGAATCTGTGATAAAAATCATCATGCCTGAGCACTTTCCATGGTATGAATCATATACACAAGGTAAACAGGCTGACAGACTGGCAACAGATGGGCTAGTATGGCTCATACATGTAGATCAACGCATTTCACATGCTTCTCATGCTTACTCATGATCAGGCCCGATCATGAGTAAGCATGAGAAGTATCCGAAATGCATGTATGAGCCAGACTAGCTCATCTGTTCCCACTTGTCTACAATAAAGTTTGATGATTTTTCTCATGGCTTTACAGATTAATGAAGTGAAGCACTGGTGCTAACTTTCTATGTGAGACAGTGAGACAGCCAGAGAAAGATTTCTTATTAAGCAAAGTAGGCATCTGGCAAATTGTAAGAGGTCTATTTAATAGATGAACACTATGGCAGTGCTGCACAAACTGTTATTGCATTTTATGTAATACTTCTGATGCAATGCTACTTATTATACTTCCCCCTAGACTTTCTCTGTTCCTCTCTGATGATCATTCCTGAATAGTGGCTGCTTTCCACTTTTGCAGCCAAACATTGCATTGCTTCACCCAGTTCTGAATGAGAACTAATTGATTAAATATACCCTGAGTGATGCACCAGCCTTGCTAGTTACAATAACTGAGTTGAGATATAGGTGCAGCCAACAAACTCCCAGTGTGCCAGAGATCCATTTCTGGTTTACAGCAACTGGTTTATTTTTCTTTTTTTATGAAGGGCTATAATTTCCATTTTATGTAGTAATTTAGCTTGTTTGTATAACACTGTACTACTCAGTTAATTTTTTTCTCAATTTGATTGTTACAAGTTAAGTGTATTTTCTATGCCAAGACATAGGGTTGAGTCATCAAAGTAATAGGATTTTATTACAAGAACGGAGGCTTCGTAAAAAACATTGTAATGGTTTAACATAGACTCCGTCTTCAAATGTCCCTCCTCCAATCACATAACAGCTTGTAATATAAGCCATTTCCATCCTGCTGCAGCTTCCTCTTTCTTTGCTGCTCCAAAATGGATAAGTATTTCTCTACTTTATTCCTTATATATATATGAATTACATTATATCATATTACAATATTGTAGAGTATACAATTATTCTAATTGTTTATTTCCCTAAGTTGGGCTTCAATTTTCATCTTCTTTTTTGCTGAATGCCTAGTTTATTTCTTTTCTTTACTATATATTATTTAAAATACTTTCCCTCTAGTGATGCTTTTTATTTAAAAGTTTTATCGTTTAGGTTTTCCCAGTGCCTTATTTTTACTTACCTTCACTAGCTTGAGTCGGAGGACTGCTCTGAGGCCTTCCCTCTTCTTCTGGCTGGTCTGGCATTTGGCGTCTTCTGTCAGACTACGTCGCCATCGGCCATTTTACTGTAGGGCTTCTTGCTATTTTCTTGGTTCATGCATGCGTAGGATACCACACCGTTTTAGTCACTGTTGTTGGACCTTGATTGTGATGGAGCTTCAGTGAATTGGCTATATAGATATTGATTTATGTTATATTTAGTGATATCTTGACAGTTACAGTGATATTTTTACATTGATTTAATTATGTATTACCCATTTCCCTAGACATTTTGTCAGTTGGTAATTTCTAGTATTGCCACATCTAAGTATTTTATTTTGTCATCAGAATATTTTTATTATCAGTTCATTATGTCCCATAGTAAAAGTTTGAGTTAACCTTTCCCCCCCATGAAGTCTAAACTTATCCCTCCAAATTTGTTACCTCAGAACTCTTGTTCTGAGTGCTCTAAATTTTTAGATGCATCTGCAAACCCTTTAGTGGTTTCAGATGACCGCATTCATGCATTGATGGATGTATTCGTCAATAAGACTGTATCTAAAGCGGTTTCTACATGTACGGATAAAATGACTGATATGCTTACTAAGTCACAGTGGAGCTTTTTTAGGACAATCAGACCTATTTTGCCTTCCAAAGGTGTTATTGATGTTAACTCTATCAGGAACCCAGAGATCTCAGACTCATCCCCTAACTTATCTAAGGAGGAGACAAAAAAGTGTAAAAAAATAAAGTCTAAACACTATGCTCCAGTTGGCAGAGACCTAGCACAGTCTCATTATGAATCCACTAGTAAATCTAACTTAAGATATAGTGGCTCACCACCACACATGAGACCTTCTGCTCGGGAGGAAATAATACCAAGAAAGACCAACAAAGCTTGCCAAAAACCTGACTCATATAGGTTCTCTTCTACATCTGAACATTCTTATTAGTAAGAAGATAACAGTACTTATTCTTCTGAATCAGATTGGAAGGAAACTCTAAAATTAAAAAGACAAAAGTTATTGCTACATCTAAAGATGATGGGTCAGGGTCCATCTTAGCTCATCAGGGTCAACTGTTTTTTGACCTGGAGGGGATTAAACATTCCAGATCTCCTGAATGCATCACTAGAGACCATGTTTCTAAATATATTGAATATTGGATAAGAAAATAAATTGAAGACTGAATGCCCCAGGCCATATATCCACAAAATTTGCAGGACACCTGTACTTTACCCACATTTGAGTCAATATTTATCCAAATCGGGGAAATCAGCAGATCCCTTGAACTCTGTCAAGACAAACTATTAGATATTGTCGGACCTCTGTCCAAAATTTTGACATGAAGGAAGAATCGGTTTCTCTCAACACCCCTTTGGATCTTTCTGTCTTGCGGGGATGGATCCAAAGGGTACTTTGTTTGATCGGTAACGCCAACACGGCCCTTTCCACTGAAAGACACTGATCTATTCTTCTTAAAAGTGGCCCAAAATTAACTGAAATGGCTTCATCTGAAGATTTGGAAAATTCGGAACCACATTTACAATTTAGACAAAGCTCAGTCTAACATTAAAAAATTTTCAACCCCAAGGTTTTTGGGAAAGCTGGGAAAAGAGGAGGTTATTTTTCTGGCCAATCATATCAGGGTTCTGCTTGAGGATGATCTAATATCCACCAAGAACCCTGAGTATATAGGAGAAGATCTGATTATCTTGAGAACAGTGATCCCTACCCTTTATTTCCTCAGAGTCTGGAGAGCAAAGTAATATAGAGACTCATCCCATTCCAGATGTTCACAGGTAAGTCTTTTTCCTTTTTCCTCCCCCTTACATGGAGAAAGTGGGTGGCAGACTCACACTCTTTCTCCCAATGTAGTCTCAGATAACATCGGATCAATGTGTCCTGTAAACTATTTCAGGGTATCAGATATAATTTTACACTCTCCCAATGCAAACAAAGATTCCTCCTTCTTTCCAATACTCAAAGGAGGAAAGTATAATGATGGATTCATAGATCTTACCTTACAGTTCCCGTGTTTCCACTATAACAAAATTTACTTCTATGCAGGGGAAAAAATTGGTAATTCACTTGCCTACCTTTCGGTCTCTCATCAGCCCCGTGGTATTTCACAAAATTGATGAAGCCTGTAGTTTATTTTCTTGGAAGCAGGGTTATTTGGATGATTATCTGTCTAGATGACATGCTCATCATGTCTCAAGATAAGATGGTGCTGAAAGAACAACTCTTTAACATCATCTCTTCTTCCTAAGAAGAAATGTAACATGATTTGGAAGGAGATTCGGACTGTGTTGTTGATAAGAAATTTAATTTTTGCGAGAATTGTGGGGCTGTATCAGCTTCATTTCAGGCTGTTTTCCCAGAGATTGAAAATTCTCTGTCTTCGGAAAAGTTTTAGTTATACGGACATGATCCCCCCTTCCTTAGAAGCTCGGGAGCAATTAACATGGTGGCTAAACAATATGGAAGCCTGGAACGGCAGGGCAATTTTTGGCATATACCCGGATATCATGATAGAGTCAGATGCCAGCATTATGGGCTGGGGAGATCATTGTAGAAATCTTACCACAGGAGGCAAATTTTCAGATCTAGAAATACACATGCACAACAAATGTTTAGAATTCATTTGTGAATTGTTGCATCCTCCTCAAGATGGACAATGTGTCTGTAGTCAGGCATTACAATCACCTGGGAAACATCAAATAGAAAAGCCTGGCCAATATGGCCAACATTTTTGGCAATTTTGTCTACACAGAGACATATAAATCTTTTTTCAGTTGGAGACCAGATCCAGAAGCCATTGCTACAGACGCGTTTCTTCAAACGTGGAACAATTGCAGAAATTATGCATTTCTGCCTTTTACAATAGTTCCCAGGGTAATTCTTCAGGTCAGAAAGCAGTGAGACACCTTATTGATCATCACTCCCTTTTGGAAGGCTCAACCATGGTTCCCTCCACTTCTGTAGTTGTCAATAGATTACCCACAGATTCTCCCCAATTTTCCTCGGTTGTTAAGAGATCTGATAGAGAATCCACACAATCTCTTACTACCAAAACAAGCACATATGTTGGCATGGTTGATTTCAGGGGTCCCTGGCTTGTCAAGGGACTTTCAGAATCAGTTCTTTCACTCATGTCCGAAGTCTGGGCTCTAGGAACTTGGTCATGCTGCAAATCTTACTTTTCGATATGGGCATGTTGGTGCTTGGAATGGAATTTGGATCCCGTTTCTTCCAATATAGCTTCTATCTTGAATTTCTTCTCTTCTTGCTTTCAACACGGCAAAGCATATAGAACAATAAATAATTATAGATCTTCTGTCTCTACCATATAGATAATCTTCCAACGAGTCAACATCGCCTCGTTTGTAAACTCATGAAAGGAAGTTGCACCAGGATGGAAATGGCTTATACTACAGACTGTGGTCACCCTAGTCCCGCTGCTGAGGCTCCAGCTGGTGCTGACCATGTTTCTGAGGCTGACACAGATTAAGAGGTCACAGTGGGAACTCTTACTCTGTGTCAGCCTCAGAAAGATGGTCAGCACAGACGGGAGCCTCAGCCGCGGGTCTCACTTGCAGCGCCAGCATACCTGCTCCATCCCAGCTGTCTCGTACACACCAGCTGTCTCGTATGCGTGTTGCTCCATTCCGGGACTCTTTGTTGTCCCAGTGGGGGGTGACCTGGGATGCAGGACACAGACCCCCAATAAGGGACAGTCCTGGACATTCCGGGACATGTGGTCACCCTAATTTGCTCCATGTCTTTAATAAAATCCTGACTTTCCTTCACAAAAGTTAAGAAGATCCTTGCATTGTGGCTATGAAAAAGGTTTTCATGCCATGAGGTACCTGAAATTTAAATCTGGCCCTGGAGATAGCAGTGGTGTTAAATATTTTAACCCCCGAACCAGCTGTTCAGTCGCATTATGAAATCCCTTCCTCTCTTATGTAACCTTCAACAGAGGCCATGCAATTTCAACTCCGGTGTGATATAGGGTGACCACATTTCAATTCTGCCATTCTGGGACATGTGGTCACCCTAGTCCCACAGCTGAGACTCCCTCTGGTGCTGACCATCTTTCTGAGGCTGACACAGAGTAAGAGTTCACACTGGGAACTCTTACTGTGTGTCAGCCTCAGAAAGATGGTTAGCACTGGCAGGAGCCTCAGCCGTGGGTCTCACTTGCATTACCAGCATACCTGCTCCATCCCAGCTGTCTCGCACACACCAGTCCAGCCAGCCAATGAAATGTATTTGCTATATGGTCTTCATTGGCTGAGGACCATACAGCAAATACATTTCATTGGCTGACTGAACTGGTGTGTGTTGCTCCATTCGGGACTCTTTGTTGTCCTGGTGGGGGGTGACCTAGGACGCAGAACACAGACCACTAATAAGGGACAGTCCCAGGCATTCCGGGATGTGTGGTCACCCTAATGTGATATTGTGATGTGATTTGCACTTTCTTGTGTTGAGGTGTAGAACAATCAAGCTATCCCAGTTTACTAGGCCAAAAATGTGGCTAAATTCTACATCCAACTTAGGCCTCCTTTGCAAGTGATAAATGTTATTGCTGGTTTCATTATATAGATTCCTACGGAGGTATAAAGGAAAGTCTGAAGATACAGAAAGTGATAAACTTGTCACCTGTAATGGAATCCGCCCATGGTTAATAGTTATGAATGACATTTAAATGTGTATCTGGTGAATCTACTCTATCATTGCATGTTTTAACACTCTTCTTTGCTTCATAATGTGTGCTTGACATCTGCCATATTTTCTAAAGCAAAGACAGATTCACACAAAGGTTGCAGAGTTTTGTTTCATTTTTTTTAACATTGTTGGGGGGTTAACCCTTTGAGTGCCAGAGGGGTACGCAATGCATTGCATCTGGCACGCAAAGGGTTAAGCAGGGGAAATGTGACCTGTGGCATGATCTGATGTATAGGTGTTCTGCAGATTTTGCATGGAATTTTATTTAACTCTTTGTTGACAGAGGGGTGTGCAGTGTTTTGTACACTTCCTTGCTCTTCAAGAGGTTAAAGGAGCATCTGTATCGGGAAAACGTGGCACATCCATTTAAGCAGACCAAATGTACCACCATTGGGAAGATATTCAAATTCCAATTAATTTAAATAAGGCTTTTAACTATTTCACTGCTACATACCTCACAACATTTCAAATGGCCAAAGAGGGACACTTCTGATTTAGGTGGCATTTCTGGGGGCGTGGCTGGTAGGCGGGGCATTTCCAATAATTTTTAGGTTACTTCTTGACCTATCTGCACCTCTTTGTGCAACTGATTAATGATTTAGAACAAGACCAAATATTTTTTTTTTTACACAGATTCATTTATAAACACATATATTGAAGATTAACAACACATTTATGTGAGTTTTCTTGCTGTGGAGCAATGTGATACACACCACTCATTCTGATGTCCCAAAAAGAGGGACAAAAGGGTAGAAAAGACGGACAGAGGGATTTGGGTCTCAAAGAGGGACTGTCCCTCCTAAAGAGGGACACTTGGGAGGTATGCTGCTAAAAAGCCTTCCAATGCATTATGTTACCTCAATATTTTATAGAGAACCGCTTAGGTAGAACTTTTTTAAGGAGGCTTAAAAATGATAAAAATATGCATCTCTCATAAATAATACTAACCCTAATATTATTTTAAACATTCATTGAAATCCAACTATTTATTTACATGAATCCATAGCAGACCAGTTACCCAAAATTGTGGAGGAACACCAACCGCACCATAAGATTCAAATAAAAATTATAAAAATTACTGCTGATCAGACTGGGACTTAGAACCGCTTAGGCGTTATGCACTAAGGCGTGATAAAGAGGTGATAAAGTGGAGATAACTTCACCAGTGATATTGCTTCTCCAGCTTCTATGTTATTCTAAGGAGCCAATGAACTAAGATTTCTCCAACTTTGGAGAACTGGAGAAGTGATATCACTGGAGAAGTATTCTCCTCATTATCACCTCTTCGTCAAGACTCAGTGCATAACTCCCCTTGAATCCTAAAGAGGTTCCAATACATTGTGAGACTTGACTAGCACTGAAGGGGTTAACGCTTTGCAATGCGTTGCGCTCCCCTCTGACACTCAAAGGGTTAAAAGCCCCATTTAAATCAGTTGTGAGCTTCATTTCTGCCCTAAGTTTTAAATAAAGTTTTGTTAAAAGTACAGTAGTTCAGTTTTTATTATAAGATAACATTTTTAGTGTGTGTGTATTTGCTGAATTTATTTTCACTTCAAGAAACAGCAAATTCACACTTTGGGCCATTTTATGTAAAAAGTAATTCTGACAGATGAAATGAAGAGCAAGTAGTAATTTGTACTTCACTGCCTAACACATAGAATCATAAGGACAGTGTAAATTGCTTTTTATATACTTGAGCTGAATGTAATATTGAGCAGGAATAAAATAATGTCATCAAACAATACAAGCATTTTTTTAATTTCTGTCTTATCTTCCTTCGTCTTTTGCTTCTGTCATTCCGTCCCTCCCTTCTTTCCTCACCCTCCCTTCTCTCTTCCCTCCCTTATTCTTTCTTTCTTCCTTTTCTCCATTCTCCCTTCTTTTACTCCTTCCTTCCTTTTTTTAATTTCTTCTCTCCCTTTCCATCCTCTTTCCATTAGCGTTACATTCCTTCACTCATTTCGTTCATCTCTCATTCATTTAATTATTTCTCCACTTACATTGTGAAAGGGATAGTAATGTTTCACAAAACAGCATCAACAATTAATCTTCATAGTATTTGGGCCATAGAGAGTGTTATTTCAATACTGTCAGAGTTGTAGTTCTAGAGTAATTGAATGATAAAGTATCCCCCTTCCTCCCCTTTTACTGATGTAACACTGCTCACTTCACAGCAGCAAAACTGTCTGGATGGATCTCAGAGAGGAACAATCTTCAGTGAGCATACGGAAAAACCTGAAAAACCTTTCAAGGGGGGCCAAGAAGATTGTCCCTTGCTGTAAGCTGTCTGGTGAAGAGACCAGATTCCACATCTGCGGGGAGGTGGCTTACACTAGGTAAAAGGGGCGGGAGGGGGAAACTTTATCATTAAATTACTCTTGAACTACAACTGTGACAGTATTGAAATAATACTCTCAATGGCCCAGATACTATGAAGATTAATTGGAGCTGCTGTTTTTGGGAAATATTACTGTCCCTTTAAATCTATCCCTCTTTACCTCCTTCTTTCCTTTACTTTCATTTTATTCTTCCCTGTGATCTCTTGCTTCCATTGTTTCCTTCGTCCTTCTTTTGTCCTTACTTCCTGGTTCATTTAACCATTTCCATACTTGTTATTACTCTGTAGTTAAATCCCCCTTTATATCTGTAGTCCAATAGTTATTGTTTTGTATTTTCTTTTTGTTCTAATTTGTTGGTATAGAATGTTTAAAATCTGTTGGTGTCAACTAGCCTATCTGACAATTTTGTGCCTTAGTAAATATCTCCCCAAACTGTCAGAGAATACATTTATTCCTGAAATTCAGGAGAATTCAAAAATACTATTATTAAAAGTCATTCTATTAAAAGAATGCAGAGCAGTGTCACTTTGAGTTATTTTCAGTTATTTGTACTCCAGATATGAACATATTGTTTGAGTATCAGAGATTCCAATATCTACATCATTTATGAAGAGTACGAAATTGCACCGAGAGACTTTCCCAGCGTCCCATAGGAAAAAATAGTGCAGACAATTACAGCACGTACATCAAATGCAAAAGCTTCAGCACGGGAACTGTAATTTGCTTATTCTGATGAATATTAGGGAGACTACTTGGAACTTGTATGAAAAATGCATCATTATTTGTTTCTTTACTCTACATGACATAAATCTCCTCCAGCCTTTCTGTCCAAGCCATCACAAGATGGAAAGCCAACAGATCCCTGTCTTCATGACAGAAGCAGTATGGAGAGGCATCACCAATCCCAGTGAGCATGTTGCTGCGCAAGCTAAAGGTGTTCGTGCAACATCACACGATCTTGTTGACAAGCCATGAAAAATGGGTCATTATAAAATTCATGTTTAGAATGTCCCAATCTCAGGATAATGTCATTCGTCACAGATACAACGGTAGGCCGCTAATAAGCTCTCATTGCATATTCATAGACCTGGTGTGACTTCCTCATTCCAGCACTAAACCAGAGGTGGTGGGGTATCTCCCTACTCAAGCCAAACTGTGGCAAAGACTGTTTTTTGTCATCTTGCTGCAATTACACTGTAAAGTGTTACACAAGATTGATTGCTGTGATCTGTGGTTCAATTGTAAATTAGAATATAACTCTCCCTGGGGAACCACAGCCCTTATTTGTGATTACGGAACAAGCTCCATAATAGGCTAATAGTTGATGTTCTTTCATTCTTTTTCTTTTAGACCATTAGCTTGATGGAATTGCTTCTTTTTTGTACATCCCGTGAGTGTAAACTGATATCATAATGAACTGTGTGGTGTTTATTCTCTAATTTCCACGTTTTCCACAACAATAATGTCCCTTTTATCTGGAGCAATAGGATCATATGTATAAAGTTAGTAGTGGAGCAATTCTGGGGTAAACATACTGCATGATAGGTAACAAAGAAACATTTCTATTAATCTAAACTGAATTTTTTTTAACCCATAGAGTGCAAGAGGGGTATCCAATGCATATACCCCTTTGGAACTCAAAGGGTTAACTCCTCGAAGGCTAGAGGGGCCTCCATAACATTGCTAAGCCTTTCTACATATGCCACTTTGTCATAAGGAAACTTTACTTTTTACCAAAGGAATAAATAGATCTTTTACATTTACTAATTCTAAGAGTATTTAACCCTTTGACTACCAGAGTGGTGTCAAATGTATGCTTTGCATTGCATTTGACACCCCTCTGGTATATAAAGTGTTAAAGGGGCAGTGTCTCCTGGGCGAAAAATGAGATATATTGTAGCATGTTAAGGGAAGAAAATATCTGTATTTTTATTTTTCACCGCACATCTCTTATTCACATTAAATATTTTTTGGAAAAGATTCCCTTTGCTGTAGTAACACAATAATTTCTGTGAAATCTCTACTTCCCTGGTAATGCTGCTCCTTTAAAGAGATAGTAATACTTAAAATGTAAAAAAATAAATGTTGTAGGGTTTATCCCTCTGAGTAAAAAAAGGGAACTCCCACTGCTGAGAGATATTTTATTAAAAAATTATAACAGCTCAAACTTGAATTTTTTAGGTGCAATATCACAGTGGCCTTAAAATTTACAGTGGCGCTGTTGCTACACCATCCTATGGACTGCTCTGGTCCGTAGACCATAAATCTCCATAGGATGGTGTAGCAACACTGCCACTTTCAATTTTCAGGCCGCTGTGATAGTGCACCTAAAAAAATTAAAGTAATAAAATATCTCTCAGCAGTGGGAGTTCCCTTGTTTTATTCGGGGACATGAATCCTACAACATATATTTTTTTACATTTTAAGTATTACTATCCCTTTAAATTTCTTTCAGTTGGCTTCATTTGAACAGAAGATGGAGATTTAAAGTAAGTAGGGAAACATAGAAGGCAGCCAATTACAATTATCAGATCTGGGGAAATTCAAAGAAAGGGGAAAATTTCAAAAGTAACTGAATATTTTGAAGATTTGTCAGGAAGGGGGTTTACTTTGCGATGTCAGGGATATTAATAAATATGTTTTCTTTTTCAGTGCCCCTATACAGATGACAGATGTCTTCAATGCAGACAGGTTGTTGATCCAGGGAACATTTGGAGTCAGAAAGGAATTTTTTTACCCACTTGGGGCTCAATTGGAAATAGCTTCAGTGAGTTTTGTTTTGTTTTTTTTGCTTTCCTCTCGATCAACAGGGGTGACTTGGCATGGACTGGACTTGATGGACGCAAAGCAATGCGTTGCGTACCCCTCTGGCACTCAAAAGTTAACATTACCTGGACCTTGGCCCGTGTACACGGGCTTTTACACTAGTATGTAATAGTTTCCATATTTTGACAGAAATAAGATTAGGGATCAATGGTGCCCGTATAGTAACCAACCTAGCAGTGTCAGAGTAAAAGAGAGCTGTTCAAGAAATGTGCATTGTGCCAGGCTAAATTAGAATGGAAAATGCAAGAAACGGCCCTGCAGTTCAGTTGTTTTAACTCTTTCAGTACTGGGCACTCAGCTTAGACCAGGAGCCACTAATTGCATTCCTGAAGGGTAGAGACGCTTGGGGCCGTATGTTCAAAACAGAAATGGAGGAACTCTTGCACTGTAGGGGAGGTGATAATATTATCCACAAATTTCCTTCTGATATTCAATATGAATCTGTGAAATAAAACATCTCTATCATTGATTCATCCAATTAATCCCTTAAGGACCGGCTGAGCACGCATGCACTTAACGACCACAGACAATGTTTTTACTTTATTTTTGCATCTGGTTCAGGCCCTGAAATCCATGAAGGTCCTGGCACATCATGGGTCCTTATGGCTCGCCAACCCATGATGTGCCAGGGCCGTCATGGGTCCTTAAGGGGTTAAATTAAGTACATTTTAATTTGGCCCAAATGGTACCATTGATTTGCCCCAGAATTGCTCAATGTATACTTTTATACTGTACATATCCCCCAATGACATGACAGCAGCCATAGTTAACCCTTTCAGTGGCACATAAAGGGTTATTGTCCTACAGAGATGTACACTGGTATCCATTTTGGTGCAGTGTTAATAAGTGAAAAGAAAAAGAAAATCAAAAGGCAAGAGAAACGCAGAACTTCAGATGGAAATAATTACTGGTGTTCACCCCATTTGCAACAACAATAGGTATAAACATTTCTTTCGTAGAGAAAGTTGAATGTTTCCCAGAGTTTAACCTTCCCAACCAGAGAGGCTAAAAAAGCATTTGATGTCAATGTTAAAATAGGTCTTTCCTCCAACAATAGAAGTGTTAAGAGTTGAATATGTTTCATCTCTTTATCTGAAATAAAAACATGTTCTATTTTCTCTGCCTGACACAGTGTTATTTCCTGTTAAGACCAGTCATTCATTCTATCTGCCATTACAAAAGACACAAGAACAGAGGGTTTTTTCTTGGTAAGGAACTGAAATGGAGCATACAATCCACATTTTACAGGAACACACACATATAAAACAACATTAAACCAGCTTATTACAATACATGGGGGTTGCTACATGGAAGAAATTAGATGTTTCACAGAGGAAGTTAAAGAATCCCAAATCTGGAAACAATTATAGCAAATTCATGAGTCGTTACCAAACATTCCATATTGTGCTTCTCATTCATACACTGCTGTTACTGGGGAGATGTGGGCTGCCTTGCGTATTTCTGTTGTGATCCCCACATATATGGGCTGTATGCTGAAAGGAAAATGTGTGAATTCTGAGTGAGCTAACTGTACTGTAAGGGACGAATATAAATATTCATGGATTTAAAATGGACCTGTTGCCTTAAATCAAGTTTAGTTTGCTTAACCCATTGAGTGCCAGATGGATATGCAATGCATTACCCAGCAAGGATATTTTCAGTGCCAGGAAATAGAAGATGGTGCTGGGCGCGGGGTCATGTAAGGAAATTGGATGTAGCCATGGGAGAGGTTAAGGGCACCTAGAATGCCTTGCTCAGGTGTACCTGGGATGTTAAGCCAGCCCTGATAGGACACAAATAGAAATGCTCATGAACTTAAATTAAACTTTTGGCCTGTTGTGAAGCAATGCATTGGAGACCTGTTTAGAATTCAAGCTGCTAAAAGCCCCATTTAAAGGGACCGTAATACTTTCCTAACACAGTCTTTAATATCATTCTTCTTAAATACATAAATCAAATGATCCAAGTCTTTTTTTAGTAACATGTACACTTTGGGAGTAATATGCTGGTCATGTCCCCCCTCCCACCCCTTTTATTGATGTCAGAGATCTAGATGACAAACTTGTGATCTGGTCCACAGACCAGACAGCTCTTCAGCAGAGCCGAAATAACACTGCAGAGAAAGAGAATCTTCATGCAATATTAAAAATTGTGTTAGGAAAGTATTACTGATCCTTTAAATCAACGGGTATTTGTTGTCCATTTGTACTTGTTCCCCATGGCACAGTTGATTTGCTCTGGATCAAACCAATCTTCCATTTACATTGCTTGATTAAAATAAAGCCCAAGACAATACCTGCACGTATACTTTGTGGGCCTTATACATAAAAGGACAGATCTGGGCAAGTCTACTGTGCTGTAGAGGATAAATGAAAATGACACAAACCACTGATGGCAATGAGACTAGTAAACACTTCAGTGCTAGGGAGGTCTCCAGTGCATTGTGAAGACACCAGTCTACTTCCATAGCCAGGGCCAGATTTCTCTTTAGGCAGAGTAGGCAGATACTTAGAGTTCCAAATTTTGAGGTGCACCTCCGCTGTGCTGGTCACACCCCCATTATGAATTTTGGCTGTGGCCAGATCTATCTCAATGCCCCTGCTCAAGTTATATACCCTTTAACAGACTGTTATTTAACCCACTAGAGGGACAATCAACGCATTGCAAGATAATGCAGCTGGAGATCTCTCTAGGCAACAAGAGGTGAAATTGTTTTTAATTCTTACTTATTATTAGTCAAGGGTAATTTCTGTGCCAGGAAACACTGGTTGGACTGGAGGCTGGTCATCTGGGGAGTGGGGGTTGGCCATGGGTGGAGCTAAGGGCACCTACAGTGTTTTGCCTAGGGGTGTCTGGGACATATATCCCGACCTGTCATCTATAACGTTTTGCGTGACAGAGGGGTGTGAAAAACAAAGCTTCGCAATGAACCCAAATTAACATTATGTAGGAACTGATGGCACATTTTGTCTTTTAACCCTTTCAGTGCCAGAGGGATAGGAAAAACTGTGCTCTGAACTGCGTTGCATATTCCTCTGGGACTGAAAGGGTTAAGACGATGAGTAGGAAATACCGACCTATCCACAAACCTATACTGAATAGAGACATACATATTGAAGTTGGAAAAAAAGGTGTCATTCATTTCAGATACACATGACAAAGGGACAGTAAAGGGTCAATATGCTTTCATGTTCCCTCCCCACAGAGATCTGAAGGGCTCTGTGACATCAGCTCTCCTCTCCATAGAAGACCCATGTTGGTGAATCCACTCTCATTTGGCTTCTGTAGAGAGGACAGAAATCTCCCATAGGAGCCAAATAACATCTGCAGGGGTACGGGTGACTTTTAAGCTATCGGAACTAGCTGTGAGGACAATACCTGTAGCTATCAGTTGAAAGGGATAGTAATGTTTCACAAAAACAGCCGCTCCAATTAATCTTCATAGTGTTTGTGCCATGGAGAGTGTTATTTTAATACTGTCAGAGTTGTAGTTCAAGAGTAATTGAATGATAAAGTATCCCCCTCCCACCCCTTTTACCTAGTGTAATCCAACTCCCCTGAGATGTGGAATCTGGTCTCTTGACCAGACAGCTTACAGCAAGGGACAGTCTTCTTACTGTGAGTATAAGGAAAACCCTGGCCCTCTTGACAGGTTTTGCAGGTTTTTTCTTCTGCTCACTGAAGGTTGTCTTTCTCTGCGATCCATCCGGACAGTGTTGCTGCTCTGAGGGGAGCAGTGTTACATCAGTAAAAGGGACGGGAGGGGGATACTTTATCATTCAATGAGTCTTAAATTACTTTAGAATTGTTTTAAGCACAACAAGAATAATTTTGAATCAAAAGTACTATAAGAGATGTATAATTGATTTACAAGTTTATTTTAACTCCAGTAATACAAATGCTACTCAGCAAGGGCTCTTAGCTTTGTATCAATGATATGACAGTTTAGATTTATTTTAACCACATTTCCACTAATTTGAATAACAAATTACTATGACCTGTATATGTAAAGGTGCTACTTTGTCATCCATGGATAAAGTAGGTGACTACTAGATTAAAGTGATGCTTTTGTTGGCTGAGCAGCTTTAGACTGCTAGCTTTCAAGACCACTTAGATCCCTTTGTTAGGCATGTTATAGAAATGCATACATACATACAAACAACCTGTGATGACATCCACACCTTCAATTGAATCCAAAGTAATCAAGAACTTTTATTTCACACTGTGATGATGAATCTGTGGAATATCTGCTGTATGATCTTTATATGTATATAGATGAGAGACCTGAGTGGTCTTGATCTTGCACTATAAAGCAACTCAGCCAATAAAGGTATCACTTTTACGCTACTAAACTCTTCCTATAAACTATCCTATATAATAATTTGCGAGGATGTTTGTCAGAAGCCGTCATGCACAGCAGAGACTACCCAAATGCACAGAATGCTGGGAGGTGTAGGAATGCTGGGAGTATTCTGTGCTTTCGAGCAGTCTATACAATGCATGACTGCGCCGGTGGCAGGACGCAGAGCAGAACTGGCCTCTTAACCATTTGAGTGCTTTGAAATGCGTTGTGTACACCTCTGGCACTCAAAGGGTTAACATCACCCGGACCTTGGCCCGTGTACACGGGCTTTTATACTAGTATATCAATAAAATACAAGTTTAGAATTTATTTTTACCACAATATCACAAGCTTGGAATAAAACATTGTCATGTCTATAATATATATATATATATATATATATATATATATATATATATATATAAATTGCAGGTTTTAACATGTTTTAAGTACAGTAATACAAATTTTCAATTACACTATATGAATTAATTGTAGATTTAGGCTGTTTTTTAGGATAGTATCACTATTTTTAAACCAACATATATGAATGAATTGCAAGTTTAGATATTTAAACTAATTTAATTGTCTATCTCTGTGTGTGTGATTGTGTGTATATATATATATATATATATATATATATATATATATATATACATGTAGCAGCAGGGACACACTCTCATGATCAGAATGAATGCCTGGGTTGGATAAAGGCAAGCACTCACAGGTATTTGAAAATGGTTTGTCTCATTAAACACACCACTTTCAAAATACCTGTGAGTGCTTTATACAACGTACATAAATTGCAGCTTTAATTGCAGCCTCAATGATTTATATCTATAGTCCTACTATTTTTGAATAAAAAGTGCAGTAAACTATGAGGTTCAATTGTAAGATTATTTTTTTTAATTGATCTACAATGCCACTAATATTTAGTAAAATTACTGTAAGCTGCAGTGCATTTGAATGAATTGCATGGTTTATATTTTTAACCACAATATCACTATTTGTGTATAACATGTCTACACTGTACATCAATGAATGAAAGTCTTATTTTTTTATAACTACACTAACACATATTATATAAAAAATGTTGTCTCATACTGTGCAGTTGGAATGCCTAAGAATTGCTTCTCTTTAATTTGTTCATATAACCCTTAAGGGGCAATGTTGAAAATTTGGTGTTAACTTGTATTGTCAATAATAATTCGGAAAATGTTCTGTTCCTATAGTCCATCAATTCTCAGACATATTACCATCTCGTTTTGTATTCAATTACGCAATTTCCGTCAAAGGGAAAAAACAGTCTTAAATGTGGGTGTGGTTTAATCTACCATCATATAGTAAAGAGAAATGCTTTAGATTTGAGAAAGGGAGGTTCTCCCGAAATCTTGTCAATCCAAAATTCTGTTAGTCCAATAAAAAAGGTATTACAAGATACTTATTTTGTTTGTTATTTTACATAATATAGTAAAGTATTTAAAAAAAAATCTGTCATTTTTCTCAGATACATTAAAGTTGTTTAAACTTGGAAGTAACAGTCTAAAGTAGTATTAACAGGTGAGTGGGGAAAAATTATCTCTTTAAAAATAAGTTGTTAAAAATTATTTTTTACAGCTTACAGAAGGAAAAGGGAAACTTTACAAGCGTATATCTCTCAAACCATAGCAGTTTGAGAGATAGGATTTGTGCCAAATAGCTTATTGTTTTAACCTCTACAAAACAAGCATAATTTTTTATGGGACACTACTGTCCCTTTAATAACAATGGTCAGAGATAAGCAGATAAGTAAAGCATCCCTGGCATTCAAAGAGGTAAAGGAACAGTAAACTTTTCTATGGGGGAAATATTATATATGTGTGTGTGTGTGTGTGCAAATGTGTGTTTGTCATAGATCTTTTCCTACTGAGTAAAACAAGAAGTTTCACACTGCTGGGAGATTTTTCGTTCAAAAGATATTACAACTCAGGGTTATTTTATTGCAATTTTCCATTGTGACCACCAGGTTGTGCTATTGTTATCGCTTACTGCAGTGAGCCATAGCCTTTGACTCAAAATCTCCCTTTGAGGCATTTAAAAAAATTACCTTTTGGATATTAGTCAAGACGTCTGCTAAGAGTTTGATTAAATAAAACATGTATTTAAGTGTTGATAACACTTGTATCAACAGTCTTCTAACACAGTGAAATTACCCTTGTTTTACTCAACAGGAAAATCCCTATAATTTATAGTTTTTATTAAAAACATTTACTGCTCCTTTAATATATTTGGAAACATCATAGGCTGTATTCATATTACAAAAGTTCAGAAAGGAGTTCCTTGTCCTACTCAGAGGAATAGCTGATTTTCATATCTGCTGAGGAATTCTTTCCCTTGGGATACTTTTAACCAGGGCCAGATTTGAATCTCATAAGCCAAATGCAAGGCACCCTATGCTTCTCTCCTTAACCACACCCTAAATCTTAATATGGCTTCACTCCCACACACATCCACTATTGACTGGCACAACCTTAATCTATAATATAAAGCATAAAATAGTTATTAAACAAACTGTCCGGTTCTGGGTGTATAAACTGGTAAGTAAACTGACCAAATTGGCATATAAACAGGAAACTACAGGAATATATAAACTTGCACATAAACCAGCTACCATAATCCATAATCAGATACTCAGTGGGTATGGGCAGAAAATCTGAGGCATGCTTCCATTTTGTTTACTATTAGTTTACTATTCTGCTTAAAGCGGAACTGTCACCACACATAACAAACCCCTTCCCCCGAGTCAGTGACTTACAGGATAAATAGTACAATGAGGGAAGATTCACCTACTAAATAATTTCACATAAGTGACAGTATAGCCAGCATCTTCAGCAGAGAAGAGGGAGAGCACAGCCATGTTTCCTCTGTTATAGCTTTCTCCCCGTCATCTGCCTTCCCCTTTTCTTCCAGCAGTGCTGTCTGCAAGCAGCAACGATATGAAGGAGCAAGCCGAACAATTAATACACAGTAAAAAATGTCCTGCACTGCTAAGCACAGGATGTTGCTGTTTAGACGCGCTGCTGGAGGAAAATGGGATGATGGTGGTCTGTATATAATGACACAGGCTTGCCTGCCAGTGCCACAGGCAAGCTGAATAGTCAATTTATTCAAGTCCCGTTCTAAAAAATGGAGCACATTTTTAAAAAATTACATTACTTTTTATAGTTTTTTTGCTACCACTTTCATTTGTGAGCAAGTTGTTCTAAGACGATATTTCCCTTTTAATAAAAAATACAGGCCTGCTTCACTATGCTTTGGAGACCTCTCTATCATTCAGGGGGTTAAACGTTCCATTTAATCAGTGGTAAAGAGGGGTGCTTGGTTTGCCTCAGAATTGCTCCACAGTGAATGACTCTACTAATAGTCTTGTCAGGCTAATCCCATTCACTTTATCTGGGCATATATGTTGCTGCCAAGTAATTGGGCAATTTTAGTAATAACGGTCCATTATCAATAATAAACAGCCACCTGTGGCCAATGTAAGAAATAATTGAACATGCTTAATTCCTTTCTTATATAAACCTAGATATAGAGAGGAACGCTGCACAAAACTCATTGTGATTGTTAACCCAAGATGAGCTGATGATTCATTTCCATACCTGGGAACTCTCATGGTTTGATCCTGAGACTCAAGGTTTTGACCCAAATCTCAGGGTCTCATGGTGAAGGGCCAAAATCTAATGGTGAAAGAGTTCTGTCTTACCTACTATGTGATTTGCACCAATGAATATTGGTGCCATTTGTATCAGAAAGACAGGGGAGATGTCCTGCTTGTCTTGTTTGTATTCAGGAAGTGAGATCTCTAATTGTAGCACATTAAAGGGTCTTTGAGGACCTACTAGAGCACCTCTGGGTTAGAGTAAGCAGGTACACATTGTATAAAATCTATACTGTGAGAAGCTTTAAGGGTTAATTTGCAAAAGATCTTAGGGTCAGCTCATTTTGAAAGTTACCAGGTACGTACATTTCCATTTAAACACATTTCCTTTTTTTATTCTTAAACCCATAAATCTGAGTTTTATTTGAACTTTGCACTTTGACCAGGGAAGCCAGCCAGTGTTGACAATGGACAGAGGTTATCTATATAGGCTGTATTCCTAGCTTTTGCCAAAACATTGAACAGCCTAGTGGATGGGAGTGTTTAAAGAATGTCAGAGCCATAACCACCAAATTGTAAGTACTAGGGTAGCATACCTCCCAAAATTTCATTAGCCAAAGAGAAACCTTTTATTTTACTTGGTGTTGCTGCGGCATGGCTGGTGGGTTGTGTATTAAAGGGAGATTTTAGGTTATTTCATGGCCTACTGATACCTTTTTGTTTAAAGGGATAGTAATGTTTCATAATAAAAGCAGCTCTAATTAATCATCATAGTATTTGGACTTTGGAGAGTGTTATTTCAATTCTGTCAGAGTTGTAGTTCAAGACTAATTCAATGATAAAGTATCCCCCTCCCGCCCCTTTTACTGATGTAACACTGCTCAGCCAGAGCAGAAGGGACGTGCCCAGGTAGATTGTAGAGAGGGACAATCTTCAATTAAGATAAGGGAAAAAGCTGAAAAACGTGTCAAGGGGGGCAGGGCTTTCATTGTTCTCATAGGAAGAAGATTGTCCCCTGCTGTTATCTGTCTGGTTTATGGACTGCATTCCACATCTGAGAAGAGATGGCTTACACTAGGTAAAAGGGGTGGGAGGGGAAACTTTGCTTGTGAATATCTCTCAAACCATAAAGGTTTGAGAGATAAGACATATCGTTCTTCATGTTTTTTTAATGCCTACAAAATAAAATACAACAAAGTATTACTATGCCTTTAACTGAATGAACAGTTTAGAGCAAGACCAAAGTATTTTGTTAACACAGACTAATTTATAAACACCTATACTGATATATAAACAAATATTGATGTGCATTTTATTGCAGTGGAGCAATGTGATACACACATATATACACCGTGCAGTTTTATGTCCTACATAGAGAGACGCCAGGGTTGGAAACAGGGAGGGAGGGTTTTAGGTTTCAGAGAGGGACTGACCCTCCTAAAGAGGGACACATGGGAGTTATGGTGTAGCCAGAAAACCTATGAAAAGGCCCAACAATATATTAGCGATCCTGAGAAAGGAAAGCTGACCATTTTTAATTTGTTTTAATTTTTTATTTATTTATTTTTTTTTTTTTTATAATAAATCAGTGTCTCTGAGAAAGTGTTGGGTACAGTTTATGGATAGGATTCCATTGCCAGTGATTAATGTTATCACTGGTTTTATCTATTCCTATTGAGTCAGTTTAGAAATATACCAGTTACAATATCACATGTAATGGAGTGCAGCCGAACAGGAGGGCTGTATTAATCTATCAGTGCAGTACATTTTTGTGCACATAGATATTGGCATAAAAATCTTGCACAGTGCTGTTATTATTATTATTATTCTTTATTTATATAGCGCCAACTAATTCCGCAGCGCTGTACAATTGGGAATATACATACAGAGGTATTAAATAGTACAATCAGATGCCAGACTACTTCCATCATTCCCCAGCAGCCCATGGCTGGCAATGAATGATGGAAGTTGTAGTCTAGCAGCAGCTGCAAGACCTCTTTTTGCCCTTATATGTACTAGAGAGTATGACTGCTTTAGAGCACAAAGTCTGCTGTCATTAAGACTTTACTGCAGCGAGTTTCTGAATGTCTCCCCATTAAAGGGATAGCAATGTTTCAACATAAATGCCCATTTGATTATTCTTCATAGTTTTTGGACCATGTAGAACATTATTATCATTCTGTACGATAAGTAGTTCAAGATTAATTGAATTATAAATTGACCCTTTCCCGCCCCTTTTATCTGTGTAACACTGCTTTCCTCAGAGCAGCAAGACCGTCCAGATGGATCTCGACAAGGGACGATCTTCTGTGAGCATAAGTTAAAACCTGCCCTCCTTCGTCAAGGGGGACAGGGTTTTCCTTATGCTTGCAGCCAGAAGATTGTCCCTCGCTGAGATCTGTCCATTCCAATGAGCGGATTCCAGACCTGAGGAGAGGCAGCTTACAATAGGTAAAAAAGGGCTGGAGGGGATACTTTATAATTCAAGTATTCTTGAACTACTCATCATACAGAATGGTAATATCGCTCTACATGGTCCAAAAACTATGACGCATAATCAAAGCTGCCTTTATGTCAGTGGCATAACTATAGGGGTTGCAGGGGTCGCACCTGCGACCGGGCCCATGCACTCCAGGGGCTCGGCCTCCCCCTGCGACCCCTCCGCCTGGCACCCGAAATCTCCCGCCGGCACTCTAGTAATGCAGAGCGCCGGGAGATGACATCATCTCCCATCGCTTTGCATTACTAAGAGGACTGCGTGGGAGCTTCAGGTAGGAGATGGGGGCTTTGTGGAGGGGGTCAATGTGGTCGGGGGGCCAATGTAGTGGGAGGGGGGCCCGTGGCACTTCTTGTACCAGGGCCCTGAGGCTTCTAGTTACGCCTCTGCTTTATGCCGAAACATTACTATCCCATTAAGTGGAATCATTTCACTGATTTTTTTTTTTTTTTTTTTAACAAACTTTATTGAGGATATAAAGTTTACAAACAGTAAAGTAAAGAACAATGAGAAAACTGAAGTACCAGTATACAGCATAGAAATACAAAGTCAATTGAAGAATCTTCAAATATTTTGAAAATGAATCGAGCATGTAGAAATTAAGCTGACCTAAACAAAGAGGATGAGATAACCTGCATACTATCAAGAGGAGTCAGAAGAGTAAGAGAAAGTGGGGAGAATAGGAAGGGGTAAAGAAAAGGAACGTAAGGGAGGAAACACCGGGGAGGACAAGGGTGGGGAGAGGGGTATGTTATGAGATAAAGGGTGGAGAGAAAAAAAAAAAAAAACACAGGCACATCCCGGGGCCGCCCAACAGGAACCCACCAAACCCGAACACAACCGCTATGATGATATACCAGTCAGAGCATGCAGTCCACCAGGAGGAGTACGCTCAGGAAGAGTCAGTGGTACTGGAGGAGGTGGGTGCAGATAGCCAGAGAGACCACTTATCCCCGTGTGAATCTAGTGAATCCAAGACTATCGCGTGAAGTTTTTCCATTTGGATATAATAGTCAACTCTTGTGGACCAATCGGTTAGAGAAGGACTAGTGGACCTGCCCAGAATAAAGGGATCACATATTTAGCTGCGTTTAATAAGGCCCAGATGCAAGGAAAGTTTTTAAAAGAGAGTGGATGGGGCAGGTGGCCCTTAAAAAAGAAAAGACAAAATAGAGGGTCGAGAGGAATGTCAGTTTTAAGCCTGCTATTAATCTGGTGGATGATTTGAGACCAAAAGTGCTGTATGGAGGGGCATTGCCACCAAATGTGAAACATCGAGCCAATGTCTTTGTGACATCTCCAACATAACTTAGAGGTTACCTCAGAGAAGGAGGCCAATCTCTGTGGGGTAAGATACCAGCGAGAGACAAGTTTGTAATTCAGAAGTCTGGTATTGGAATCTATAGAGGATTTGTGCAAAGTACGAAAGATGTAAAGCCAAGAAGCATTTCACTGACATTTCTAATGCTCCATTTTAGTACACAGCAACACAAAGGATTCCTTATTATGACTGTTGGTGTTTATAGAGTTTTCTAGTTACATTTATAAATGTGGCGACCACAAAAATAAGGACATGTCGGACATGGCCTTAAATATTTGGTGAAAATTCTGTTGCTAAATTGTTTCACATAGCGCCACTTTTTTACAAACTTCACACAGAGTCCTTAATAAACTACTACTGTCCTTAACTGTCCTTAATACTTTTATAACTACTAGAGACAATCTTTCAGCCATTTTAACGCTTCTTTTCCATTAACTCCTCATTTATAAGTCTCCCCCAAGGTGAGTAGCATACCTGGGAACTCTCTGGATCTGTCGCAGAGACTGACATTTTCAGACTTAAAGGCTTAGTAATGTTTTAATTACAGTTCTGCTAGGATCCTTCCTTATCCTGTGTACTATTTCTCAGTTGCATTGCTAATTCTGAAATCACTCATTTGTCTCTGAAATTATATCATAAATTGTCCCCCTCCCGCCCCTTATGCTGACATCATTCTTCGTGAATCAGAACTGAAGGAGGATCGAGATGAGGGACAATCTTCAATCTGTATAGGGAAAAATATGCCATCCTTCATCATGGAGGACAAAGTTTTCCTTATTCTGGATGAAGGAAGATTGTCCCACATTGCAATCTGTCCAGTCAAGTGATCAGAGGGGAGGTGGCTTACCTAAAGGAAAAGGGACAGGAGGGGAACAATTAATAATATATTTTCAGAGTGAGTTCATCATTAGCAATGTAACGGAGCAATAGTACACGTTTTCAGGAGTGATACTAGCTGAAATGTAATTGAAACATTACTAACCCTTTAATTACCAGGTCTCCAGAGACAGAGGCATATTCTCCAGCTTGCTGAGTTCCTAGGTAACTCTGCTCACTCCCAGCCAGGTTTCGCCTATGTCCCTATCCATTTAATTGCAAAGGCAGCCTTTCTGCCAACCAAATCCTACCATCCTGACTAATCTACCAGTCCACATTTTGAAACAGTTTGGGCCTTTTGGTCACTTCCATCCCTTCTGGATACTCTGGGGTAGCTTGGACTTGAGGGTTTTGAGGTATGGCAAGAAGGAAAGGAACGCACAGAAACTCCTATACCCCCCACACTGCACTTCCCTGAGTACACTTCGTACCCTCCTCTGGACTGTAAGCTCTCACAACCCTTTTATGTTTGTCATATTCAATATGTACTATTTAATATCTCTGTATGTCCATTCCCTATTGTACAGCTCTGCGTAATAAGTTGGCACTATATAAATAAATAATAATAATAATAATAATACACAGGCATTAGGGATGAGCGAGCACCCCGATGCTCGGGTGCTCGGGTGCTCTGACCGAGCACCCCCTGAGGCTCGAGTGCTCGGCCGAGCACCCGAGCCCCATTGAAAAGCATGGGAGCACTCGAGCATTAAACCAGGCACCCCCTGCTCTGATGAGCGGAGGGTGCCTGGTCAATGTCCCCCTTCATCTCCGCTATGCCCCTCTTCCACAATGTCCCCCTTCATCTCCTATGCCATAGAGGAGATGAAGGGGGACATTGTGGAAGAGGGGCATAGCGGAGATGAAGGGGGACATTGTGGAAGAGGGGCATAGACTCTATGCCCCTCTTCCACAATGTCCCCCTTCATCTCCGCTATGCCCCTCTTCCACAATGTCCCCCTTCATCTCCTCTATGGCATAGGAGATGAAGGGGGACATTGTGGAAGAGGGGCATAGCGGAGATGAAGGGGGACATTGTGGAAGAGGGGCATAGCGGAGATGAAGGGGGACATTGTGGAAGAGGGGCATAGAGTCTATGCCCCTCTTCCACAATGTCCCCCTTCATCTCCGCAATGCCCCCTTCATCTCCGCAATGCCCCGTACCTCCAGTCCCTGGTGGTCCAGCGGAGCGTCTTCGGATCTGTGCCTCTTCCGGCACAGATCCCCTTCACCCGAACATGTCGGGCGAGCACATGGCGGTACTCGTACGAGTACCGCCATGTGCCGAGCAGAGCGATGCTCGAGCCGATCCGAGCATCGGCCGAGCACGCTCGCTCAACACTAATAGGCATTTGACACAGATAATGACAACATGAGATTGATCAAGATAAAAAAATAAAATAAACTTAAGTACATATGCCTATATTTAAGAATAAATATGTTTATGTTTAATTATGTTCAGGTACCTTTTATGCTTCCTTGGGACATATTATAAATTAAACAAAAAGTAATTATGAGGTGACAGTTTTCCTTAACCTTTGTCTGCCTGCCCTTAAAGTTCTTGTGCATTGAAAGTGCCCTTAATTGTCGCGCCCCAGGGACCCCGTAACCAATGCTGATCCCTGCAAATCCTGGATAGGGGAGGTCAAGTTAGGTCAGGAGCCCAATGTCAAAATGATCAGGGTGGTTCAAGCAGGCTCTGGTAATGCCCATCGGAAAGAAAGAAAAAAAACCTCTAAGACATCTCTGTGTTACTACAGTGAGCCTGCTGTACTGACAAGAACTAAAGTCATTTTCGGCCAAACTAACAGCACCATAGGGGACAACTAAAAAGTCCCATTGATTTAAATTCTATGTTTAATCCCTTCAGTGCAAGAGAGGTCTCTAATGCATTGTGAAGCAATGCTTTGGAGATTTCTCCAGCACTGAAGGTGTTAAAAGCCCAATTTAAATCAATGGGAACCTAGGGAATTTTTATTTGTCCCCTAAGGTACAGTTTGGTTTGCTCTAGAATCAATCCAGTTCTTCTTAGTACATCAGGCTCAGTAAGTCTGATCTAATTTCATTCTAGTCTATAAAAGCCTTGTATGGAGAATGGATAATAAGATCCCATATGCATTGCTGTATTGCCAAGCTGACCCAGTTCCAAACATTTACAAGCTGAGATCATCCATACATCAGATAAACAGGGACACAGTGCTGAATGAAGGAGCAGAGCCTCCCATGCCTTAATATAAGCAGCGGCTTTGATAAGTGCTATTCCACCAGGGCAACGGCCCCTCTGACTCTGTGACCTATTCAGTGCCAATATTTCCTATAACCCCTTGTATGCCACATACATCTCCAACGCATTCCAAAGCAATGTGGCGAAGATGTGTCTAGCATGTAAAGGGTAAACCCAATGGTGGGAAATCTGCCCTGTTCAGCTATGATCTACATTTCCAATAATTCTTAGCCATAAGGATTATGGGAGTTGTTGTCCAAGAACAGCTGCTTATCTACAATGACGCTGGTGTACTAAGAAGAACTGAAGATATTCTGGTGTATACCAAATGCACCATAGGGTACAAATTAATATGAAAATGAACATAAACCCTGTTGATTTAAACCCTTCTGGAACTCAAAAGGTTAACCCCTTGAACACTAGAGATGTCTCACTCTTTTCACGGAGACCTCTGTAGTTTCAGCAAGGTTAAAGCCCCATTTAAATCAATGGGAATTTTCCCTTGTCCCCTAAAGTGCAGTTGGCATACCCCAGAATTGCTACAATTTGGGAAGTTTTATTTCTCCCCAAAGAGCAGTTGGTTTGCTCCATAATTGCTCCAATGTACCTTTTTGTATAAGACCCCATGGAACAATCCAAGGACACCAACGGGAACACAAATAATATCTCCAAAACTTCAACTGATTTAAATGGGGCTTTAAGCCACTTGATTGCTAGCTAGGTTTCCAGCGCATTGCTTCCAAAACACTGGAGACCTTTCTAGTAATATTTAAATTAATGTTAATGTTTATTTGTCTCCTATTGAGGAACTGGTTCCATTTTTCCCTTTATACATAAGCATACCTGGGAACTCTCCAGATCTGCCCCAGAGACTCCCGTTTGGCAGTTGATTACCATGTCTCCGGGGACAGACACTGTAGGTTTGTGGGAAGTTTCGTATTAAACTCTACCAGCTTCTGGTCCTTCCCAGCTTGCTCCTCCCACATACCACCCAGTTCTTGACACGTCCTTTGAGATTCGCCCCATCTTTTTTGACACGAATTGTGCAATTTATATCCCCCAGCGGCACCACAGGAGTCCCCTCCAGGGACTCCAGAAGACAAAGTTCCCAGATATGCACATAAGGCTCTGGCCCATACCTTGGAACTGTCATGGATTTAACCCAGATCTCAGGGCTTCGGGGTGAAGGAACAAATTCTCATGGTGAGGGAATCCAGTGTTACCTACTAAATGATTTCCACCAATTAACACCTTCTTTAGTTTCTAAATTGGTGTAGTTTATACCAGAATGATGAAGGCAGAAGTTCTACTTGTCTTATGTTTGTCAAGGAAGTGAAACCTCCATACTGTAACATGTTTAATGTTCTTGGAGGACTGATTGCAGAACCTCTGTTAGAACAAGCAGGGGCATATTACTTAGACTCTATGTTCTGGGGATCTATAAAGGTAAATATTTGAATAATCTTTGGGTAAGCCCATTGTAAAATTTCCAGGCATTCTCAGTGGGTTGAATATACAAAACCAATTCCATCCTAAATCAAGCGCAGGAACTGATTCTTAGTACCGTACCTGCATAACATCAATGTAATATGCTATGTACTCCCCAACTCCTCCCCATAATAAAACTTGTGCCAAGGGGAGGATATGGGGCATTTCTGAGTGGTCCTTTTCTCTATGTCTTGCTTAAATCACTAATAAAGGCATAGAGGAACATGGCATACATTTATACCATTTCCCTGTGCATGCTATGGGGCTGGTGTGGGGGACTTGCTGGGCTAGATTCTATTGCAGGTGCTAATTTTATCTCTGCTTTTATCTCCAGTTTTCCCCATAGACTTCAATAGGAAAATGTTTGATAAAATGGGTGTTAACATTTAGCACCTGCAATAGAATCTAACCCGCTGTTGTTAAAGCTACAATCTGGGGGGGTGTCCATAAGTATGCATTATAGCCTTCTTGTTCTATGTCCCCGGTGAAACACTGTTGAGCTGGAGATGGTAGTGGCCAATTTATATATTTTGCACCATATTGTGGGTGGGACTTAATCAGGTAGGTGTGGGTGATGGTTGAAAGGTGAAGTTTGTTATGAACTGGTGGGCACAACAAGGCAGAAGTGGGCCGACGAACCAGAAAGTGGGTGGAGTTATAGCTGAACTAGCCAAGCTGGAGAATCAGCCTCTGCCCCTCGGAGCATGGTAATTTAATCTAAACCCGGAATCTCCAGGGCAGATTACTGTATTCATGTGCATACCCTGAAGTGCAGTCACATACATTAGAGGCTGATGTCAGTAGGTTATGCATTCGCTACTGTGTATTACAGAATTTGTATGTATTCTGCTTGAGATGCAGGGCCGGATTTCCCAATAGGTAGCGTAAGCAACTGCCTAGAGCTCCAAAATTTGAGGGGCGCCTCAGCTGTGCTGGCCACACCTACATTATGAGGTATGGCTGTGGCCACAGCAATCTCAGTATCCCTGCACCAGTTTTATCTTCCGTTACAGCTTATTCTTTGGATGTTATAGAGATCTCCAAGACAGTTAACTAAGGGGTTAAAGCAGTTTTATCTTTTCTTATTATAGGCCATAAGTATTTTCTGTGTTGGGAAACAGTGGATGAGACTGGGGGTGGGGTTATGTAAGGAGATAGGGGGGTGACAATGGGTGGAGCTAAAGTGCCTAGACTGCCTTGCCTAGGGGCACCTGGGATGTAAATCCAGCCCTGATAAGATGTAATGTAACATATGTTTGGTTTTCTGTGAATTGATGTCTTAACCTTCCCTCTGTTTAGCAATGTTATAAATGTCTATAAGTATATTCTTCCTGTGTTGAATCTTGCCTTGATATGCAAAAGTATAATGGTTAACCTGTTTTGTCCCAGAGATGAGTTACGGAATAGTAGGTTCCTGGCCTTTTCAGCAATACAGATCTTTAGCAGGGTCCTAACACAAGCTGTGATGTTTTAATTATACCTTGTGCACAATATGCATCTGTCTGGTTTACGATTGTCACAAGCCGACATCTCTCGTTTCTGAAAGCAGAGCTAAGTCCTATCATTTCAAGCTGTCTTATATGCATCATATGTGCATTATTTGGCAATTTCTTAGACAGCTGTTAGCCATTAAACGCTGTGTCCTCTAGTTAAATGCTCATTGTAAATAATAAATTCCTGTTTTCCAAGGCCTGCGTGATGTTATTTGGCATATGTTTTTGCAGCTTAGCATGTTTTTTTTTTTCTATACTGATACTAAAGCTGATTAAGAAGTGTAGCAATTCTGGGGCAAAGGGAGTGAAAATATGCCATTAATTTAAATGGGGCTTTTAACCCCTTAAATGCTAGGGAGGTCTCCAACCTATCTAGCATTTAAGGGGTTCAAGGAACCATATAAGACAGTGGGAATTTGCTTTAGGATTTCTCGATTTCTCCTTAGTATATCATACTACGAACGTTTGGATTTTTAGAAGAGATTTATCTTAAAGGGACATTATCGCTATACCCAGGAACTCTACAGATCGAATGAGGAGACACCTTTTTTTTTACAGTCCTCAGGGACAGAGGCTGATTCTCATTGCTCGGTGAGTTATCTTGTAACTCCACCCACATGACTGCCAGCTCTGGTCACTGTCTGCCTTGTTCCTCCTACGCTCCCCATTTTAACCTCTTCAGCACCAGAAGCTTGGGGAACTATGTGTAACCTGCTGGCCAGACACATTTTGAGCATTTTTACTATTCATCTGTTTAGGTATGATTCCCGCTGGTGTCTTTCTATTTATATATGAAAAAAATATATATATTATGTTTTCAGAACAAACTCAGATTTTTCATGGCACCTCACAAAAACAACATTTTGCGTTGTTTGACAAGCTCTGATGTCATAAATCAAAAAAACTACAAAATTACCTTTTTTGCCTTTATAATAAATTATATATAACAAACATTTAGTTTGGAAGTTAAAATGTCAATTGTTTTTAAAAGCCCAGAGACTCGTGAGTACAAAAATACCAAATATGTTTAATTTTACCTACAGGCATGGCCTGCATAGACTCTTAATTATGAGGAGAGCAAAATGGTATTTTTCACCTTATGAAATAAAATGCATATTCCATTGGTTACATGGTAAATCAAGCCTACAGCAGTTCAATAACTATATTAAAGCATATAGTTCCTGAAAGTAGATATCCCGCTGTATCAATTAGGTTCGCTATCAAAATGTCACCCTCAATTTGGCAACCAACCCATGGGCGCATTAAATATGTAACCATGTTCAAAATGACATAAGAATCTCACCCTCATGACAATGGCGACATACCTAAGAAAGAAAGCGGGGAAAAGTCTACCAAGCTGAGCCGGAGAGTGAGCTTAACATGCAGCTGAATCTGCTTGCAGATGAGCAAGCAAGACTGTGATGCCCCATCGGCATGATTGCAGCCGAGCTGCAGGAAGCGTGGGATCAATTTTGGGAGAACTGAGCAGTGACATTCCATCCATTAACCCTTTGAGTGCCGTATCACAGCTCCTGCAATCATGCCGATGGGGCATCACAGTCACGCTTACTCCTCTGCGAACAGCTTGACAACTATAGAATTTCCTACTGTATTCAGTAATTTCTACCAGCCCAAAATGGTACCCTGTTGGCATGGATTAAGATACAATAGTGGGTGCCAGAATCACAAAACTACACCTGCCTGTTTTCTTTTGTGAAATTAACTGCCCACACTAAAATCACCGTAACCATTAAAGACGTTAAGAAAAGATCCACAAGGCATCCCATTTTGGAAAATAGACATTAACTTGCATCCAGTGAGGGACCACTTGCCTGTTTTTATCCCTAGGATAGAGTGTACAACTCTTTCCAGAAATGGTACTACAGGGTAAAAACACATTTTGTTATACTTTACTCACTTCGAAGATTCTAAAATCTTTTAGCACCATCAGATTTCATAGTCTGTTTAGTACCTAGAACCCTACTGGTATTGGTTGACATACTGTAGTGGTTACATTACATGACTAACAGTGCAACAAGGCTGGGGGGTGTCAAAAAGTGTGTATGCAGTGATCTGTGACATATAGTGAGCAGTGCAACCACGCTGGGGGGGATTCAAAGAGTGTATGAGGGGGATCTGTGACTTCCAGTGGGCAATAGAGAAAGGCTTGAGGATCTAACATTGTACTTGGGGCCTGTAATGGGACCAGGTGGGGGTGGGTGACATACTTTTGAGGGGGCTGTGGACAGTGGATCAGAGGGCTAGGGGAGATGAATTCTAAAGAGTTGTGCAACGCATTGCTTAACACCCCTATGCCACATTCTTTAAAATATTTTTATTAATATTATTATTTTATTTTATATATATTGTTAAACTTTTGAGTGACAGAGATGAATCCAGAGTATTGTATACTTCTTTAGCGCTCAGAGGGTTAAGTCACAACTCTTTGGAGGTATCAGGATCCCTCCTAATCTGCCCTCAGTTATTGATCTCCCAGAAGATTTGGCTGGGAGAACAAAATAAGAGATGCAGGAGAGCAGTATGGCTCCCCTGCTTCCATCCTACCCGAAGTACCTGGTAGAAGTGAGCTGATATGAGGAAAGCTTTCTGTGTCACTGAGTTCATGTAGGATGGAAGCAGGGGTGCCATTTTGCTCCCCTGCGTCACCTTTATTGATCTCCTAGATGAATCAGCTGGGAGATCACTAAGTGGGGGGGGGGGCATCAGGTGGGTTCCTGATGTTCCCCATGAGGTCTTGATGATTTATTTTTTTTATTTGGAAATGTGGCACTACGAGCTAGTTTTAACACCTTATGCAGTTACCACAGCGCATACAATGTATGGGCTTGGCACATCATGTATAGTTGGCCATACATTGTGCAGACCTGGCACTTTACAGTTTAGGGGCAAACCCCCACCTTCACTGTTCCCAATCCTACTCATCCCGATCAAGCCCTGCTTGCATTATGTAACAAATTGCTCCATTTGGACACTGCTACCCCCATATATTAGTGGGCCTCTGAGGCCTGGGACAGAAAGGTTCTCATGTAGGATTGCCAGCTAAAATGAATATGGATCATAGCCTTTTAAATATCATGTACTCCTAGCTAGCATTTGGAAACATAATTTCCTAGGTTGATAGTCCCCAAAATATATTATAAACATGTTTTTTTCCTATTCATCTGGAGGCAGCTGTGCATGACCATTTGACCCTTCTTTGTTAATACAAGTGATAAGGAAATATATGGCATGATTTAGGTAAAGAAATAAATAAGAGATACGACTTTAAGTGAACTGTACTGGGTGTGTTCTAATCTCAATACAGTAATCTGTGTTTATGGTTTTATTGGTTCTTTAAAGACATGTTAATTGGCTAAAAGTGGCCACTGTTGACTTGTATTTTGAAAGATTTTATAACTTTATCAGCAAAGAAAATATTTTTATATTTTATTGAATTTGAGCCCTTTATTTTTGGTGATAACGTCCTTTTAAAAGGCAACTATCAAGTTTTACTAAGTCTGCTCCAATGGGAGTACTCTTAGTTAAAAAAAAAAACAGGGCTGCACTGTGCTGCTCCAAAATTGCTCTTGTTACTGTTTGGGGGTCAGAAAACCAACTCCCCAACCAGCTGGCACTGCTTTGGAATTCAATATTGAAGTTTGTGAGTACAGCCTCCATAGTGTTGGGCTTGGAAGTCCTTCACTAAGATCCATGGAGGCTACATGTGCAGTCCAAAGAGTCTGAATGGCAAAACTTCAGAATATCTCAGTTCGGTCTCCTTCTATGGCTCAGTGAGTATTCCTGGGACCTTTCTGGATCTGCCCCACAGACTCAGTTTTTTAGAGTTAATTACCGAGTCTACAGGGACAGTGGCTGATTCTCTGGCTTTAGTGCATTTCCTGGATAACTCCAGACACTTCTCACACATTTTGCCTACCTCCCATCCTGTTCTTCCCACTTCCTGCCCACTTCCCCCTCAATCCAGATTAAGCCCCGTCAACCCAATTAAACTCCATATGTTTATGCTGCTATCTGCAACATTTAGACATGCCCAGTTGCATCCCATGAGCACTCTTTGGAGGCTCCACAGAAGAAAACTCCGAGGTATGCTAATGAGGAGGTACAGGAGTCTCCTTTCTGGCCCCATTTCTGCTTCTCAAGGTGGTCCACCTGCATCCATGGCCTTGTCGGTGAGTCTTCCGCCAAGAGAACAGACCTGCCAATAGGGCACTAACCGTGTGCTTATTCCCCTAATTGTTTAATGATAACATAATACCATGGATGTAGCTTTTTGTTGTTGTTCAAGTAGAGATGACACAGGGGAGCAAGAGAGCACCCCTGCTTCCATCCTACCCTTACTACAGCGTAGGAGTGGGTGAGACTGAAAAACCCTGTCACGTTAATGAGGGAGACTTTCCCTCATTGACATGAAAGGATCTCTCGATCCTGTCCATTCCTACCTGGGTACTTCTTCTAGGATGGAAGCAGGGCAGATCTGTTGCTCCCCTGCATCATTTCTATTGATCTCCCAGTCAAATCAGATGGAAGATCAGTAGCTGGGGTCCTGAATGCCCCATCATGATGTTTGACTGACCAGTGGCTATTTTTTTTACTTTTTATGCAAACAGAGTGGCAGTGGTGGTTGGTTGGGGAGGCAGGGAGCAATCAGCATTTTCCAGCCACGCCCCCTGACAATGAACCAGAATCACTTAGATTTTTATATATATAGATATCCCTGTTCATTTATATGGGACTTTTAATCCCTTGCTACAGAAGTCTCCCACTCATTGCTTCAGACCAGTGTGCACTGGACTAACAGTGCACGTGATGGAGGTTAAGGCCAGAGAGCTGTGATGGCAGATTTGCACTTTCCTCCCATTGCATCTGAACATTTTGGTCCTTTTCTATAAAGACAAAGGGGTGTCATTCTGGTGTAAACCAAATGCACTGTGTAGCTTAGAGGATGAATACAAACTAAAGGACTCCAAACTCCTCCCACTGAAGGCTTCCTAAGGCTTGTTATTATTGGCTGATAGTGTTCTTTTAAATAAGGCTTTTATCTTCTGAAAGCTAGCAATATCCTCACTCTCTCTAGCAATTAATGGGTTAAAAGTCCCTACTAAATGAATAAGAATATTTATTTGCCTCTACTGTGCAGATGGCGTGCCCTAGAATTGCTCCATTTTGTCTTTTTACATGAGGCCTGAGGTGTGCAGCGCTGTATAAATTAGCAGTCCTGTGTATCAGTGTAGAAATGAATGTGTGTGCTTGAGCGTATACATATACAACATAATAGAACAGATTGCCCTGTACATACACTGCACTGTGTCACCTCACATCTGAAGCCACCTGTGTGAACTTTCTGCTCCTAAATTACCTCAGATAACAACTGTACATTAATAGTGTGTGTCAGCTCTAAATTTTGGCACAAAATTGCATGATTTTTGCAGCTTGCACACTCAAAGTCACTTTGATCCAGATCCCCCAGAGGTCACTTAGGAAGCGCTTTGATTAAAAACAGAGGAATTCCACAAGCGTTGTTATTCAAAGCTCCTGCTTTTATTTAATTAAAGAAATTCAGATAAATATAAATTGAATTTAAAGGGAAAAAAATGAAAGTTTGAGGTGATTGCTTGGGCCTTCAGAGAATACACAGGTTTTCCAGCCAAAAGTGGAGTTAAGTTACTTTTGTGTGGTGCCTTAAAATTCATCTCTTACAGTCATGCTGTAATTGGACATTGTGTTTGGCACACAGAAATATGTTGGCCAGACGAGCGGTTTAAAAAACTTAAGGTGAAAAAAACAGTAGATTTACACAACTTGTGCAGTGCTGGGCTGACTAATGCAAAAATACAGAGAAAGTGTCAACAGTGAGTTTGATAAGCATATTATTTTCCAGGATTAGACATACAGGGGATGTCAATCTGCATCCCTCCAGCTGTTGTCAGACTACAACTCCTTGGTCCTCAGCTTTCTGGCTGGCAGAGGCTGATGAAAGATGTAGTCCAAGAACAGCTGGAGAGGCACTGATTCCTCATCCTAGTCAAATATACAACAAACTTAACCCTTTGAGTGTTGGAAAGGCATCCAATATATTGCGCTGCAATGAACTAGATATCTCTCTTGAACTCAAAGGGTTAATTACAACACCACTTTGGCAGCTTGTAATGGCCCCTGGATATGCATGGTACTTCTCTGTCATGAAAAAGCTATGAGGATGGACTTTAGGGGTCCTGCTAAATAGCTAAATAATAGGTTGACTTCAAACTGTTGCTTTGTCTAAGGCAGGAGCAGAACTCTCATTGGTGCAGCAAGTGCAAAGCTTCAGGGTCCAACTTACTCCAGGAGCCAATTAAATGTTAAAAAAAGATCTGAGGACGGGTTTCCCCTGCATGAACTGAAGCAATTTTGAATATTGAAAGGTCTTCATATGATATGTAAGGAGAGCAATTTGTTTGTAGCACTAAAGAACTACTACATCATGATTCATGACCACCATGCTGACAGCATACCTGGGAGCTCTCTCAAGATCTGCCCCAGAGAACCCAGTGCTAATGGTTATTTACCAGGTATCCAGTGATAGAAGCTGATCCTCTGACTTTGGTGAGTTTCCCCAGTTCTCATACATTCTGCCTACTTCCCATCTTGTTCTGCTCATGTCCCACCCACTTCCCTAAGCAATCCCAGTTCCCAGGTATGGCTGTCAGTTAATTAAAAAAAAGGGAACGGGCTCACTAATGCGGTGTGATGAAGTCAATGCCGGTATGGAGACATACTACTATTGCTGATAGAGTTCCTGTCTCTTGGTTGCCCTCTGCTCCATCCAGTATACTATTATTATATTACACTTACTTTAATAAAGGTTAATTTTACTATACTGTATGACTCTTGTCTTGCTTGCAACTGTGACACTGAAATGCTCTATGTGAACAGCAACCATTAAAAACAAATACCCATTGCTTTGAACTATAAATTCTGTAATTCTACAGAGGTCACCAATGCATCTTCGAAGCAACGTGTTAGCAACCTCTCTAATATTAAAGTGGATAACAGTAAATTTAGATCAAATGGAATTTTGTATATTCTCTGCAGTTGTTATTTTCCTGCAGAAATAATTCCCTATCTCTCTGGTAATTAAAGGGCGTTAAAGTAACAAGTGGTAAGGTTGAGACAACAAGAGGTAACTTTGAGACTGAGTTTTCCACACTACAAGAAAGAAACCGGTAGATATGCCCTCTCCTTCAGAGCTCCGAAAGTCTGGAATAACGTACCCGAAAAATCAGTCCTTCCAGCATAAAATCCTTAAAAATAACTGCTATATCTAAAAACAGTATGTAACGATATATACATTTTAGTACATATGTATTGTAGTGTGTGTATATAATGTTTTATCTATTTGTGTAAATGTGCAACTCTTTACTGTAATCTCTCCAGGACATGTCATAAGAAAAGGGTATGATCCACCCAAATAAACACAGATACATTCCTTGGGAATAACAGGCCACAGCTTTATTAAATACTTCCTTTCACATTATTATCTAATCTTAATGATTAGTTAACCATTAACTGACATTCCTTGCCAATCCAAATGTTTTGAATCTAGCATGGCCAAATTGCCTGGGCTCCAGCTAGAACACCAACATTCTTCAGCACTTATAGTTGACGCCAAAGAAATTGCCCCATTGGCCATCCACCTTAGTTTCAGTGGGTAACATCACCACCTGTGACCTAAGTCTGGAGCAAAGGCTCCTGAAGTACCCATTATGTGGGGGATCCTGTATAAAAAAAGGGGACTAAAGACAACCAGACTTGCCCACAGGAATTGCAGTGCACCTCTGCCACTCTGTCCTCCATTTCATATCACACCGTGTAGTGGAGCAGTTCCACTGGTTCTGTATTTACATATACTTCCAGGTTACAGTGCAACTGCATGGGGTGCAGGGACTGGCCAAACCAAATATTGAGTGAGTAAAAAAGCATTATTTCATAACTGAAGGGCCAGTTCATCTTTTTAGTAAATGTATGCCTAAGAAACTGGGATATTTTTTTTACTCTTTGAATGCTAGGCTAGAGAGGGGTCCATTGCAATGTATTGGAGACCTCTCCAGGCTTCAAGGGATTAAACTGAATAAAACTGTTAAAACATGAATAAGGGTACATAGTTCTATAATCCTTGGATCCCGCAGAGGTCTTAAAAACATTACTATATATTGGCTATGTCTCTAATACCCAATCTTGACTGGTGCATCAGAAATAATACAGCATTATTGTCTGTAAAACTGTCAGAGAGAAAAGTATTTGTCAGTAGACGATGGATCAATAAACTTACTTATTTTAGATTTTTGCACTCATTACAAGATGGACAAACAAAAGGGATACTTTGTTGCAGCAACTTTGTTCCAAGATGTTGTAGAAATATGACTCTGAAAATGACTGTAGTTGTGAAAGTCATCAATGAGATCTACTCCATACATCCATATGAATTAGGCTTTGCACAAAATATATATCATTGCTTTCTGTTGGGTAGTATACAGGGGCGAGTTTTACAGTTACAATCATTTTCAGTAACAACCTTGGGTTTCTGGATCATCCTGCAACAAAATTGCTGCAGCAAAGTCACCCATGTGAACTAGGCCTCATAGTATTACGTTTACTGTAAGGGATCTAGAATGAAGTAAATATATACACTGCTGACAGGAGGACTGGAGGCTGTGCAATACATTGGACATCAATCGGGAATTCAAATGGTTAATAAGCTCTGTGTTTACTTACATTTAATATTCTTGCCTATGTGTAAAGATATTGAGGTCTTCCTGTAGTCCACATGGTTGGTGTACAATCTGTAAATAATATCAACAAGAGCTGTGATAGTAAATATACTAATGCAGTAGAGAAAACATATTTATTTTATGCATCACAATATTTGTAGAATAGATAGATAGATATAGATATAGATATAAAAGTGAAAGCCTCATTGAATCATTTATGTTTCCTCAGGACACAGAACATAATTTATGTCTCCTCAGAAGACACACACACATAGAACAGAATAGCTCATTACATAATTTATGCCTCCTTAGGAGACACACACATTCAGGGGCGGCAGTAAGGAGGAGTTACTGCTCCCATTGGATGATTCATCATGCAGGGAGTTGGCCTGCCCCCACTATCCAGCCTGCCCACAAATATACAACCTACCAAAAAAACAAAATGACTGCCACTTGATCCTACACCACACACAAACACATATACACTATCCAACTCAGGAAAGAACACACACACACCACACCACTCATACACCACACACATACACACACGCACACCACACACATATATACTTTAACACAAACACACACACACACACAGTCACTCACCCTGACTCCCAGTGGCCTCAGCAGGACCTGTAGTACAGCCACTGAAGGGAAGTTGCAGCACCAGGGGAACAAAATGGCACTCAAAGGGTTACGGTAGTCCTCATTGCTCAATTATTTCTTCACTGTCATCATTTGTTATACAACACAGAGGACAGGCAGCCATCAGGTACACACTTAACCCACTGACTGCCACAGGGTTGTGTACCCCTCAGGGAGTGTGTTCAAACCCCTCACACTGTAAACTTGCATTTCCCTCACACTTCTCCTCCTTCCCCAGCCTATTACTAACATTTTTCCACATTTTGTTATACCCCGCCCCAACTCATGATTAAGCCCTGGCCACTTTTACCCCAAATTGCCACATTGGTCTCTCGACATCAGCACCACACGAGTCCCCTCCAGGGACTCCACAACTCAAAGTTCCCAGGTATGAATACACTTCCCATTGACCACCACTATCCAACCGAGGAAAAAAATAAAATGGCAGCCACTTGCTCCTACACTACCCTAATACACACACATGCCCCACTCACACAGCGCCAACACACACACACAAAACCAGAAAGAAATATGGCTGACACACACACAGTAACTCACTCTGACTCCCAGTGGCCTCAGCAGGACCTGTAGTGCAGCCACTGAAGGGAAGTTGCAGCACCAGGGGAACAAAATGGCACTCAAAGGGTTATGGTAGGTCTGTATTGCTGAATTATTTCTTCACTGTCATCATTTGCCATACAACACAGAGGACAGGCAGACATCGGGTACACACTTAACCCACTGATTGCCACAGGGTTGTGTATCAATTTTACCCCTCAGGGAGTGTGTTCAAACCTCTCACACTGTAAACTTGCATTTCCCTCCCACTTCTCCTCCTTCCCCAGTCTATTACTAACACTTTCCCACTTTCCCACATTTATGTTAAAGGGGAACATTCACATCCTGAAAACTTTTGAGCACTTGTTTAATCACCAAAGAAACATTAGGAAATGGTCTCTTAAAAAGTAAGTAAAAAAAAAATATGCACATTTCCTAATGTTTCTTTGGTGATTAAACAAGTGTTCAAAAGTTTTCAGGATGTGCATGTTCCCCTTTAAGTACTGCCCCTACTCCTGATTAAGCCCAGCCTACTTTTACCCCAAATTGCCCCACTGGTCTCTCCACATCAGCACCATATGAGTCCCCTCCAGGGACTCCACAAGTCAAAGTTCCCAGGTATGAATACACTTCCCATTGACCACCACTATCCAACCAAGGAAAAAAATAAAATGGCAGCCACTTGCTCCTACACCACCCTAATACACACACATGCTCCACTCACACAGCACCAACACACACACACAAAACCAGAAAGAAATATGGCTGACACACACACACGCACAGTCACTCACTCTGACTCCCAGTGGCCTCAGCAGGACCTGCAGTGCAGCCACTGAAGGGAAGTTGCAGCACCAGGGGAACAAAATGGCACTCAAAGGGTTAAGGTAGGTCTTTATTGCTGAATTATTTCTTCACTGTCATCATTTGCCATACAACACAGAGGACAGGCAGCCATCGGGTACACACTTAATCCACTGACTGCCACAGGGTTGTGTATCAATTTTACCTCACAGGGAGTGTGTTCAAACCCCTCACACTGTAAACTTGCATTTCCCTCCCACTTCTCCTTCCCCAGTTACTAACACTTTCCCACTTTCCCACATTTATGTTAAAGGAGAACATTCACATCCTGAAAAATTTTGAGCACTTGTTTAATCACCAAAGAAACATTAGGAAATGTTCTCTTAAAAAGTAAGTAAAAAAAAAAAAATAAATAAATAAATATATATATATATATATATATATATATATATATATATATATATATATATGTGATATCATTGATAATGATAACTAGCACAGGCACTCATAGGACTTTGCAAATAAAAGTTATTTTATTAAGTGTCAACGTTTCGACCCAAACGTGGGTCTTCCTCAAGACTACAAACAAACAGTGAATTTTCTCCAACATTTAAACACCACCAAAAACCACGTGTTAAAAAAACGCTAGCCCGCTTGGCTACTGGTAATGACGTCACAATTACATTGCATATAACATCAATCAATTGTAGAAAACAAACTATAAATAAGAATATTATCAAAATATTTAAAGGGGAACTTTCACCTCCTCATTATCCTTATTGTATCCCTTCCTTTGTGTCCCCTCTGTACAGTGCGGTCTTTCTTTTTGCTTACAAATCTGTTTAAATGAAGAAAAAAGATACTTGAATTGTGTACCTTATGACGTTAGCAGCCGCACAGCCGGGCACCGTACGGTGCAGAAGACACTCCCACATCCTCAGCTCCTTTCACTTGCCCCAGCATCCTCCGATGACGGAGGCGTTCTGTTAGTAAGCTGGAGAGAGATCTCATTGGCTAGATATCGATCTCTGCCAATGAGATCTCTCTCCAGCTTACTAACAGAACGCCTCCATCATCGGAGGATGCTGGGACAAGTGAAAGAAGCTGAGGCTGTGGGAGTGTCTTCTGCACCGTACGGTGCGTGGCTGTGCGGCTGTGCAGTTTATTTCTGTCTGTTGGCTTATGGTATATGTTAGTATGCAACTGGCCATTTTCTAACGTGATTAGTACATCAAGGAAAGCTATAGATTTAGCACTATAGTTAAGTGTTAGAAAGATTGGTGTATCTGTGGTGTTTAAATCATTTACCATATCAATTAGTGTAGCCTCATCACCCTCCCACAGTAGAAACATGTCATCGATGTATCGGGTATATAAGGTGGCGTGCTTTCTAAAGGATGGATGTGTTGTAAGCACCTCTTGTTCGTATACCGATACATCGATGACATGTTTCTACTGTGGGAGGGTGATGAGGCTACACTAATTGATATGGTAAATGATTTAAACACCACAGATACACCAATCTTTCTAACACTTAACTATAGTGCTAAATCTATAGCTTTCCTTGATGTACTAATCACGTTAGAAAATGGCCAGTTGCATACTAACATATACCATAAGCCAACAGACAGAAATAACTTACTTCATGCCACCAGTCACCACCCGGAACATTTTAAGAAAGGACTACCCTACTCTCAGATGATGAGAGTTAAGAGGATTGTGAGTAAGGATGAAATTGCGGCAATAGAACTTAAGAGAATGGGAGAAAGATTTTTGGAAAGAGGGTATAGCACCGCAGACATTTTAGCTTTTCAGACAAAAGCAAATAAAGTAAACCGTGGACAAGCACTGAATACACAACCTAAAAAAGAACTGGATAGAACTGTATTTGTATAAGTATAATACAGCATCTAAAAATATAAACAAAGCAATCAAGGAGAACTGACCAATTATCGCTAGCGACGAACATTTGCCAAAAATACTTACTAAACCTCCTCTAACATCATATAAGAGAGGAAGAAGTTTGAGGGATCTATTAGTCAAAACTGATCCCATTGATTGCTCTAAAAAGACTGAGGATAGAAAGAAAAATGGTTGTTTCAAGTGCTTATCATGTGTCACTTGCAATTACATGATCAGCGGTTCTTACTTTTGCCATCCACATAAGGGCTTTAGGATACCCATTCGTTATAATCTTGGCTGCAATACACAGTATGTGGTATACATCATTCATTGCCCCTGTGGACTGTTATATGTGGGCAAAACTGTTACTACTTTCAAAGAGAGAATGGGTAATCATAGGGCAGCTATCAAAGCTGCACTGGAATCAGCCCGGGATCCCACTAAAAAGATTTTATCCAGCATCAAGAATCAACCTGTAGCGAACCATTTTGCAGCTTTTTCACATCCGTTGCCATCACTTAAATATATGATTATAGACTGGATACCCCCCCTACATAGAGGAGGTGTTAGAGCCAAAAAACTCTTACAAAAAGAGGTGAAGTGGATCACCTTTTTGGATACAGTATCCCCAAAGGGACTTAATGAATATGTATCGTTCAACTGTTTTCTCTAAATTGTTATTGAATTTGTCTCAGACCAGAAGGACATATATTTAATAGAACAAGTGGAGACCCAGACTTTACCATAGACTACACTGTTAAGTGGATCTGCACACATATGTATATTCTACTGAGGACACCCCCGTGTGATCGTAACATTGTATATGCTCGTATGGTTTACTAACCAAGAACCTTAATGTATTGTTATCCCTATAATGGGGCTCCCGGACTCTGCTATGCGGCAGGTTCGGTAGAGCCCAGGGGATCACTTACGAGCAGATTGGACAAGCTCCCTACACCCCATTATCGGACACCCAAGCTTTATGAAGCGTAGGCTGGGTAGTAAACCAGGGGTGACATAGGGACGTTCTGTGCTACATTGTTGCATGACCTTATATGGGTGATTTCCTCTTCAATGAGAGCAGCGAATGCTACATGAGGACAAGGTCTGTAGTATGAACAGCACACGATGAACCTACAGCCGCATGGCAAAATTGAGGCAAATTTACTCCTCTGGAGATTTTACTACAACTAAATGATGTGTAAGCTCACTGTGAGGACATTTTAGTAGTTATACTACATTATCCTGTGTTAGACCGTAAGTTCGCTGCAACAGGTCAGTGGAGCACTGTAGATACTACTCTTTCATTACCCTCGCTTAATAAAACGTCACCGTTGCTGTTATGTCTGAACTAGGCTCCACTTGTCAATGCAACGGTATACCAACAGTATATCGGCTTATCTTAAACTTTGTTGTTTTTAACTATTTGAGATCTTAATGATTTTTGCGCTAGCTAGAAATATATTGGCTATACGATATCCTTTTTTCCATGTACAACGTTGTAAACTATGCTGTTTAAATATTTTGATAATATTCTTATTTATAGTTTGTTTTCTACAATTGATTGATGTTATATGCAATGTAATTGTGACGTCATTACCAGTAGCCAAGCGGGCTAGCGTTTTTTTAACACGTGGTTTTTGGTGGTGTTTAAATGTTGGAGAAAATTCACTGTTTGTTTGTAGTCTTGAGGAAGACCCACATTTGGGTCGAAACGTTGACACTTAATAAAATAACTTTTATTTGCAAAGTCCTATGAGTGCCTGCGCTAGTTATCATTATCAATGATATCACTTTTATATACTTCCACGGAATTCAAGCAGGAGCACCTAGGCACAATTCGTTTTGGAGTGCCCATCACTACCTTTGTGTATATATATATATATATATATATATATGCATTCCCTAATGTTTCTTTGGTGATTAAACAAGTGCTCAAAAAATTTCCAGATGTGCATGTTCCCCTTTAAGTACTGCCCACTACTCCTGATTAAGCCCCGCCCACTTTTGCCCCAAATTGCCCCATTGGTCTCTCCACATCAGCACCCCTCCAGGGACTCCACAAGTCAAAGTTCCCAGTTATGAATACACTTACCACTGCTATTTAACTCTGACATGCCACTCTATACCTTAACCCTTTGAGTGCCAGAGGGGTGCACAACGCATTGTAATGCACTCTGGCATTCAAAGGGTTAACATACTGCTATAATGCTCCTTTTATTTTCTGATTTCCATTTGCACAGCCCAAACATACACAGGCACAATACTGCAATTCTGGCCCAAAAGTAAAGGAGAAATAAAATACAACATTGCATACCTCCCAAGTCTCCCTCTTTAGGATATATTACTGCTTCATACCTCACAAGTGTCTCTCTTTAGGTGATATTAGTGCCACATGGCTGTGTTTATCAGTGTGTCTACATTTCACAAATGTATGCCCAACGGTCAACGCCGTACCACATTGATATATATATATTGATATATATATACATGTATATATATATACATGTATACAGTTAGGGAAAAAATTATTTGATCCCCTGCTGATTTTGGGCGTTTGCCCACTGACAAAGAAATTATCAGTCTATAATTTTAATGGTAGGTTTATTTGAACAGTGAGAGACAGGCTAACAACAAAAAAATCCTGAAAAGCGCATTTCAAAAAAGTTATACATTGATTTGCATTTTACTGATTGAAATAAGTATTTGACCCCTTTGCAAAACATGACTTAGTACTTGGTGGCAAAGCCCTTGTTGGCAATCACAGAGGTCAGACATTTCTTGTAGTTGGCCACCAGGTTTGCACACATCTCAGGAGGGATTTTGTCCCACTCCTCTTTGCAGATCCTCTCCAAGTCATTAAAGGGATAGTAATACTTCATTTTAACTTTATTTTATTTTGTAGGCATTAAAAAAACATGAAGAATGATATAAGTCTTATCTCTGAAACCTTTATGGTTTAAGAGATATTCACAAACAAAGTATCCCCCCCCTGTTCAACCAGATCAGAAGGGAGATGCCCAGGTAGACTGCAGAGAGGGACAATCTTCAATTAAGATAATGGAAAAAGCTGAAAAACTTGTCAAGGGGGGAAGGGCTTTCATTGTTTTCATACAAAGAAAATTGTCCCCTTCTGTTATCTGTACTGTCATACAACCAGACTCACATCTGAGAAGAGATGGCTTACACTAGGAAAAAGGGGCGGGGAGGGGAACTTTGCTTGTGAATATCTCATAAACCATAAAGGTTTGAGAGATAAGACTTATATCATTCTTCATGTTTTTTTAATGCCTACAAAATAAAATAAAGTTAAAACGAAGTATTACTATCCCTTTAAGGTTTTGAGGCTGATGTTTGGCAACTCGAACCTCCAGCTCCCTCCACAGATTTTATATGGGATTAAGGTCTGGAGACTGGCTAGGCCACTCCAGGACCTTAATGTGCTTCTTCTTGAGCCACTCCTTTGTTGCCTTGGCTGTGTGTTTTGGGTCATTGTCATGCTGGAATACCCATCCACAACCCATATTCAATGCCCTGGCTGAGGGAAGGAGATTCTCACCCAAGATTTGACGGTACATGGCCCCGCCTATCGTCCCTTCCATGTGGTGAAGTTGTCCTGTCCCCTTAGCAGAAAAACACCCCCAAAGCATAATGTTTCCACCTCCATATTTGACGGTGGGGATGGTGTTCTTGGGGTCATAGGCAGCATTCCTCCTCTCCAAACACAGAGAGTTGAGTTGATGCCAAAGAGCTCAGTTCTGGTCTCATCTGACCACAACATTTTCACCCAGTTCTCCTCTGAATCATTCAGATGTTCATTGGCAAACTTAAGACGAGCCTGTACATGTGTTTTCTTGAGCAGGGGGACCTTGCGGGCACTACAGGATTTCAGTCCTTCACGGCGTAGTGTGTTACCAATTGTTTTCTTGGTGACTATGGTCCCAGCTGCCTTGAGATCATTGACAAGATTCTCCTGTGTAGTTCTGGCCTGATTCCTCACCGTTCTCATGATCATTGAAACTGCACGAGTTGAGATTTTGCATGGAGCCCCAGACCAAGGAAGACTGACAGTTATTTTGTGTTTCTTCAATTTGCAAATAGTCACACCAACTGATGTCACCTTCTCACCAAGCTGCTTGGCGATGGTCTTGTAGCCCAATCCAACCTTGCGTAGGTCTACAATCTTGTCCCTGACATCCTTGGACAGCTGTTTGGTCTTGGCCATGGTGGAGAGTTTGGAATCTGATTGATTGATTGCTTCTGTGGACAGGTGTCTTTTATACAGGTAACAAGCTGAGATTAGAAGCACTCCCTTTAAGAGAGTGATCCTAATCTCAGTTTATTACTGTAAAAGACACCTGGGAGCCAGAAATCTTGCTGATTGATAGGGAGTCAAATACTTATTTCACTCAGTAAAATGCAAATCAATTTATAACTTTTTAGAAATGCGTTTTTCAGGATTTTTTTGTTGTTAGTCTGTCTCTCACTGTTCAAATAAACCTACTATTAAAATTATAGACTGATCATTTCTTTGTCAGTGGGCAAAAGTACAAAATCAGCAGGGGATCAAATAATTTCTTCCCTCACTGTATATATAATTTATTTTAACAAAATAAAAAATGCATGCTTTAATTGAAAATAACATGTATTTTTTTTCAGAAAACATTACATTTTCCTCTCTATTATTTCCTACATTGCCTCTGCTTTTAACTCCTTATGAAACACAGGAGACTACTACAGGACAGTCCTTACTTGCATCGAAGTGGTTAACCAGCATGTGTATTTGCTGCACGTTTAACTATGTTTTACTTCCCAGTATCCAAGCAGTTAAGGGTACAACTAATTGCACCACTGTAGACAAACAAAAATTCCAATTAATGTAAAAGGTGCTTTTAGCCCCTTGAATGCTTGAGATGTGTATATGACTAAGAAATGATTTGTAGACCTTAGCAGGCACGTGCACACATAGACACCAAGGGGGGCTTGAGCACCTGCCCTTTTTGTTCAAAGTGCCCTTGTGCCCTTTTAACAAAAAAAAATTAATAATATTAATTATGAGAAGTGCCCATTTTTTTCATTTGAGCCCCTGCCCCCCAAAATGTCTGTGCACGTCACTGGACCTTAGCAACATTAAAGTCTGATGTCCTGTGATCCTGCTAACAACTATCATGTCCACCTCCATGGATGTGACAATCAGTACGGGTTGAAGATGTTATCTCTTGACCAAAGGCACAAGGGAAAACTTCATAGGGGTGATTAGGATTTTTTAACCCTAGTTATGTGGAAGGTTATTATTAGAGGGAAAAAGTGATCCTTTATAAAACTTAAAGGAATTGTTATGTTTCACAAAACAGCAGCTCCAATTAATCTTCATAGAATTTAAGCCATAGAGAGTGTTATTTCATTACTGTCAGAGTTTAGTTAAAAAGTAATTGAATGGTATACTATCCCCCTCCTGCCCCTTTTACTGATGTATCACTGCTCACATCAGAGCAGCAAGACTGTCCGGATGGATCTCAGAGAGGGACAATCATAAGGAAAAACCTGAAAAACCTGTCAAGGGGGTCAGGATTTTCCTTATGATCACAGTAAGAAGATTGTCCCTTGCTGTGAGATGACTAGTCCCAGGACCAGATTCCACAGGGGAGGCGGCTTAAACTAGGTAAAAGAGGCAGGAGGGGGACACTTTATCATTCAATTACTCTTGAACTACAACTCTGACAGTACTGAAATAACACTCTCTATGGCTCAAATACTATGAAGATTAATTGGAGCTTCTGTTTTGTGAAACATTACTATGCCTTTAAAGAATTTATGATATAATTAAGTCATTCATTTCTGATGCTTTATTCAATCACCAAGAGGGATCTTAAGGAATGATGTACTTGATCTCTTCACAAGGTTTCCTCTCTTTTTTTGATCCTTTTAGGGAATGGGGTTTCTTGCATGCAAGGATATTAACTCACAGAAAACTTAGGGTTTCTTTTTAATATTTTTGGGGTACACTATAATAATTTTTGGAGGGTTTTTGTTATAATCATCCCTAATAACATCTTCTCCGATACCCCCCGGAGTACTAAAGTGTGCAGCGGTAGGAGTGTCCTATTGACTTTACTCCTGTTGTGTTGGGGGTGAGGCTTAAGTGTAATGGGAAGGATTACACTGGAGAAGATATAGGGGTTTTCTTCACAAATTTGAGTAATGGGGGAGGAGTAATTTTATATATTTACTTTTATTTTACATTAGGACTATACCTATAGCTGGACTTCATCAGATGATCAGATAGATTTTACCATAGAACAGGTCTGCAAACCATAGGAACATTGGAAGCATGTGTGGGAAATGGTTAGGACTAGGAGTCTAGAAGAGTCATAAATTGGAATGAAGGGTAAGAGGAAGAAGTGGGTCTGAGCCAGCAGCCATTACTAACGCCATAACCCTAGCTTCCTTTCTTTTGTTCCAGAAGGAATACGTATAACCCTTAGAGTGCCAGAGAGGTATCCAACATATTGCAATGAAATACATTGGCTACCACTCTGGCACTCAAAGGGTTAAACTAAACGTATTATAAGTCGGCTCGTATGGGACCAAACTTTGTAAAAAGCAGGGGACCACTAAATGCAGCCCCAAAACAGCTGCTATCAGCAGGTAAACTGACACGCCAGCTGGCAATGGTTGGAATACAACTCAGAAATATATAGCTCTCAGCCACAAACTTTGTAAGTTCCACAACCAGCTTCCATAGACTCTGTGTCCAGCTTTTGCATGCAGCCCAACAAGACTGCACTGAGAGACTTCAGTCTCTCCTCGCAGCACCAACAAGGGAGCGCCATGGTCTCTCTTCAAACCCTGTTCTGCTCTCCTGTTGGGCCACCACAGCCTGCAATGGCACTCTCCATACCATAGCTGATCTTTAAATCCAGGGCTGTATATGGCCCATAAAGATAGGTTTGGACACCCCTGGATTAAAGTGTGGGAAGAGCTATTTTTTATAGGATTTCTAATTGAGACCAAAGAATCCTGTTGTCTATTGAGAAGAGGTAAGGACTAAAAAACAGACATCAGTGGAGATAAGTAAATACAGGCAACTGCAGACATAATGCAAACATAAATAAACAGATATACCAGACTGCTGTGTGAAGGACACTTACTTGGTAAGTACTTCTATTAAAATAAAGACTCTATGCAGAACGTCCCAATAAAGTTTGTAAGGTTTCTTCCATTTAAAAATGAGACACCATAGAACAAGATATGAATTGAGAGCATTGTGTGATTGGAGAGAAACTTCTCTCACCTTAGTGCATATCTCCACTGCAATCCTTCTACATACATAATGGCTTTATTGGTGATAACAAAGCTCTAGGTTTGCCATGTTCAGGTACAGGCTGGCACAGGCCCGTGCATTTAAGGCTGAGCAGCCCATTTTTATCTTTTGAGCAGCCCATGGGGGAGGGGGCGGCAGCGGCGGGCGTTCGTTCATTCGTTATTTATATAGCGCCAAGTACAGCCGCACATTGATTGCCTGCCCACCAGGAAACTTTCAGAAAGTGAAAGACGGCCCAAACTCGTTTAATGATTAATTTTTTTTAAGTGCCTGGACCGGCCCCGGACCGGCCCATCGGGCAAATGCCCGGTATGCCCGATGACCAGTCTGGGCCTGGGCTGGCATCAGAAACTCTGACAGATTAGAGATTGTTCCAGAGCTCCACAGAGAAAGCCATGCATATCCTATAGGTTTTTGAATGGGACACTGTTCATTTTCTTTCTTTCTTTCACATATAGATGTGCTATTACAGCTAGTGATGAGCGAGCGTGCTCGGCCGATGCTCGGATTGGCTCGAGCATCGCTCTGCTCGGCACATGGCGGTACTCGTCGAGTACCGCCATGTGCTCTCCCGCCATGTTTGGGTGGCGGGGATCTGTGCCGGAAGAGGCACAGATCCGAAGACGCTCCGCTGGACCACCAGGGACTGGAGGTACGGGGGCATTGTGGAGATGAAGGGGGCATTGCGGAGATGAAGGGGGACATTGTGGAAGAGGGGCATAGACTCTATGCCCCTCTTCCACAATGTCCCCCTTCATCTCCGCTATGCCCGTCTTCCACAATGTGCCCCTTCATCTCCGCTATGCCCCTCTTCCACAATGTGCCCCTTCATCTCCGCTATGCCCCTCTTCCACAATGTCCCCCTTCATCTCCTCTATGGCATAGAGGAGATGAAGGGGGACATTGTGGAAGAGGGGCATAGCGGAGATGAAGGGGCACATTGTGGAAGAGGGGCATAGCGGAGATGAAGGGGCACATTGTGGAAGAGGGGCATAGCGGAGCTGAAGGGGGACATTGCGGAGCTGAAGGGGGCATTCGGAGATGAAGGGGGCATAGCGGAGATGAAGGGGGCATTGACCAGGAACCCTCCCCTCATCAGAGCAGGGGGTGCCTGGTGTCGCCCCATTCATTTCAATGGGGCTCGGGTGCTCGGCCGAGCACTCGAGCCTCAGGGGGTGCTCGGTCAGAGCACCCGAGCACCTGAGCATCGGGGTGCTCGCTCAACACTAATTACAGCTTGTGACAGGATGGCTGCCAACTGTTAGAATGTTATAGTTGTTAAGTGAGATTGCAGCAAGCAAGACTAGGGGGTTGAGATTGCATTGAGTGACTAAAGCCAGAGAATGGCAATTGGAACCTGAAGGAATATTGAAGTACCCCTCTTGTCCTTAAAACGTTAATCTCTTTCTCATGTGCTGGAAGTCTTTTCAATGAATCCAACAGAGATTTGTTATTGTGCAACATTATATCACCATTAATTAAATCAGAGAATGACATCAACCTACTTTAGGAATCAGCTGTAGAGAACATTCTGTGTACTTTGTGAAGAATCAGATGAGTCTATATCAGTCACCTCCACTTCATTGTTCAGGTCTACAAAATAGAAAGAGATACACTGAATATAAAGAAATATAAACATACAGTTATAATTCTACAGAGACCCTCTTGATTTAGCTGGTTAAAAGTTTCCTTTAAATTAATGGTAATTAGTATTTTTACCACAGATCTGTTGGTTTAACCTACCGTTTCCCCACTCCTGTTTTTATACAGATGTTGCTTAGGATCTTGTGATAATTGCCCTTTAACCATTTCAGTGCCGGGGGTGCCCAATGCATTGCAAAGCAATACGTTGGGAATTCCTCTTTCACTCAACAGATTAAATGTGTTTATAGTATCGTGGCAAACCTTATCAACATTCACTTAACCCTTTGAGTGCCAGAGAGGTATCAAATGTAATGCAATGCTTTGGATACCCCTCTGGCACTCAAAGGTTTGATGCATGTGTCGATTGGCCCGTAGAGACACACATCGGCGGTATGTTCACAGATGACACTGTTAACCCTTTGAGTTCACTAAAGAACTTGGTAACAGTTTGCAAAAAGTTTCATAATCTTGCCGGTTTTCAATTATAAATGTATTTTTGTCTTATTCTGTTTTTTTGCTTTTTTCTGTGCAGTATTTCCTATATTTTCTACAAAAAAGTAATCTAATCAAAGAGCTTTTCCAAAACATTCTCTATGGACATTGCAGTAAACAGACACCTATGTCATGATCAGTGGTGTCTGTAGACATTTTTCCAGGGGGGGGGCAAAGCCAGGCCAGCCCATCTAGCCCCTTTATTTATATGGAGGGGAGTAATTGTAGGGGGGGGCAAGTGCCCCCTTGCCCCTCCTCCGGACGCCCATGGTCATGATACATTTGAATGCTGACCTGTTGAGGAACAGAGAGGTGACTAATGCATTGCTTTGCAATGGGTTGTCCACCCCTTGTCCTCAGACTGTTAAAATCAAATCAATCTGCCACAGAAATGTGATTACCAAGGAGAGAACTTATTTGGAACATTTTAGGTTTTCAGGCATAAATTCGGATTATAAACTTTACAACTCAGTTATTAACTCCCCTGAATGCTAGACAGAGCTCTGCAATGCACTGGAGACATATCTAGCCAATTTAAGGCCATTAACATTGAAACCAACTGGAATGTTGTAGTACTGACAAATACAAAATTATACTTTATGCACAAAAAAGTATAGTGTGTATTTTTCCCATTCATGCTGATCTCGTGTTCCTTTATAATGTGCTTGTAAATGTAGAACTTGTCACAGTGGGGTTTTGGTTTGCCAGTTGGGTACATACATGGAAACTTTAAAAATGAGCTTACCCTGAGATTTTTGAAATATTAACCCTTATTCCCCAAAATGTAGATCTTAGGACATATGCCCCTGCTTGGTCTAACCCAACCAAGGCTCTTATCAGTTCTCAAGGAACCTTTAACATGCTACAATGTAGAGATATCTCTGGAAAATGTACACAGCACAAACAAGACTTCACCCTCTGGTAGAAATTCACTAACTTATAGACTAAAGAAGCAATTAATTGGTGCGGATTATACAGAATGTAACACTGGACTCTACCCCCACCCCTTACCAGCCAAGAATTTGACCCTTTTCCCTGGGACCCAGAGATCTGGATCAAAACCCTAAGGCTGAGGGTCAAACCCTGAGAGTTCTCATTTATGATCGGGTATTAGAGACACTTCAAATACATTAACATTAATTGCTCCCATTTTGGAGTATAAAGCAGTAGAATTGGGGCCAGTCTCTCTATAGCCACCAGGTATTATAGTCACTGGCCTGTAAATAAGAACATTAACAGTCCATTCACTTAAAGCGGAACTTCCACCTCTTAAACAATTTAACTTCAATAAGTCCCCATATGGCGACTAGCAGCTTTGTAGCGCTAGTCGCCAGAATTATTACCTTATTCAAAATAAATATGCATTCTTACTGGGCTGACAGCAGCAGCACGGAGCGTGGACATCTTGCCATAGTGACGTCCATGCACCTGTGCTGTCAGTCCCAGCCGGGTCTAGGAGGAATTGCTAGGAGACGTTCGGGTCTGGAAGGAACTGACATCCGGGTTTGCAAATGTTGGCGGCTCTTAGGGACCCAGTGGTTAGGGCTTTGTGGGGGTATGTGATTTCTTTGGAGATGTGCTTGTGGGTATTTTGGTGTCTGGCTCGGTGGTGGTGGTCCTTTCTCATGCTCGTGGCTTTTGGAGTATTGGTGGCTTTCGGCGTTGTTGTTGTGGTATGTTTGGTCCTGGAGGCCGATGTTCTCTCGGAGTGCATGTGGGTTATGGGTTTGGTGGCAGATGTTTGTTATGACTCTCTAATTCTGTTTCAGGCTGGGAGTCATGTCTCAGTGAGTGTTTGTGTGAGCAGATTTACGGCTCGGGTATGATTTTGTGTGGTGGTACTGGGTGTATAGGTTTCTGTTTACGTTCCTGGCTGTGTGTGTGTGTGTGTGTGTATGTATGGGTTTCTACATATATTTAGGTCTGGGTGTGTGTATGTGGATATATCTCTGTTGGTACGTGTGGTTTCGGCCTGGATGGTTGTCTGTCGGTGTATTCCTGAGGGCTGGGGCTGGTTGGGTCTGTGTCTGCTGTGGTGTGTTGGGACTTGACTGCTGCTTGCCCTTTGGGTTCTGCCATTGTCTTCTGCCTCTGTGTCTTGGAGGATTGGGGTTGCTGTGTTGCTGCAAGTGTCTGAGTGGGATTTGACCTTCCTGTGGTTTCTGCTCATGTACGATATCTCCTGGTATGCCCCCCCTCTTTTGTCATGAGTCCTGACTGTTTTTGGCTGTATAATCTGGGTGTGTTCAGTGGGTGGGGGGTGTGCATGGATATCGTGGTGTTGGTGCTTGGGTATGTGTAACAAGCTGTACCTATATCTTGCGGGGTCTGTGTGTGCTTTGTAGTGTTGAGCGAGCATGCTCGGCCGATGCTCGGATCGGCTCGAGCATCGCTCTGCTCGGCACATGGCGGTACTCGTACGAGTACCGCATGTGCTCGCCCGCCATGTTCGGGTCTCCTCCCCGCACGTTTTGCGGCTGCTGCGCAGCCAATAAACGTGCAGGGAGGCTCTGACATCGGTGTAATGCCAGCAGCCATGTTGGCTGCTGGCATTACACTGATTGGCTGGCCAGAACCCGTGGTCGGGTGCTGTATAGCACCTGACCATCGAGTTCGGCTCAGTCTTAGCCAGGGAGAGCTGAGGATAGGAAGGGAAAGGCAGTGTAGGGAGGAAAAAAAGCCAAATTGTGAAAAAAAAGAACCAAAAGTCCTTTTTAGGACTACTGTGTGTGGGGGCAGCAGGTTATTTTGTGTGGGGGGAAAAAAAAAAAAAAATATTCTGTTTAGTGTGAAAAGTTGCAGATTAGAGCACATTCTGTTTAGTGTGCACAGTTGCAGATTAGAGCACATTCTGTTTAGTGTGCAAAGTTGCAGATTAGAGCACATTCTGTTTAGTGTGCAAAGTTGCAGATTAGAGCACATTCTGTTTAGTGTGCAAAGTTGCAGATTAGAGCACATTCTGTTAAGTCTTCAAACTAAAATATCAAAGTCACATATTCCATTCAGGGTGCGTCGCCGCAGTTTAGCAGCACATTCTGTGTACTGTGCAGAGTTGCAGAATAGGAAGAAATACTGTTAAGTCTTCAAACTAAAATATCAAAGTCACATATTCCATTCAGTGTGCTTCGCCGCAGTTTAGCAGCACATTCTGTGTACTGTGCAGAGTTGCAGAATAGGAAGAAATACTGTTAAGTCTTCAAACTAAAATATCAAAGTCACATATTCCATTCAGTGTGCTTCGCCGCACTTTAGCAGCACATTCTGTGTAGTGTGCAGAGTTGCAGAATAGGAAGAAATACTGTTAAGTCTTCAAACTCAAATATCAAAGTCACATATTCCATTCAGTGTGCTTCGCCGCAGTTTAGCAGCACATTCTGTGTACTGTGCAGAGTTGCAGAATAGGAAGAAATACTGTTAAGTCTTCAAACTAAAATATCAAAGTCACATATTCCATTCAGTGTGCTTCGCCGCAGTTTAGCAGCACATTCTGTGTAGTGTGCAGAGTTGCAGAATAGGAAGAAATACTGTTAAGTCTTCAAACTCAAATATTAAAGTCACATATTCCATTCAGTGTGTGTCACCGCCGTTTAGCAGCCTATTCTGTGTACTCTGCACAGTTGCAGAATAGGAAGAAATACTGTTAAGTTTTCAAACTCAAATATTAAAGTCACATTTTCCATTCAGTGTGTGTCACCGCCGTTTAGCAGCCTATTCTGTGTACTCTGCACAGTTGCAGAATAGGAAGAAATACTGTTAAGTTTTCAAACTCAAATATTAAAGTCACATTTTCCATAGTGTGTGTGTCACCGCCGTTTAGCAGCCTATTCTGTGTACTCTGCACAGTTGCAGAATAGGAAGAAATACTGTTAAGTTTTCAAACTCAAATATTAAAGTCACATTTTCCATAGTGTGTGTGTCACCGCCGTTTAGCAGCCTATTCTGTGTACTCTGCACAGTTGCAGAATAGGAAGAAATACTGTTAAGTTTTCAAACTCAAATATTAAAGTCACATATTCCATTCAGTGTGTGTCACCGCCGTTTAGCAGCCTATTCTGTGTACTCTGCACAGTTGCAGAATAGGAAGAAATACTGTTAAGTTTTCAAACTCAAATATTAAAGTCACATTTTCCATTCAGTGTGTGTCACCGCCGTTTAGCAGCCTATTCTGTGTACTCTGCACAGTTGCAGAATAGGAAGAAATACTGTTAAGTTTTCAAACTCAAATATTAAAGTCACATTTTCCATAGTGTGTGTGTCACCGCCGTTTAGCAGCCTATTCTGTGTACTCTGCACAGTTGCAGAATAGGAAGAAATACTGTTAAGTTTTCAAACTCAAATATTAAAGTCACATTTTCCATTCAGTGTGTGTCACCGCCGTTTAGCAGCCTATTCTGTGTACTCTGCACAGTTGCAGAATAGGAAGAAATACTGTTAAGTTTTCAAACTCAAATATTAAAGTCACATTTTCCATAGTGTGTGTGTCACCGCCGTTTAGCAGCCTATTCTGTGTACTCTACACAGTTGCAGAATAGGAAGAAATACTGTTAAGTTTTCAAACTCAAATATTAAAGTCACATTTTCCATAGTGTGTGTGTCACCGCCGTTTAGCAGCCTATTCTGTGTACTCTGCACAGTTGCAGAATAGGAAGAAATACTGTTAAGTTTTCAAACTCAAATATTAAAGTCACATATTCCATTCAGTGTGTGTCACCGCCGTTTAGCAGCCTATTCTGTGTACTCTGCACAGTTGCAGAATAGGAAGAAATACTGTTAAGTTTTCAAACTCAAATATTAAAGTCACATTTTCCATTCAGTGTGTGTCACCGCCGTTTAGCAGCCTATTCTGTGTACTCTGCACAGTTGCAGAATAGGAAGAAATACTGTTAAGTTTTCAAACTCAAATATTAAAGTCACATTTTCCATAGTGTGTGTGTCACCGCCGTTTAGCAGCCTATTCTGTGTACTCTGCACAGTTGCAGAATAGGAAGAAATACTGTTAAGTTTTCAAACTCAAATATTAAAGTCACATATTCCATTCAGTGTGTGTCACCGCCGTTTAGCAGCCTATTCTGTGTACTCTGCACAGTTGCAGAATAGGAAGAAATACTGTTAAGTTTTCAAACTCAAATATTAAAGTCACATTTTCCATTCAGTGTGTGTCACCGCCGTTTAGCAGCCTATTCTGTGTACTCTGCACAGTTGCAGAATAGGAAGAAATACTGTTAAGTTTTCAAACTCAAATATTAAAGTCACATTTTCCATAGTGTGTGTGTCACCGCCGTTTAGCAGCCTATTCTGTGTACTCTGCACAGTTGCAGAATAGGAAGAAATACTGTTAAGTTTTCAAACTCAAATATTAAAGTCACATTTTCCATTCAGTGTGTGTCACCGCCGTTTAGCAGCCTATTCTGTGTACTCTGCACAGTTGCAGAATAGGAAGAAATACTGTTAAGTTTTCAAACTCAAATATTAAAGTAACATTTTCCATAGTGTGTGTGTCACCGCCGTTTAGCAGCCTATTCTGTGTACTCTGCACAGTTGCAGAATAGGAAGAAATACTGTTAAGTTTTCAAACTCAAATATTAAAGTCACATTTTCCATAGTGTGTGTGTCACCGCCGTTTAGCAGCCTATTCTGTGTACTCTGCACAGTTGCAGAATAGGAAGAAATACTGTTAAGTTTTCAAACTCAAATATTAAAGTCACATATTCCATTCAGTGTGTGTCACCGCCGTTTAGCAGCCTATTCTGTGTACTCTGCACAGTTGCAGAATAGGAAGAAATACTGTTAAGTTTTCAAACTCAAATATTAAAGTCACATTTTCCATTCAGTGTGTGTCACCGCCGTTTAGCAGCCTATTCTGTGTACTCTGCACAGTTGCAGAATAGGAAGAAATACTGTTAAGTTTTCAAACTCAAATATTAAAGTCACATTTTCCATAGTGTGTGTGTCACCGCCGTTTAGCAGCCTATTCTGTGTACTCTGCACAGTTGCAGAATAGGAAGAAATACTGTTAAGTTTTCAAACTCAAATATTAAAGTCACATATTCCATTCAGTGTGTGTCACCGCCGTTTAGCAGCCTATTCTGTGTACTCTGCAGAGTTGCAGAATAGTAAGAAATACTGTTAAGTTTTCAAACTCAAATATTAAAGTCACATATTCCATTCAGTGTGTGTCACCGCCGTTTAGCAGCCTATTCTGTGTACTCTGCACAGTTGCAGAATAGGAAGAAATACTGTTAAGTTTTCAAACTCAAATATTAAAGTCACATTTTCCATTCAGTGTGTGTCACCGCCGTTTAGCAGCCTATTCTGTGTACTCTGCACAGTTGCAGAATAGGAAGAAATACTGTTAAGTTTTCAAACTCAAATATTAAAGTCACATTTTCCATAGTGTGTGTGTCACCGCCGTTTAGCAGCCTATTCTGTGTACTCTGCACAGTTGCAGAATAGGAAGAAATACTGTTAAGTTTTCAAACTCAAATATTAAAGTCACATTTTCCATAGTGTGTGTGTCACCGCCCTTTAGCAGCCTATTCTGTGTACTCTGCACAGTTGCAGAATAGGAAGAAATACTGTTAAGTTTTCAAACTCAAATATTAAAGTCACATATTCCATTCAGTGTGTGTCACCGCCGTTAGCAGCCTATTCTGTGTACTCTGCACAGTTGCAGAATAGGAAGAAATACTGTTAAGTTTTCAAACTCAAATATTAAAGTCACATTTTCCATTCAGTGTGTGTCACCGCCGTTTAGCAGCCTATTCTGTGTACTCTGCACAGTTGCAGAATAGGAAGAAATACTGTTAAGTTTTCAAACTCAAATATTAAAGTCACATTTTCCATAGTGTGTGTGTCACCGCCGTTTAGCAGCCTATTCTGTGTACTCTGCACAGTTGCAGAATAGGAAGAAATACTGTTAAGTTTTCAAACTCAAATATTAAAGTCACATTTTCCATTCAGTGTGTGTCACCGCCGTTTAGCAGCCTATTCTGTGTACTCTGCACAGTTGCAGAATAGGAAGAAATACTGTTAAGTTTTCAAACTCAAATATTAAAGTCACATTTTCCATAGTGTGTGTGTCACCGCCGTTTAGCAGCCTATTCTGTGTACTCTGCACAGTTGCAGAATAGGAAGAAATACTGTTAAGTTTTCAAACTCAAATATTAAAGTCACATTTTCCATAGTGTGTGTGTCACCGCCGTTTAGCAGCCTATTCTGTGTACTCTGCACAGTTGCAGAATAGGAAGAAATACTGTTAAGTTTTCAAACTCAAATATTAAAGTCACATATTCCATTCAGTGTGTGTCACCGCCGTTTAGCAGCCTATTCTGTGTACTCTGCACAGTTGCAGAATAGGAAGAAATACTGTTAAGTTTTCAAACTCAAATATTAAAGTCACATTTTCCATTCAGTGTGTGTCACCGCCGTTTAGCAGCCTATTCTGTGTACTCTGCACAGTTGCAGAATAGGAAGAAATACTGTTAAGTTTTCAAACTCAAATATTAAAGTCACATTTTCCATAGTGTGTGTGTCACCGCCGTTTAGCAGCCTATTCTGTGTACTCTGCACAGTTGCAGAATAGGAAGAAATACTGTTAAGTTTTCAAACTCAAATATTAAAGTCACATATTCCATTCAGTGTGTGTCACCGCCGTTTAGCAGCCTATTCTGTGTACTCTGCAGAGTTGCAGAATAGTAAGAAATACTGTTAAGTTTTCAAACTCAAATATTAAAGTCACATATTCCATTCAGTGTGTGTCACCGCCGTTTAGCAGCCTATTCTGTGTACTCTGCAGAGTTGCAGAATAGTAAGAAATACTGTTAAGTTTTCAAACTCAAATATTAAAGTCACATATTCCATTCAGTGTGTGTCACCGCCGTTTAGCAGCCTATTCTGTGTACTCTGCACAGTTGCAGAATAGGAATAAATACTGTTAAGTTTTCAAACTCAAATATTAAAGTCACATTTTCCATTCAGTGTGTGTCACTGCCGTTTAGCAGCCTATTCTGTGTACTCTGCACAGTTGCAGAATAGGAAGAAATACTGTTAAGTTTTCAAACTCAAATATTAAAGTCACATTTTCCATAGTGTGTGTGTCACCGCCGTTTAGCAGCCTATTCTGTGTACTCTGCACAGTTGCAGAATAGGAAGAAATACTGTTAAGTTTTCAAACTCAAATATTAAAGTCACATATTCCATTCAGTGTGTGTCACCGCCGTTTAGCAGCCTATTCTGTGTACTCTGCACAGTTGCAGAATAGGAAGAAATACTGTTAAGTCTTCAAACTCAAATATTAAAGTCACATATTCCATTCAGTGTGTGTCACCGCCGTTTAGCAGCCTATTCTGTGTACTCTGCAGAGTTGCAGAATAGTAAGAAATACTGTTAAGTTTTCAAACTCAAATATTAAAGTCACATATTCCATTCAGTGTGTGTCACCGCCGTTTAGCAGCCTATTCTGTGTACTCTGCACAGTTGCAGAATAGTAAGAAATACTGTTAAGTTTTCAAACTCAAATATTAAAGTCACATATTCCGTGTAAGATGAAGAAGGCGGGTAAAAAGGGACGGGGAAGTGGACGTGATCCTGATAGTTCAGGGCGCGGGTCAGGACGCGGAGAAACTGTGCCTGGTGCCAGAGCACAAGAAAGAAAGACATCCACCATACCTAGCTTCATGTCTAATTTTACAGGGCGTCGCAGGACATCACTCTCGAGGTCCGACCACTGCGAACAGGTGGTCGGTTGGATGTCAGCTGATACTGCTTCCAGTCGGTTAAGCACCACCCTGTCTTCCACCAAGTCCACTCTCAGTAGCCAAGAGTCTGGTCAACATAATCCTCACTCTGATCATCCTTCCTCCCACCATACACGGTCTGGTCAAAGAAGTGATCCCACACTGGGATATAGTGAGGAGCTCGTCTCATCACCAATCCTTCATTTGACCCTCTCTCCAAGCACGCTTGCAGAGGAACATGACATCTTGTGCCCTGATTCACAACCTCTAGAGGCTACCCAATCACAAGAAGATGACAGATGTGAACGGCATTTAAGGTCAAAGGAAGTAGTGGATGATGATGATGATGATGAGACACAGTTGCCATTAAATCAACCACTATTTCCGTCTCAAGACCTTGTTGAGGAGAATGTTATACAGTTGTCAATGACTGAGTATGTGGTGGGATCAAGACTTGAGGAGGATGATCAGAGTGAGGAAGTGGAGGAGGACTTGGTGGACGATGAGGTGACTGACCCCACCTGGGAAGGTGTAGAGCCGAGCGATGACAGCAGTCCTGAGGGTGAGCCATCTGCAGCACCGCAACAGGCTGGAAGAGGCAGTGGTGTGGCTACAGAAAGAAGGCGGACCGCACCAAACCGGCCCGCAAATGTTCCACGGAGCACCCCCTTGCGTAAATCTACCTTGCCAAAGGGTAGGTGTTCCGCGGTATGGCGTTTTTTTAAGGAAAGTGCGGACGACAAAAGAATTGTAGTTTGCAACCTGTGCCACACCAGAATGAGCCGAGGCATGAACACTAGAAACCTCACCACCACCAGCATGATCCAAAACATGGCATCCAAGCACCGTAGTAAGTGGGAGGAACGCCTGGATCGCCCATCTGTGTCTGCAGGCCACACCACTGCCTCCTCTTCCCCTGTTTTCGGTGCCGGCCAATCGCCTGTCGAAGGCGCAGGCCCGCATACCTCCCGCCCTGCACCTGTACCATCTGAAGCACCATCAGCGACCACATCCACTTCCCTGTCCCAGCACAGCGTCCAAATGTCGTTACCCCAGGCATTTGAGCGCAAGAGAATGTACCCAGCCACCCACCCACAGGCCATAGCACTAACCTCACACCTTTCAAAATTACTGGCCATCGAAATGCTGCCATTTAGGCTTGTGGACACTGAGTCCTTCCGCAGCCTGATGGCAGCAGCTGTCCCTCGGTACGCGGTCCCCAGCCGCCACTACTTTTCCCGGTGTGCCATCCCCGCATTACACCACCATGTGTCCCGTAACATCACCCGTGCCCTGACCAACGCAGTTACTGGGAAGGTCCACTTAACGACTGACACATGGACAAGTGCTTGTGGCCAGGGACGCTACATTTCCCTGACGGCACACTGGGTGAATGTTGTGGAGGCTGGGAGCGACTCGGACCCTGGGATGGCACGGGTGCTACCCACGCCGAGGATTGCGGGCCCTACCTCCATCAGGGTTTCCGCCAGCACCTACGTTATTGGCTCCTCCTCCTCCGTTTCCACCTCAGAATTCTCTACACGCAGCGCCACTCCCCCATCAGCCAGTAGCTGGAAGCAGTGTAGCACTGCAGTGGGGAAGCGTCAACAGGCCGTGCTGAAGCTGATCTGCCTTGGGGACAAACAGCACACGGCCTCAGAGCTGTTGCAGGGGATTAGTCACCAGACCGAGCAGTGGCTCTCGCCACTCAACCTGCAACCAGGCATGGTTGTGTGTGATAATGGGCGTAACTTGGTGGCGGCTTTGGAGCTCGGCAAGCTCACACACGTACCATGCCTAGCGCATGTATTTAATTTAGTGGTTCAGCGATTTCTAAAAACCTACCCCAATGTGCATGATCTCTTGACCAAGGTGCGCCGCGTGTGTGCACATTTCCGTAAGTCATCTACAGCTTCGGCCGGCCTGTTGAAGCTGCAGCAGCGCTTACAATTGCCAGCTCACCGGCTGCTGTGTGACGTGAGCACGCGCTGGAACTCCACCTTCCACATGTTGGCCCGGCTTTGTGAGCAGCAGAGGGCAGTAGTGGAGTACCAGCTGTTACACGGTCGTCGCCTCTCCGTTCAACTTCCTGTAATCAGAAGTGAGGAGTGGGAATGGATGTCAGACCTCTGCGAGGTTTTACGCAATTTTGAGGAATCGACACAGATGGTGAGCGGCGATAACGCTATTATCAGTGTAACCATCCCACTTCTGTGTCTACTGAAACGCTCGCTGCTCACAATTAAAACCGACGCTTTGCATGTGGAAGAGGTGGAAATGGGGGAGGAAGAGCTTACACAAGGTGATAGCCAGAGCACCCTCACTTCGTCTTCTCAGCGACAATTGGAGGAGGCGGAGGAGGAGGAGGAGGAGGAGGAGGAGGAAGACACGGTTGCCTCCGCTACAGAGGGTAGCCATGGAACTTTAGTTCCATCTCTTCAGCGTGGGTGGGCAGAAGAGGAGGAAGAGGATGAGGATATTAAGAGTCATCCTCCTGGTGAGGACAGCGAAATCTTGACTGTTGGTACTCTGGCACACATGGCTGACTTTATGTTAGGCTGCCTTTCCCGTGACCCACGCGTTATACGCATTTTAAACAACACGGATTACTGGGTGTTCACCCTTCTGGACCCCCGCTACAAAGAGAATTTCTCATCTCTCATTCCTCCGGTGGAGAGGACAAGCAAAATGGTGCAATACCAGAAGGTTCTTGTTGAAAAATTGCTCCAAAATTTTCCATCTGACAACGCTGGCGGCAGAGTACGTGCTACCTTGGCCAACAGAGAAGGGGAGAAAAGGGGAGCACACAGCAGTTCCGAGAAAGGCAGGGCAACACTCTCCAAGGCGTGGGACACCTTCATGACACCCCGCCAGCACCCTCACCCTGATGCGCAGCCTAGTGTCACAAGGAGGGAAAAGTTTTGGAAGATGGTGAAGGAGTACGTAGCAGACCGTGTCAGCGTCCTCAATGATCCCTCTGTGCCTTACAACTACTGGGTGTCCAAGCTGGACACGTGGTATGAACTGGCACTCTACGCCTTGGAGGTGCTGGCCTGCCCTGCCGCCAGCGTTCTAACTGAGCGGGTATTTAGTGCTGCTGGTGGCATCATAACAGATAAGCGTATCCGCCTTTCCACCGACAATGCTGATAGGTTGACACTTATAAAAATGAACAAGGCCTGGATTTCCCCTGACTTCTCCACTCCACTGGAGGAAAGCCCCGGGGGAACATAAACTCACTTTATATATGTTATTTACAATGATGGGAATACTCTGTATTCCCATTCACCCCTTCCACCCAAAAAACGGGTATATGGTTGACTCTTAATCTTCTCATCCTCCTCCTCCTCTTCCATATGCCCTGTGCTATAATTTTTATATAGGGCCAGCTCACCAGCGGGCCCTGTGATATAATTTTTATATAGGGCCAGCTCACCAGCGGGCCCTGTTTGACAATTTTTATATAGGTCAGCTCACCAGCGGGCCTTCTTATATAATGTTTTATTGGGTCAGCTCTCTAGCGGGCCCTCTCATATAATGTTTTATAGCGTCAGCTCACTAGCGGGCCTTCGCATATAATGTTTAGGATGGTCAGCTCTGCAGCAGACCCTCACCCATAATGTTTTAGATGGTCAGCTCAGCGCACGTTTCCCTCTTAATCATGGCCTCAGTTCAATAAAATCAAGGAAATTTTTGGGAGAATTTGCCTCTGCGCACGTTTCCCTCTTAATCATGGCCTCAGTTCTGAAAATCAAGGAAATTTTTGGGAGAATTTGCCTCTGCGCACGTTTCCCTCTTAATCATGGCCTCAGTTCTGAAAATCAAGGAAATTTTTGGGAGAATTTGCAGATGATATACAAGTAAATATACAGCAAATATTGTTTGGTAACAATTTTTCGCCTAAAGTCGTTTTTATTTTCCTTTTTGTGTGTTTTACGATCAGTCTGTAAAAATGGCGTACTACGGGCGAAAGATAGTTCCCAGCAGCGATGTTGGAGTCCAAGATGCATCCAGACATCCTCCCTATGCTGTCCCTGAACCATTTCTGTGGTGTTTCCATCCTTTTCTGCCCTTTTCCTATGGACCAGGCACCCTCCCCTCATCAGAGCAGGGGGTGCCTGGTGTAATGCTCGAGTCCTCCCATTGACTTCAATGGGGCTCGGGTGCTCGGCCGAGCACTCGAGCCTCAGGGGGTGCTCGGTCAGAGCACCCGAACACCCGAGCATTGGGGTGCTCGCTCATCACTAGTGCTTTGGTGTGTGTTTAGGGTTAGAGGTTGGGTCTTGCCCTTCTGCTGTTCATTCGGGGTGATCTTGTGTTTGTTCGTCTTGGGATTTGGGGTGTTGTTGGTTGTTGGTGGTGTAATGGGTGTTTAAGGTGGGGGCAGTGGACCTCTGGACTTTCATGGGGTATATGTTGTGTGATCTTTGTGTGCTGTTCGGGACTGGAGGATGGTTGGTGTTCCGTGCATGTTTTGGTTGGTGGGTGGATGATTGGTTGCTAGTGGTTTGCCTGTTGGTTTGGTTCTGAGGGATTGGTTGGGGGAGTTTCCTTTGGAGTGTCTGCGTTGTGATTTCAGTGGTGTGTGTTTGGGGGGATACAGACCATGGCATCTAGGGTGTGGGGCCGACTGGTCACAGGGTTTCCAATCAGGCCTGGTGGCGGGGGGCCCAACTGGTCGAGGTATTGACAGTCGGGCCTTGTGGCGAATAGTCCTTGCATGGTTTTCAGAGATTGATAAATTAGGTAATTTAAGGGATTTTATCCTCGGGCAGAAGCCCTTTGGGTGTTTGCCCCGGACTTAGGTCGCAGGAGGTGACGTTACCTATTGGACCTAAAGTGGATGGCCAATGGAGTAATTCATTGGGAATCAGCTGTAAGTGCTGAAAATGGTGGAAACAGCTGTAAGTGCTGGTGAATATTGCGATCAGCTGTCGTGCTGAAGAAATGTGGGAATTTTAGAATGAGCCCGTACAATTTGGCCATGCTTGGGCAGGGTACTGGAGGGGAAGCATGTCATGGGAATGGTTGATGCATAGAGGAAGTGTGTGTGTTAGGGAGGAGCAAGAAGGAAAGGGTTTAAAGGGTTTAAAGAAATGTGGGAATTTTAGCATGAGCCTGTACAATTTGACCATGCTTGGTTTTAAGGGTTTATTATTTATTGTTGTGTTTGAGTAAGAACAATAATAATAATGTGAGTGAAATGTTAATTAAAGCTGTGGTCTTTTATCCCCAAAATGATGTGTCTGTACTTATTTATGGATCATACCCTCTCCCTATGACAAGAATATCCCCAGAGGGGATAGCAGGGTACTGGAGGGGAAGCATGTCATGGGGAGGGTTGATGCATACAGGAAGTGTGTGTTAGGAAGGAGCAAGAGGGAAAGGGTTTAAAGGTTATAGAGACAGGAAATGGGCTGTTGTGTGAAAGAAGAAAGGACAGGGTCAAGCGTCCCTCCTACCCGTCCCTTTTTATGTTGTGGTTGTGTGTCTATATTCGGCAGATAGTCCTTCCATGGTTTTCAGAGATTGATAAATGAGGTGGTAAGTTAAGGGATTTTATCCTCGGGCGGAAGCCCTTTGGGAGTTTGCCCTGGACTTAGGTTGCAGGAGGTGACATTACCTATTGGACCTAAAGTGGATGGCCAATGGGGTAATTCATTGGGAATCAGCTGTAAGTGCGCAAAATGGTGGAATCATCTGTAAGTGCTGACGAACGTTGGGATCAGCTGTAGTTCTGAAGAAATGTGGGAATTTTAGCATGAGCCCATACAATTTGGCCATGCTTGGTTTTAAGAGAAGCGGATTGACAAGGACTGTCAGTTAATGAAGGAGTATTGGTTATTGTTTAATTATTGTTGTTGTGTTTGAGTAAGAACAGTAATAATAATGTGAGTAAAATGTTAAATAAAGCTGTGGTCTGTTATCCCCAAAAAATAGTTGTGCCTGTACTTATTTATGGATCATACCCTCTCCCTATTACATGTTTTTTTTAGGACTATGGGGGTTTTATATTAATATTTTTTGTATATTTCTTTTAAAGCACAAGCCCTGAGGGAAAAAAATGCCCTGCTGGCCTAATGCCATCAGATCATGTCAGGTTGTCCAGTGGCCACTGGCCATTGTCAAATGCCCTGATGTAGATGCGTAATTTGCGACTGCCGTTCTTGCTGCTGCTGCTGAGGATGATTAGGCAGGTGAAACGGAATGGGATCAGCAACAGCAGTCACATGGGTAATGGATGATGAAGGTTCCACTTGCCACAACTAGCTCCAGTGATGCACACAATAAGTAGCCCCCAGTATATGTGGAGAAAAGAAGAAGTTGGCTAATAATTCTTCTCCACCTGCCCCTCCTCCAAAATCATGGGTGTGTTGTTATTAGAATAGAAATGTTTCCCTTGAGAGCTAGAACTGTGCCTCTCATCAGTAACTGCAATGTGTATAGTGTGTGGTAAATAACACCTGGGGGCACAACTGTATCCAAACACCATGACACCAGAAACCAAGTACTGCCTCTGTCACTATACCCCTTGTCCTCACCCCATTAAGGACACATAACTACTTGCTGACAGTTATATGGTAATGATGAACCCTCCCTGCCACCAGCTTAGCATATTCTGTGGGATGGAATCTCTTCAGATGTCCCTAGATGCCCTGCTTGAGATTCTCTTCCACCATACTGCCATGTGTGGTCAGTGCACCACACAGTGTGCAGTGGGTGGACACAAACTGACACATCCTTACATCTATAGACTGGCTATCATTTGCCAAGGGAGGTAATGATGAATAAGGTGGATTGGCAGAAGATATAGTTACCCAAGAGGAAGAAGGTGATGGTGATCTAGTTATTTCACTTGTCATTGAACTTCCAGTCTCTGTCTGGGTTTTTCTATTCTTTCTCCACTGTGATCTCTGCCTCGACTCTTGTTGCCTTTCTGGAAAGTCAGGGGGTACAGCAACAGTGGTACTTGATTTCTGAAGTGGATGTTTGGCTTTAACATGTTTGACATAAATGTCATGGTATCTGTGTTTCATGTGTGTTATCAGGCGGTTGTGCCAAGGTGTGTTCCCTCCTTTCCCCTTCTGACTGACTTGTCACAAATTGTCCACAGTTCTGTTGGTGATGACTGCACTGTGCCTGCTCCAAGAGAAAAATAGTCCCACACCCATGACTTCAGAGGGGAGAGAGGAACACATTCCTCTTCACTGGCTGGGGAAGAGGATGATGTTGCTACTGTTGCTGCTACTGCCTCAGAAAACGTGCTGCAACTAGGACCAGAAGTATTGCTGCTGCTGGCAAAGTGTAACCCTTCCTAGTCCCAGATCCCTTGTTGACCCCATTCCCACTGTGTCCACGGTGGTCTGTGGCACACTAGCCTGCTCCTCAGCATACTGATGCTGTTGCAACTCAGCAGCAGCAGGAATTAAAGCTGTTGCAAATTCCAAAAGCTCAGTTCTGGTGGTGGTGGTGATGCCCATCCTCATCCCTGTCTCCAATTCCTTCTCAGTTTCTGCTAAAAAGGCCATCGATGTATCTTCCACCCCAGCTTCTCCACCATCATTATCACCACCATCATTAGTCCCTACGTGCTGCTGCTGCTGTAATATAGACATCTCACTGCTGGTTGGAGGAGGTGATGGGAAATGTGGCAGAGAGTCCCCTAATGTCACACTTGCCATTTCTTTTTGACCTGAAGAAGGCAGACTGACAGCAGTAGCAGCAGGAACAAGCAATTTGCGCTCCTGGAAGTGGTGGTGGTATTACTGTGATGGTAACAGTTCTGCTTTCTTCAGGCTCATGTTCCACATGGACAATGCCATGGGGGGAAGGGGACTCCCAGGGTCAGAGGAGTTGTGTGGGCTCCCTTGACCACTAGACTGGATTTTCTCAGTTGCTTCCCCTACCACTCTCCTACCACTAGTCCCTCCGGCTGCTTCACTATCACTGTTACTACTACTACTAACACAAGCCAAATTTCACAAATCAATTTCAGCCCCTGATTCTTCCTCCTCACAGTTACTATTAAAATGATGATTACCCCCTCCTTCACTCCTAACGCTAACAAGGTGCTGGACCTTCTTAGTAGTAGTACTAGCACTGGTGGGACTGCTTGGGGATGGCAAGTGTGACTTAGGGTCCCCTGCTGTCACTCTTGGCATCATCTTCTCCTTCCCCCCCTCCTGAGTATTTCAAGACACACTAGCTTCCAAACGGGTAACATTAACTCCCTCAACAACAGTCTGGGGCATACTTCCTTAGGGTTAACTCCCTAAGGAAACATAATCACTTATTTCCCATTTAAATTTAACTCTCCAAACAACAGCCAAGTATCACACCGTCATACTCCACCACCAACAGGGCAGGCGAGAGGGCGCTTCTCCTCCAGTACTCATCCAAAAGGGGGGCCAACTTCCTGCTTCCCCTTCTTTTACCTAACTTTAAGTCCACCCACAATTACCTCATTTCCCCCCTCTCCTTCTTAATGCTTCACCTCCTCTATATTATCCGTAGAGTTACTTGGTTTTCACAGATTTTTTTGCGGGAACATAGCGGGACCTTTCGTCCCTCACCCATAGTGGCACTCAAAGGGTTAACATCCTCAAGCCTCTTTTTGATCTAAAAGGGAATTTTAACCCCTTGAACACCAGAGAGGTCTCCAATGCATTCTCTCTAGCATTCAAAGAATTAAAAATCCAACTTAAATCAATGAGAAGGTTGATTTGCACCTATGGAGCATTTGGTCTACACCAGAATTGTTCCGGTTCTCCTTTGTAAGTCAGCCTCTTTGCTGTTATCTCAAGTGAGAAATAAATCAATTAGTCTCTCTAGTGATAACTTTGCTTGTAAAGTGTTGTATTATCAGGGAGTTAATTGATGCTGTGTTTGTCTAACAATGGCTTCATAACAGATCCAATTAGAGGAAGGGAGTTTAGTGCACAAACCTTTGCCCAAATGAAAAGGAAATGCCCTCTCGTCTTATTGCCAAGCTCATGTTTACAGATGTGAGGTAGCTCCGAATAAGCTCTGTATAAACCACCTCTGTTTTTAAAAACTTGTTTTATAATTTCTCCACATTCTTCCTAAGTTACGACTGCAGAAAGGAATGACAGAGGCGTGGACTATGTCAGGATCACACATAAATTATTGGCTGAAGCCCACCTGGGTTGCGCATTCATTGGACACTTCAATGTGCATCACTAAGTTTAGGTCACCAGTGTGAATGATCTGCACAATGATCCATAGGTCATAATGCAGATCAAGGTAATGAATCACTAGCATCTAAAAATAAAGTGTGGTTTTACAAAAAAATCAATTCTTACGTATTCTGTGAGGGTACAGCCATCCCTGCCTCTTCCAGAACCCCAGAGCTCCTCTTGATTGTTCATGATAATCTGTAAATAGGGTGAGATAAGATAACAGCGTTTTGAATACAGATATAGAGAACACAGTGGATAATATTCTCACATACCTGATAAAATGTGAGGAATTAAATAGAAGGATTTCTTGATTCCTCTTTGTGTGATGCTTTAACCCCTTAGTGACCGGCCGCTCGCATGCGGACGGCACTTAACGCCCACCAAACTTTTTTCCCCATTACCTTAATGACTTCTGGGATGTACGTCCTCTGTCACTAAGTGACAGTTTCTACGGGACGTACATACACGTCCATTGTCGGGATGGGGTTAAAGGAACATGCAAATATGAACTGTGATTATATGAACTTAGTACTTTGTGCGCCACAGTGGACAATGGAATTTGTTGTGTATCGCTCTGGCACTCTAGGGTTAAATACTTTGTACTTCATGCTGTAGCATCTATAAAAACTGCTGCTTTACAAATCTTTCTTTCTTTCTTCCCCACACACACACACACATCCACACAGACACACACACACACACACACACACACACAGGATTAAAAGCCCCAGTTAAATCAATAGGAACTTAAAGAGACTACCCGAGCCAGGCGAAGTAAGTGGAGGGGGCATGACAAGCCCCAACAGGAAGAGAGGATGTGACGCGCAGCAGGAGTTTTCGTCCGCAAGAGATTGTGGTCCCACGGCCATCTTCAGTTTGGAGCTGCACGCGAGCAGTTGCCACCCGCCCGCCCTTGCTGCGTGCCTTTTGGTCCACTGGGGTGTGGTTGCTTTCAATGCAAGGGGTGTTGGGCATGTGGTGGTGTGGGGCCCGTTAGTGGCTGGATGTGCTGCCAGTCCTTTGTCAGAGCTTGGCGGGGG